>LR738711.1:516213355-516226774 GCA_902687465.1 Secale cereale
TATATATATATATATAGTGTTATCCCAATAAACAAGTCCGGGCGTGGAGCAATCTTCAAAACTTCACCTCCAACTAACAACGCTATAAGAGGGGCTGAGCAAAAGCGTACTTAGCCAATCAACGGTTTGCTAGGAAGGCGGTTAGAGTGTTTCATGGCAACAATAGGAGGCTGACAAATAGGAATAGGCATCGAGGCATAGCTAAAGAGCGAGACAACTAGCATAGGCAAAGATAGAGGTGATACCGGGGAATGGTCATCTTGCTTGGGATTCCGCAATGAAGAAGAACGAGTCCATGAAGAAGACAAACGGTCGTAGTCGAACGAATCCTCACAACTCCAGAACAAAACCGAAGCTAATGAGAGAAGCAACTGGAAAGAAGCAAACATCACGGTAAACACACAAGCATAAACATGTCATATGATGCACAAACAAGTATGATGCATGTCCGGTTTAACTAAGCAAGGCATGGCAAAGTGCTCAAACAACACTACAAGTTAAGTGCGGGTCAATATGCATCGACTTGCATATTTGACGAACCCAACAAGTTTAAATGTTTTAACATGGCAAGAGGTGAAGAATGAGCAAACTACACTGACTGGGCATTATAAATGAGGCCGGAAATAACAACAACAATTCTGGAAAAAAAACATATGTCATTTAGCAATTTTTAAAGCACTCAACAATTTTCAGCATTTAAAGGTTGTTATCATGATGCGGATGACAAAAGCAAGTTTTATGCAATTTTTAGTTAAAAGTTGACATAAGAGATATGAAGCACTTGTCGCCACGATAGAAAAAAAGGGGTGCCATGGCGGCGGAAACGGAAACGATGCCATCGCAACGTTCCGATTCTGACAACTCGTTGAGATGCCAGCGCAAAAGAACTGATGCGGTCGTGTCATGCAAAGAGATAGGTGGGGTGCTCCCGTTACCGGGTTCCCACGGGTTGGTCGCAAGGAAACGAGGGGGCTTCATGCAAGTAGCAATTCTTGCATGGCAATAGCGGATACATGCAACCATCTCATACACACATGCAACATTCGTCCACGGCGTCGTCTCGGCGGTATACCTTTGAAGCGTGCATTTCGGGGCGGTTCGAGTGCGTTGAGGGAAGTAGTTGTACTCGCTGTCTTCAGCAACAGTAGTCGAAAGTAGTGGTACACGTCTCATAGAGGGACTTGGCGGTCATCGAAAATAGCGATCGTTGAGGTACTTGGTGCATCGTCATGTAGTCGAACACAACCCGTAGATGTACATGTCGTCGTAGCCGTTTCTAGCCGATGTAGTTAAACTTGCCGAATCCAAACTCTTCGAGGGTCGTCGTGGTACTCGTTCATGTAGTAGTCGTACACGTGTCTTCGGCGAGAGTCTTCGGCAGAGGTACTTGATGTTCCGGTGCGGTAGTCGTCCGGGAGGTCCTGCGGTCTCAATGCTGGCCATGGTGGTCTAGCAGCAATAGCAAGGGCGCTGGGGCTGAAGGGCGCAGAGGAGTCTAGGACAGGACAGAGGAAGAGCAACAGCAGAAGCGGCTGGATCAAAAGGTGGAGGGGTCGCGGGAAGCCGGTCCAGGCCGGATCCGAGCAAAAGAGGCTCGGCCTGGCGATGAAGTGGCCGGGAGCTAGGGCTTGGCACGACAGCGGCAGAGGCACGGTGCTGGTCGTGGTCGCCGACGCAGCTGGACGGCACGGGTGCCATGGCAGGGATGCGGTGATGCTTGGCCTCGGGGACGGCCACTGTTGGAAATATGCCCTAGAGGCAATAATAAAAGTATTATTATTATATTTCCTTGTTCATGATAATCGTCTGTTATTCATGCTTGAATTGTATTGTACGGAAACAGCGATACATGTGTGAATATATAGACCACAATGAGTCCCTGGTAAGCCTCTAGTTACCAGCTCGTTGATCAACAGATGATCACGGTTTCCTGATCATGGACATGTGATGTCAATGATAACGGGATCACATCATTAGGAGAATGATGTGATGGACAAGACCCAATCCTGAGCGTAGCACGAGATCGTATAGTTCGTAATGCATAAGCTTTTCGGTGTCAAGTATTTATTCCTTAGACCATGAGGTTGTACAACTCCCGGATACCGTAGGAATACTTTGGGTGTGCCAAACGTCACAACGTAACTGGGTGGCTATAAAGGTACACATCGGGTATCTCCGAAAGTGTCTGTTGAGTTGGTACGAACCGAGACTGGGATGTTGTCTCTCTGTATGACGGAGAGGTACCTCTGGGCCCACTCGGTAAGACATCATCGTAATGAGCTCAAAGTGACTAAGGAGTTGGTCACGGGATGATGGATTACGGATCGAGTAAAGAGACTTGCCATGACGAGATTGAACAAGGTATCGGGAATACCGACGATCGAATCTCGAGCAAGTACCGTACCGATGGACAAAGGGAATAACATACGGGATTGAGTGAATCCTTGACACGGTGGTTCATCTGATGAGGATCATCGAGGAACGCGTGGGAACCAACATGGGTATCCAGATCCCGCTGTTGGTTATTTACCGGAGAGTGGTCTCGGTCATGTCTACGTGTCTCCCGAACCCGTAGGGTCTACACACTTAAGGTTCGGTAACGCTAGGGTCGTAGAGATACATGCACGTGGAAACCCGAAAGTTGTTCGGAGTCCAAGATGAGATCCCGGACGTCACGAGGAGTTCTGGAATGGTCCAGACCTAAAGAATGATATATAGGAAGTCCAGTTTCGGCCATCGGGTTATCTCCGGGGTCACCGGGAGTGTCCCGGGACCACCGGAGGGGTCCCGGGGGTGCACCGGGTGGGGCCACCCATCTCGGTGGGGCCCCTAGGCCGCAAAGGGGAAGTGGCCAGCCCTGGTGGGCTGGCGCACCACATGGTCCCTCCTCCTCATGCGCCTAGGGTTGAAACCCTAGGGGGGACGGGGCGCCACCTTGCCTTGGGGGGCAAGAATCCCCCCCTGGCCGCCGCCCCACCCTGCAGATCGGATCTGCAAGGCTGACGCACCCCCTGGCCCCCTATATATATGTGGGGGGAGAGGGCAGCCGACCCCTTGCCCCTGGCGCCTCTCCCCCTCCCGTCACACCTCATACTCCCTCCGCAGGGCGCCGGCGAAGCCCTGCAGGATTCTCCACTGCATCCACCACCACGCCGTCGTGTTGCTGGATCTCCGACGACCTCTCCTCCCCCTTGCTGGATCAAGAAGGAGGTGACGTTGCTGTACCGGACGTGTGTTGAACGCGGAGGTGCCGTCCGTTCGGCGCTAGATCATCGGTGACGAAGAACGAGAAGAGTATGACTACTTCATCCACGCTTCTTCGAAAGCTTCCGCTCGCGATCTGCATAATGGTATGTAGATGCACTCTTATTTGCTCGTTGCTAGATGTCTCCTTAGTTGGATCTTGGTGAAAGCGTAGAAATTTTTTGAATTCTGCTACGTTCCCCAACAGTGGCATCTGAGCTAGGTCTTATGCATAGCATCTTGCATGAGTAGAACACAAAGCAGTTGTGGGCGTTTGAGTTTGTTCAACTTTCTTGCCGCTACTAGTCGATCTTGATTCGGCGGTATTGTGGGATGAAGCGGCCCGGACCGACTTTACACGTACGCTTACGTGAGACTGGTTCCACCGACAGACATGCACTAGATGCATAAGGTGGCTGGCGGGTGTCTGTCTCTCCTACTTTAGTCGGATCGGATTCGATGAACAGGGTCCTTATGAAGGGTAAATAGAAATTGACAAATCACGTTGTGGTTTTTAGCGTAGGTAAGAAACGTTCTTGCTAGAAAACCTATAGAAGCCACGTAAAACTTGCAACAACAAGTAGAGGACGTCTAACTTGTTTTTGCAGCATGTGCTATGTGACGTGGTATGGCCAAAAGAAGATGTGATGAATGATATATGTGATGTATGAGATTGATCATGTTCTTGTAATAAGGAATCACGACTTGCATGTCGATGAACTTGACAACCGGCAGGAGCCATAGGAGTTGTCTTAATAATTGTATGACCTGCATGTCACTGAATTAACGCCATGTAATTACTTTACTTTATTGCTAAACGTTAGCCATAGTAGTAGAAGTAATAGTTGGTGTGACGACTTCTTCAAGACACGATGATGAAGATCATGATGATGGAGATCATGGTGTCGAGCCGGTGACAAGATGATCATGGTGCCCCGAAGATGAAGATCCAAGGAGCAAGATGATATTGGCCATATCATGTCACTTTAATTGATTGCATGTGATGTTTATCATGTTTATGCATCTTGTTTACTTAGAACGACGGTAGTAAATAAGATGATCTCTCACTAAAATTTCAAGAATTGTGTTCCCCCTAACTGTGCACCGTTGCTAAAGTTCGTTGTTCCGAAGCACCACGTGATGATCGGGTGTGATAGGTTCTAACGTTCGCATACAACGGGTGTAAGCCAGATTTACACACGCAATACACTTAGGGTTCACTTGACGAGCCTAGCATGTACAGACATGGCCTCGGAACACGGAAGACCGAAAGGTCGAACACGAGTCGTATAGAAGATACGATCAACATGAAGATGTTCACCGTTGATGACTAGTCCGTCTCACGTGATGATCGGACACGGGCTAGTCGATTCGGATCGTGTATCACTTAGATGACTAGAGAGTTGTCATTCTGAGTGGGAGTTCATTAAAATTTGATTAAGATGAACTTAATTATCATGAACTTAGTCTAAATTCTTTACAATATCTCTTGTAGATCAAATGGCCCACGCTCAAGTTTCCCTCAACTTCAACGTGTTCCTAGAGAAAACCAAGCTGAAAGACTATGATAGCAACTATAAGGATTGGGTCCGTAACCTGAGGATTATCCTCATAGCTGCCAAGAGATCATATGTCCTTGAAGCACCGCTAGGTGATGCACCCGGTCCCGATGCGACCCAAGACGTTTTGAACGTCTGGCAGTCGCGTAGTGATGATTACTCCCTGGTTCAGTGCGGCATGCTTTACAGCTTAGAGTCGGGGCTCCAAAAACGTATTGAGCACCACGGAGCATATGAGATGTTCGAAGAGCTGAAAATGGTTTTCCAAGCTCATGCCCGAGTCGAGAGATATGATGTCTCCGACGCATTCTACGGCTGTAATATGGAGGAAAACAGTTCTGTCAGTGAGCACATCCTCAAGATTTCTGGATTGCACAACCGCTTGTCTCAGCTGGGAATGAATCTCCCAGATGAAGCGATCGTTGACAGAATCCTCTAGTCGCTCCCACCAAGCTTCAAGAGCTTCGTGTTGAACTTCAATATGCAGGGCATGGAGAAGTCCATTCCCGAGGTATATTCGATGCTGAAATCAGCGAAGGTGGACATCAAGAAAGAACATCAAGTGTTGATGGTCAATAAAACCACTAAGTTCAAGAAAGGCAAGGGTAAGAAGAACTTCAAGAAGGACAGCAAGGGAGTTGTCGCGCCCGGTAAGCCTGTTACCGGGAAGAAGCCAAAGTATGGACCCAAGCCTGAGACAGAGTGCTTTTATTGCAAGGGAATGGGTCACTGGAAGCGGAACTGCCCCAAATACTTAGCAGACAAGAAGGCCGGCAACGTCAAAGGTATATATGATATACATGTTATTGATGTGTACCTTACCAGCACTCGTAGTAGCTCCTGGGTATTTGATACCGGTGCAGTTGCTCACATTTGTAACTCAAAACAGGAGCTGCGGAATAAGCGGAGACTGGCGAAGGATGAGGTGACGATGCGCGTCGGGAATGGTTCCAAGGTCGATGTGATCGCCGTCGGCACGCTACCTCTACATCTACCCTCGGGATTAGTTTTAAACCTTAATAATTGTTATTTAGTACCAGCTTTGAGCATGAACATTGTATCTGGATCTCGTCTTATGCGAGATGGCTACTCTTTCAAATCGGAGAATAATGGTTGTTCTATTTATTTGAGAGATATGTTTTATGGTCATGCCCCGCTGGTCAATGGTTTATTTTTGATGAATCTCGAACGTGATGATACACATATTCATAGTGTAGATGCCAAAAGATGTAAAGTTGATAATGATAGTCCCACATACTTGTGACATTGCCGCCTTGGTCATATTGGTGTCAAACGTATGAAGAAGCTCCATTCAGATGGACTTCTAGAGTCTCTTGATTATGAATCATTTGACACGCGCGAACCATGCCTATTGGGCAAGATGACCAAGACTCCTTTCTCCGGAACAATGGAGTGAGCAACCAACTTACTGGAAATCATACATACCGATGTGTGCGGTCCAATGAGTGTTGAGGCTCGCGGAGGCCATCGTTATGTTCTCACCCTCACAGATGACTTGAGTAGATACGGGTATATCTATTTGATGAAACACAAGTCTGAGACCTTTGAAAAGTTCAAGGAATTTCAGAATGAGGTTGAGAATCAACGTGACAGAAAAATAAAGTTCTTACGATCAGATCGTGGGGGTGAATATTTAAGTCATGAATTTGGCACACACCTTAGGAACTGTGGAATTGTTTCACAATTGACACCGCCCGGAACACCTCAACGTAACGGTGTGTCCAAACGTCGAAATCGTACTCTGTTGGACATGGTGTGATCTATGATGTCCCCCACCGATTTACCGCTATCTTTTTGGGGTTATTCTTTAGAGACTGCTGCATTCACTTTAAATAGGGCTCCGTCGAAATCCGTTGAGACGACTCCGTATGAACTTTGGTTTGGCAAGAAACCGAAGCTGTCATTTCTAAAAGTTTGGGGTTGCGATGCTTATGTCAAGAAACTTCAACCTGAAAAGCTCGAACCCAAATCAGAAAAATGCGTCTTCATAGGTGATGGGCCTCTAACCCCTCGTTGGTTACCCCAAGTGGAAGGTGTGAGATGCAGTGTTGTGGAAGTTTTTCCAAGGATCGAATCCCCAGAGACTCCTAGGTTCAACAAGTAGGTGTCAACTGCTAACGGCGCCAGATATTAGCAATCAACGTGGACCTGCACACAGATACAAATAACTTTGATCCCAACGAGTACAGAGAGGTTGTCAATCCCTCCGGCCTTGTAGTTCACAAAGGATTAAACGCAAATGATAGTAGTGATAGATAATGTTTGCAATTGTAAGTAAAAGCGAAAAGTAAATAGCGGATGTGATCAATGATGGTAATATGGACCGGAATCTCATGATGTTCACTAGTGATGTCTCTCTCCCAAAAGACCATAAAACAGCTATGTGAGGTAAACGAATTACAGCTGGGCAATTGACAGGACCACGAACGCAAACCAATGCTGACTACATTGCAAGAAAGGTTGAGGTTCAAAGCATGGGCGGTACACCAAAGTAAGTAGACCGAAAACCATCAATATCTACTACTAATCATCCACCTTGAGATATCTATCCAGAACATCTCCCTGGTATTAAGTTGCGAGCCCCACCCATAGTGTAAACTCAAAGCAACAGACAACTGCATTAAAAGAACTTTGCGTAAAGTAAACAATCCTTGCACCCGCGGGCACAAGCACTGTTGTTTTTCCCCCTTGTGGCAACAACACATCCCCTGGACTCATGTTTCTGTCACTCAAGCTAGTCATCGAGGGGCATGAACCCACAATCAAGCATAACGTTCCCTCTTGGAGTCACTACGTATTACTTGGCCAAAGCAATAAATAACAACGGAGAACATGCAAGAATTACTTATGAACATAAATATAAAAGAGGTAGATCAAATATATTACTCAATCACAATCTGAACATAATCTCATAATCCATCGGATCCCAGCAAACTCATCATAGCAACAGCATAAGGATTACATATGTGCCTCGATCATGTAGGGTAGCTCACGAGGACTAATTAGTGAAGCACAAGAACGGGAGGAGAACATCACATAGCTACTGGTCATGGACTCATGGCCCAAGGGAGACTACTCACAACTCATCCGGGAGGCGTCCATGGTGGTGGAGAGGCTCCCGATGGTGATCCTCCCCTCCGGCAGGGTGCCGGGAAGAGTTCTCCTGGTGCTCCCGATCTTGGAAGCGGCGGCGACGGCGGAACAGAGATGAGATCGCGAAAAAGAGTTTCTGTCCCGAGGGTTTCGAAGGACGCTCTAAATATATGCCAAAGGGGGGCACCAGACGGGGCTCGGGGGGGCCAGGCGCCCCCCCCCCGGCGCGGCCCAGGGGGGGCGCGCCGCCAGGGCGCCTGGAGCCCTGGTGCCCCCCCCCCCTCCAGCTGTACTTCGGGCGCAAGGTAGGTTCTGGAACGCTGATTTTTTATATAATTTTTCTGGATTTTTCCTGACAGTTCTCGTAATGTGAAAACCTGAAATACAAAAACAGCCGAAAACAGAAACTGGCACTAGGGTGCACTGGATTAGTAGGTTAGTCCAAATATGATCAAAAGTGTATGGAAGTGTATAAATATCATAGCAATATCACCCAAAAGTGGCATGGAGCAAGCAGAAATTATAGATACGTTTTGGACGTATCAACATCCCCAAGCTTAATTCCTGCTCGTCCTCGAGTAGGTAAATGATAACAAGAATAATTTCTGTGGGTGACATGCTATTAACCATATAGGACTTTTTATAGTCATATGACAAAAGCTTACTGAGACAATGAATCTATAGTAATTAAGTTGCCTCATGAGAAAATCACAAATGACTGAAAGTTTTACAACATGACATTGAAACGTCAAAAAGATTTGCAATGAACATGGTGTGCAAATATGATAAAGTGATATCTAGCTTGCCCCCTTTAGTGAAGCAAAACATAAATGCAGGGGCACCTTCAAGGTTTAAGTGATGACTAGATACAATGATTTCAGAATAAACGATATCACAATCATGCAAAAGACAATGCTACTTTGGGACAATGCACATTACACTCAGAATGACAATCATGCTCTCAGTAGTTGGTGCTTGAAGAAAGAAGGTGGAGACTCAAAAAGTAAAAGAATGGTTATGTGCTAGAGCTTTTTATTTTGAAAACATAGAAGCAATTTTGTCAACGGTAGTAGTACTTCATATGTGTCATGCATAAGACATCCTATAAGTTGCAAGTCTCATGCATCGAATACCAATAGTGCTCGCACCTTGTCCTAATTAGCTCGGATTTCCATGGGTTATCATTGCATTACATATGTTTCAACCAAGTGTCACAAAGGGGTACCTCTATGCCACCTGTACAAAGGTCCAAGGAGATAAATCGCATTTGATTTCTCGTTTTTGATAGATCTCAACTTGAGGACATCCATACCGGGACAACATAGAAAATAGATGATGGACTCCTCTTTAATGCATAAGCATATTCTCATAAGAGATTGAGGATTAATGTCCAAGCTAAAACTTCCACCATGATACATGGCTTTGGTTGGCGGCCCAATGTTCTTCTCTAACAATATGCATATTCAAACCAACCCATGGCAAATCACCCTTACTTCAGACAAGACGAACATGCATAGCAACTCACACGATATTCAACAAAAGTGTGACAGTTGATGGCGTCCCCAGAAACATGGTTACCGCTCAGCAAGCAACTTATAAGAAATAAGATACATAAGCAACATATTCTTTACCACAATAGTTTTTAAGCTACTTTCCCATGAGCTATGTATTGCAAAGTTAGTTCGCTTAGTACAGGTGGAGGTTAGCAAAAGACTGGGAGCGACCAACTAAGAGAGCAATGACGGTCATAATCATGCAGAGCGACAAAGCAACATTGAATCAGGCATGGAAGTTATATCGCTACTCAGAAATAAAAGATCATCAAGGCTTGACAGACTTTCTTTACAGTCTTAAATATGCGTGAGCATACGCCAAGTCAATCAAAATAAATTCTTGAAGGAAGATATTACTAAACCATACCACATCATAGGCAAACAAACCAAGTTGGTACTCGAATAACACATTGGGAATCCCCCAGCTATTTGAGACTAACCATAAGAAAACCTGAACTACTAAGCGCCATTATGCACGTAGCATCTTTATCATAGACATATTAACCAATGCAATGGAAGCAAACTCTCTTAGTAAGGTGAGCATGATAATTAAAGAGAGTTCAAGCAACCAACTAAACAAAAGCTCTTTGAAAAGATAAGCATGAATACGAAGAGTTGAACATGATAGTAGCTATTAAAAGACAAAGAACACACACAGCAAAGATAGACATGAAAATTCTATGTTATGTTCTAGGTAGAAGTGGAGCGTGTTTCTCTCCCACATAAAGAACGCTGAGTTCTGACTCGTTATGAAAAACTAAAAAGAAAACTAAAAGCAAGACGCTCGAAGCATAGCACATAACACATGAAGTGATAAAAATATAGCGGAACGAAAGACGAACTGATAATGTTGATGGAGAAGGGGATGCACGGGGGCATCCCCAAGCTTAGATGCTTGAGTCTCCTTGAATATTTCTTGGGGGTGCACGGGGGCATCCCCAAGCTTGAGCGCTTGACACTCCTGAATCTTTTTATCATCTTCCCTCGCACACTTGAAAACTCCCTTCATACATAACTCATCATAATCTGATTAGCGAGGTTAGTACCCATAATAAAATAATTGCACCTTGCTGGAAATAAAGATATTCTTGAAGGTCTACTATTTCTCAAGATTGCCAAAAGGTTTTTGCAAAGAAAAGGCAAGCTCTTGATTTGCAAAATGAAGGAAAGGCAAAACAGGACAGAATCTGTGAAAAACAGAACAGCAGGTAGTAATTGATCTGTTCGGGATACTTCTGCAACTCAAATCAGAAAACTCAGAACAGATGCACGAAAGAAAATTATATAGAGAACGCTGTCGAAAAAATTCAGACCAAAAAGATGATCTGGTGATTTTATACGAATTTCTCTATCCAAGGACAGAATCTGTTTTCTGGACAGCACCTCACAACTTTTGAACTTTCTAGCAATCAGAGGCTATACTTGGCACAAATATGAAAAGCAAAGATACAATGATGATGCTACTGTAGTAAACAACATCAAGACACAACAAAAGCAAAAAAATTATTCATGTGGGCTGCCTCCCAAAAGCGCTTTCTTTTATGCCTTTAAGCTAGGCATAATGCATAGAGATCATGTTGTATCAATTGAACCATCATCAAGATCATCAAAAAGCTCTTCAATAATACAACTAGTCTTAAGAGGACTTTCAAACAAAGGCCTCATAGAGATACTTCTAGGTAGAAGACCAAAAGGATAAAAGTCAAGGGAAGATTCATTTATAAATTCATCAAAGACAGGTGTTTCTTCCAAAGTCTTTACGGTTTCAACCCCTTTGGCAATAGGTGGATTACTTTTAGAGCGGGGAGCCTTTGGAACGTGAACGAACTTAGGCTCCTTCTTTGCCGGAGTTTCTACCTTTTTGGTTTTGATTGAGGAGAAGGTGGTTCCTAGAGTATCAAAGATATCCTCAATCTTGTCTATCCTAGAAGAGTCCAAGTCATGGAATTTGACGGTCTCCAAAATTTTGAAAATTTTATGCATGGAGCTATCAAGTCTATTCAAATTCCATTGGATCTTACGATCCAACTCATTTATCTTATTAATGCTTGGCATCTCTAGCTCTATCTTTTCAAGTTTTTTCATAATGTGAGCTAGGGTGATGTCCTCTTGAATGCTAACAACAGGGAGATTCCCAACAATATTTTCAATAATACTAAGGGACTCCCAAACTGGGGCCTCTAGGAAATTCCCATTGATAGCAGTGTCTAGAATAAACCTATTCCAAGAAGTAATTCCAACATAAAAATTTCTAAGCAAGATAGTAGTAGGTTGCTTCTTGGTGGCTCTTTTTTGTGAATCATTAATTCTATACCAAGCATCTTTCAAACTTTCCCCACCTCTTTGTTTAAAGGTGAGAACTCCTGCCTCGTCAAAGACAAAAGGACCTGACATAATGACAACTAAAGAACGAGATAACTATTTTTGTGGTTTTCAATAAAAGGTACTAAAGCAAAAACTGAAAGGTAAACTAACAAGACTAAAAAGCAAAGGTAAAAGATAGCATGCAACTCCCCTATCCTGAGGAGTGGAGTCCCCGGCTACGGCGCCAGAAAAACTCCTTGATGGGCCTCTAACCCCTCGTTGGTTACCCCAAGTGGAAGGTGTGAGATGCAGTGTTGTGGAAGTTTTTCCCTTAGCAAAGATGCCAAGGATCGAATCCCGAGAGACTCCTAGGTTCAACAAGTAGGTGTCAACTGCTAACGGTGCCAGATATTAGCAATCAATGTGGACCTGCACACAGATACAAATAACTTTGCTCCCAACGAGTACAGAGAGGTTGTCAATCCCTCCGGCCTTGTAGTTCACAAAGGATTAAACGCAAATGATAGTAGTGATAGATAATGTTTGCAATAGTAAGTAAAAGCGAAAAGTAAATAGCAGATGTGATCAATGATGGTAATATGGACCAGAGTCTCATGATGTTCACTAGTGATGTCTCTCTCCCAAAAGACGATAAAACAGCTATGTGAGGTAAACGAATTACAACTGGGCAATTGACAGGACCACGAACGCAAACCAATGCTGACTACATTGCAAGAAATGTTGAGGTTCAAAGCATGGGCGGTACGCCAAAGTAAGTAGACCGAAATCCATAAATATCTACTACTAATCATCCACCTTGAGATATCTATCCAGAACATCTCGCTGGTATTAAGTTGCGAGCCCCACCCATAGTGTAAACTCAAAGCAACAGACAACTGCATTAAAAGAACTTTGCGTAAAGTAAACAATCCTTGCACCCGCGGGCACAAGCACCGTTGTTTTCACCCTTGTGGCAACAGCACATCCCCTAGACTCATGTTTCTGTCACTCAAGCTAGTCATCGAGGGGCATGAACCCACAATCAAGCATAACGTTCCCTCTTGGAGTCACTACGTATTACTTGGCCAAAGCAATAAATAACAACGGAGAACATGCAAGAATTACTTATGAACATAAATATAAAAGAGGTAGATCAAATATATTACTCAATCACAATCTGAACATAATCTCATAATCCATCGGATCCCAGCAAACTCATCATAGCAACAGCATAAGGATTACATATGTGCCTCGATCATGTAGGGTAGCTCACGAGGACTAATTAGTGAAGCACAAGAACGGGAGGAGAACATCACATAGCTACTGGTCATGGACTCATGGTCCAAGGTTGACTACTCACAACTCATCCGGGAGGCGTCCATGGTGGTGGAGAGGCTCCCGATGGTGATCCTCCCCTCCGGCAGGGTGCCGGGAAGAGTTCTCCTGGTGCTCCCGATCTTGGAAGCGGCGGCGGCGGTGGAACAAAGATGAGATCGCGAAAAAGAGTTTCCGTCCCGAGGGTTTCGAAGGACGCTCTAAATATATGCCAAAGGGGGGCACCAAACGGGGCTCGGGGGGCCCAGGCGCTCCCCCGGCGCGGCCCAGGGGGGCGCGCCGCCAGGGCGCCTGGAGCCCTAGTGCCCCCC
>LR738711.1:516226822-516289534 GCA_902687465.1 Secale cereale
TTGTACTTCGGGCGCAAGGTAGGTTCTGGAACGCTGATTTTTTATATATTTTTTCTGGATTTTTCCTGACAGTTCTCGTAATGTGAAAACCTGAAATACAAAAACAGCCGAAAACAGAAACTAGCACTGGGGTGCACTGGATTAGTATGTTAGTCCAAATATGATCAAAAGTGTATGGAAGTGTATAAATATCATAGCAATATCACCCAAAAGTGGCATGGAGCAAGCAGAAATTATAGATACGTTTTGGACGTATCAATAGGATACCCAAAGGAAACAATTGGGTACACCTTCTACCACAGATCCGAAGGCAAAGTCTTTGTTGCCAAGAATGGATGCTTTCTGGAGAAAGAATTTCTCTCGAAAGAAGTGAGTGGGAGGAAAGTAGAACTTGATGAGGTGACAGTCACCCCTCCTGATAGTAACGCAGCGCAGGAAATTGTTCCTGAGGTGCCTGCACCGACAAGGGAGGAAGTTGATGATAATGATCATGAAGAAACAGATCAAGTTACTACTGAACTTCGAAGGTCCACGAGGGCACGTTCCGCACCAGCGTGGTACGGCAACCCTGTCCTGGAAATCATTTTGTTAGACAACGGTGAACCTTCGAACTATGAAGAAGCGATGGCGGGCCCGGATTCCAATAAATGGCTTGGAGCCATGAAATCCGAGATAGAATCCATGTATGAAAACAAAGTATGGACTTTGGTGGACTTGCCTGATGATAGGCACGCCATAGAAAACAAATGGATATTTAAGAAGAAGACAGACGCGGATGGTAATGTGACCATCTATAAGGCTCGGCTTGTCGCTAAAGGTTATCGACAAGTTCAAGGGACTGACTACGACGAGACTTTCTCTCCCGTAGCGATGCTGAAGTCAGTCAGAATCATGTTAGCTATTGCCGCATTCTATGATTATGAGATATGGCAAATGGACGTCAAAACAGCATTCCTTAATGGCTTCCTCAAGGAAGAGTTGTATATGATGCAGCCGGAAGGTTTTGTCGATCCAGAGAACGCTAACAAGGTATGCAAGCTCCAGCGCTCGATTTACGGGCTGGTGCAAGCATCTCGGAGTTGGAATATTTGCTTTAATGATGTGATCAAAGCGTTTGGCTTTATACAGACTTATGGAGAAGCCTGTATTTACAAGAAAGTGAGTGGGAGCTCTGTGGCATTTCTCATATTATATGTGGATGACATATTGCTGATGGGAAATGATATAGAATTCTTGGAAAATGTAAAGGCCTACTTGAATAAAAGTTTTTCAATAAAGGACCTTGGAGAAGCTGCTTACATATTAGGCATCAAAATCTATAGAGATAGATCAAGACGCCTCATTGGTCTTTCACAAAGTACATACCTTGACAAAATATTAAAGAAGTTCAATATGGATCAGTCCAAGAAAGGGTTCTTGCCTGTTTTGCAAGGTATGAGATTGAGCACGGCTCAGTCACCGACCACGGCAGAAGATAGAGAAAAGATGAGTGTCATTCCCTATGCCTCGGCCATAGGTTCTATCATGTATGCCATGCTGTGTACCAGACCTGATGTGAACCTTGCCATAAGTTTGGTAGGGAGGTACCAAAGTGATCCCGGTGTGGAACACTGGACAGCCGTCAAGAACATCCTGAAGTACCTAAAAAGGACTAAGGATATGTTTCTTGTTTATGGAGGTGACGAAGAGCTCGTCGTAAAGGGTTACGTCGATGCTAGCTTCGACACAGATCTGGATGACTCTAAGTCTCAAACCGGATACGTGTATATTTTGAACGGAGGGGCAGTCAGCTGGTGCAGTTGCAAGCAGAGCGTCGTGGCGGCATCTATATGTGAAGCGGAGTACATAGCTGCTTCCGAAGCAGCGCAGGAAGGAGTCTGGATGAAGGAGTTCATCACCGACCTAGGAGTCATTCCAAGCGTGTCAAGCCTGATGACTCTCTTCTGTGACAACACTGGAGCTATTGCCATTACCAAGGAGCCCAGGTTTCACAAGAAGACCAAGCACATCAAGCGCCGTTTCAACTCCATCCGGAATTATGTTCAGGATGGAGACATAGATATTTGTAAAGTGCATACGGATCTGAATGTTGCAGACCCGTTGACTAAACCTCTTCCACGGGCAAAACATGATCAACACCAGAACTCTATGGGTGTTCGATTCATCACAATGTAACTAGATTATTGACTCTAGTGCAAGTGGGAGATTGTTGGAAATATGCCCTAGAGGCAATAAGAAAAGTATTATTATTATATTTCCTTGTTCATGATAATCGTCTGTTATTCATGCTTGAATAGTATTCTACGGAAACAGCGATACATGTGTGAATATATAGACCACAATGAGTCCCTGGTAAGCCTCTAGTTACCAGCTCGTTAATCAACAGATGATCACGGTTTCCTGATCATGGACATGTGATGTCAGTGATAACAGGATCACATCATTAGGAGAATGATGTGATGGACAAGACCCAATCCTGAGCGTAGCACGAGATCGTATAGTTCGTAATGCATAAGCTTTTTGGTGTCAAGTATTTATTCCTTAGACCATGAGGTTGTACAACTCCCGGATACCGTAGGAATACTTTGGGTGTGCCAAACGTCACAACGTAACTGGGTGGCTATAAAGGTACACATCGGGTATCTCCGAAAGTGTCTGTTGAGTTGGTACGAACCGAGACTGGGATGTTGTCACTCCGTATGACGGAGAGGTACCTCTGGGCCCACTCGGTAAGACATCATCGTAATGAGCACAAAGTGACTAAGGAGTTGGTCATGGGAGGATGGATTACGGATCGAGTAAAGAGACTTGCCATGACGAGATTGAACAAGGTATCGGGAATACTGACGATCGAATCTCGGGCAAGTACCGTACCGATGGACAAAGGGAATAACATACGGGATTGAGTGAATCCTTGACACGGTGGTTCATCCGATGAAGATCATCGAGGAATGCGTGGGAACCAACATGGGTATCCAGATCCCGCTGTTGGTTATTTACCGGAGAGTGGTCTCGGTCATGTCTACGTGTCTCCCGAACCCGTAGAGTCTACACACTTAAGGTTCGGTAACGCTAGGGTCGTAGAGATACATGCACGTGGAAACCCGAAAGTTGTTCGGAGTCCCGGATGAGATCCCGGACGTCACGAGGAGTTCCGGAATGGTCCAGAGGTAAAGAATGATATATAGGAAGTCTAGTTTCGGCCATCGGGTGATCTCCGGGGTCACCGGGAGTGTCCCGGGACCACCGAAGGGGTCCCGGGGGTCCACCGGGTGGGGCCACCCATCCCGGTGGGGCCCCTAGGCCGCAAAGGGGAAGTGGCCAGCCCTGGTGGGCTGGCGCACCACATGGGCCCTCCTCCCCATGCGCCTAGGGTTGAAACCCTAGGGGGGAGGGGGCGCCACCTTGCCTTGGGGGGCAAGAATCCCCCCCTGGCCGCCGCCCCACCCTGCAGATGGGATCTGCAGGGCCGGTGCACCCCCCTGGCCCCCTATATATATGTGGGGGGAGAGGGCAGCCGACCCCTTGCCCCTGGCGCCTCTCCCCCTCTCGTCACACCTCATACTCCCTCCGCAGGGCGCCGGCGAAGCCCTGCAGGATTCTCCACTGCATCCACCACCACGCCGTCGTGCTGCTGGATCTCCGACGACCTCTCCTCCCCCCTTGCTGGATCAAGAAGGAGGTGACGTTGCTGTACCGTACGTGTGTTGAACATGGAGGTGCCATCCGTTCTGCGCTCGATCACCGGTGACGAAGAACGAGAAGAGTACGACTACTTCATCCACGCTTCTTCGAAAGCTTCCGCTCGCGATCTGCATAACGGTATGTAGATGCACTCTTATTTGCTCGTTGCTAGATGTCTCCTTAGTTGGATCTTGGTGAAAGCGTAGAAATTTTTTGACTTCTGCTACGTTCCCCAACAATGGCATCTGAGCTAGGTCTTATGCGTAGCATCTTGCACGAGTAGAACACAAAGCAGTTGTGGGCGTTTGAGTTTGTTCAACTTTCTTGCTGTTACTAGTCAATCTTGATTCGGCGGTATTGTGGGATGAAGCGGCCCGGGGTTAGAAGTGTCCAAAATGAGGATAATTTGGCGAAGCTTGGGAAGGTGACAAATGAATTTATAGCAAGGTTGGAGGCCAGGAATTGAGATACAAAAGGCATGGAGAATATTATGTAAGTGTGTTATGGTTAATTCCAAACGAACAGAATATTTTTATAATAGCTCCATAATAATATTAGGAGACTTTGTATATGTTATAAAGAGAAATCACCATTGTGAATATCCATCGATTTAAATGGACCAAAGATCCACACAATTTATTTAGTTGAGATGCAAAAGATTTATGACATGATCGCATGATGACATGATGCAATGCAAAAAATAAATAGGGCAAGCACAAAGGAAACACACGATGAAACCCGGAACATATGGAAGTCTTCTGGAGCATCGGTCTTGGGGCGTCACAACTCTCCCACACTAACAGAGGATCTCGACCCGAGATCCTAAGGATGGCACCAGATAAAACGGAAAAGGAAGAGGTAAAACAAAGTTGCTTCTTGACAAACGAGTGAAACCACGAACTTGAGAGGTTGACCAAATTGAAAGAAGAGTACAACGCATATGGACGAAGATGAAAACACTCCGTTAGAAAAGAGGAGCAAGGAACATTACGAGAACCTTGTAGATGAATAGACATGAACCAAGAGCTCAAGGGTCACGGAAAGAATTTTAAAACCACTTCGGTTAAAGCAAGATAGAGAAGGAGTAAGAATGAAATAATTCAGACATCACTTCAACTGTAAATGGAAGGAATTGAACATGAACCTGAGGAGATGTGATGATACTTGATGAAATCAACAACACACTGCCTCTGAAACAATTGAAGGAATGGCACAAGGGGTAAGAAAGATTTAGACAACACTCCGGTTAAAAAGAGAGGAAAAAACTTGATAGGATGATAGAACTTTAATGGAAGACACCACACTCCAGTTAAATGGATAAGCAAAGGAAAAAACATGATCTTGATAAAATGAGAAGATGGTTCGAAGAGAGCAATATCACAAAGCCTCCAGAATGAAAGAATAGAATATAAATCAATGAAAGAAATGAACGGAGAAGAAAAATGACAACTACTCCCACAAATGAATTAGAAAATCCTCCTTATGAAGAAGGGTTGAACGGAGTTGTTGAAAATAATCAACAACAAAAGAATAAGCTTGTTGTGGGCTTACGGAAAACATCTCACAATTATGAGGTGACAACCGGCCACTAACGGAAACCAATTGTTGCTAGAGATCAACGAAGAGATGAATTTTTTTTCACCAAGAGGGTAAATGAAGAATTTGGGTCATTTATAAGCACCACAATAGCAACAATCTTTAGGGAAAGCTTTTAGGTGAAATACAACCCAAGATCACTTCAACAAATAAAATGAGGGGTTGAAAGGATCTCCCGAAGAAAGAGAAATTATGGTTTTAAATATCTCATTCTTGATAACTTGTGAATCACGAAGCACGAAGGGAAATTGTCAAGAATGACACAACACCATCTCAAAAGATAAGGTAGAAAGAATTGCACTTTGAAATGCAAGAAGAAGAATACTTAAGCTCCAACAAGAATCTTAAAGGACAATTCGAGGATGAATTAAATCATGATGAACCACCATGAAGAACTCCAGTAACAAAAGAAATGGTAGGGAGTGAAAGTTGAAAAGAACAAGAAGAAACCTTGCAAGGATTAGATGGAGCTTCGCGACGAGATAACGACAAAACTTGAACTCCGAGAAAGAAAGGTGAACAACTTGAAACCAATAATTTATTCCTCCTGAACAAACTCCGAAGGAAGGGATTAATCACTTGGATGAAACATGAATAAGAATTATGTTATGCGTATCCTTCACTATTTAAATTGATGACAACCAATGGATTTGGCATACTACTTATTCTCGTTGCAAAGAATTAAAGAGAGATCTCGCACAAACTTGGGTAAATATTCAACGAAGCACCGGCAGGATTATGAAAAGAACAAATGAATTAATATGATAACAAGGAAGATAAATCTTGAACGAACCACCGTAAGAATTGAAACCGAGTGATGAAAGAGAATAATCCTCCGGGAAGAATAAGCACTTGAGGAAATTTAGATACAAGAGAACGAAGAGATCTCGAACTGATTAAATGATACTTGGACGAAGCATCGGAAGAATACTAAGACGAACGAAGAGGCATCAATTTAGAATAGTTGGAGGACGAAGTTGCAAACTGAGAACGAATAAATCGTCTGAAATTATGGCCTTCGGAGGATCACAATGGGAAGAATTCATGAAATGCTTCGGATAATATGAAAAGATTCCTCGTGATCGAAACAACTATGAGGATGCATGAAGCCAGAACCATGGATCTTCAAGAGAACATGCCAAGATTTAAGAGAAACTCTTCTTAGGTCTTCAAATCCTGATAATGACGATGAGATACACCACCATGGATTACTGAGGCACTCCGGAATGAAGAATTAAAATGTTGAAGCAACGATGGAAATAATTTGAAAGCAATTTTAGAGAAGGCATGTGACTGATGGAAATCATTCTTACGTCACACTTTGAAAATAATTTGAGTATAACTACGAAAAAATTGGAAGAGTCGGGTAAGATCCTGGGAAAATACTATTGGGGAACATAGTATTTTCAAAATTTTCCTACGATCACGCAAGATTTATCTACTAGATGCATAGCAACGAGGGGGAGAGTGTGTCTAGGTACCCTCGTAGACCGGGAACGGAACCGTCTAGTGACGTGGTTGATGTAGTCGAACTTCTTCGCGATCCAACCGATCAAGTACCGAACGTACGGCACCTCCGCGTTCAGCACACGTTCAGCTTGATGACGTCCCACGAGCTCTTGATCCAGTTGAGCTTCACGGGAGAGTTTCGTTAGCACGACGGCGCGGTGACGGATATGATGAAGTTACCGACGCATGGCTTCGCCTAAGCACTGCAACGGTATAACCGATGTGTGTTTCTGTGGAGGGGAGCACCGCACACGGTTGGGAGAGATCAACTGATCAACTTGTGTGTCCTAGGGTGCCCCCCTGCCCCCGTATATAAAGGAGCAAGGAGAGGGGTCGGCCAGCCCTTCTATGGCGCGCGAGGGAGGCAATCCTACTAGGAATAGGATTGCAATCCTATTCCTAGTAGGAGTCCACCAAGAAGGAACAGGGGGAAAGGAAGGAGAGGGAGAGGTGGCGCCCCCCAATCCTAGTCCAACTAGGATTCCCTGGTGGGGCGCCGGCCAGCCTCTATGGGCTGCCTCTCTTCTTTCCTCAAGGCCCACTATGGACCATCCCCCTTCGTGAGGGGTTCCGGTAACCCCCTCCAGCAATTCGGTAAAATCTGAAGCTTTTCCGAAACACTTCCGGTGTCCAAATATAGTCGTCCAATATATCAATCTTTATGTCTCGGGCATTCCGAGACTCCTCGTCATGTCCGTGATCTCATCCGGGACTCCGAACTACCTTCGGTACATCAAAACTCATAAACACATAATACCGATCGTCATCAAACGTTAAGCGTGCGGACCCTACGGGTTCGAGAACTATGTAGACATGACCGAGACTCATCTCCGGTCAATAACCAATAGCGGAACCTGGATGCTCATATTGGCTCCTACATATTCTATGAAGATCTTTATCGGTCAAACCGCATAACAACATACGTTGTTCCTTTTGTCATCGGTATGTTACTGCCCGAGATTCGATCGTCGGTATCTCTATACATAGTTCAATCTCGTTACCGGCAAGTCTCTTTACTCGTTCCGTAATACATCATCTCGTGACTAACTCATTAGTCATTTGCTTGCAAGGCTTATTATGATGTGCATTACCGAGAGGGCCCAGAGATACCTCTCCGACACTCGGAGTGACAAATCCTAGTCTTGATCTATGCCAACACCACGAACACTTTCGGAGACACCTGTAGAGCATCTTTATGATCACCCAGTTACGTTGTGACGTTTGATAGCACACAAGGTGTTCCTACGATATTCGGGAGTTGCATAATCTCATAGTCATAGGAACATGTATAAGTCATGAAGAAAGCAATAGCAGTAAAACTAAACGATCATCATGCTAAGCTAACGGATGGGTCTAGTCCATCACATCATTCTCCTAATGATGTGATCCCGTTGATCAAATGACAACACATGTCTATGGCTAGGAAACATAGCCATCTTTGACCAATGAGCTAGTCTAGTAGAGGCATACTAGGGACATACTGTTTTGTCTATGTATTCACACATGTATCAAGTTTCCGGTTAATACAATTCTAGCATGAATAAAAGACATTTATCATGATATAAGGAGATACAAATAACATCTTTATTATTGCCTCTAGGGCATATTTCCTTCAGTCTCCCACTTGAACTAGAGTCAATAATCTAGATTACAAAGTAATGATCCTCACACCCATGGAGTCCTGGTGCTGATCATGTTTTGCCCGTGGAAGAGGCTTAGTCAACGGGTCTGCAACATTCAGATCCATATGTATCTTGCAAATCTCTATGTCTCCCTCTTTGACTAGATCGCGGATGGAATGGAAGCGTCTTTTGATGTGCTTTGTTCTCTTGTGAAACCTGGATTCCTTCGCCAAGGCTATTGCTCCAGTGTTGTCACAAAAGATATTCATTGGACCCGATGCATTAGGTATTACACCTAGATCGGATATGAACTCCTTCATCCAGACTCCTTCATTTGCTGCTTCCGAAGCAGCTATGTATTCCGCTTCACACGTAGATCCCGCCACGACGCTTGGAACTGCACCAACTGATAGCTCCACCGTTCAATAAAAATACATATCCGCTTTGTGACTTAGAGTCATCCGGATCAGTGTCAAAGCTGGAATCGACGTAACCGTTTACGACGAGCTCTTTGTCACCTCCATACACGAGAAACATATCATTTGTCCTTTTCAGGTACTTCGGGATGTTCTTGACTGCTGTCCAGTGATCCACTCCTGGATTACTTTGGTACCTCCCTGCTAGACTTATAGCAAGGCACACATCAGGTCTGGTACACAACATTGCATACATGATAGATCCTATGGCTGAGGCATAGGGAATGACTTTCATTTTCTCTCTATCTTCTGCACTGGTCGGACATTGAGTCTTACTCAACTTCATACCTTGTAATACAGGCAAGAACCCTTTCCTCGACTGATCCATTTTGAACTTCTTCAAAACTTTACCAAGGTATATGCTTTGTGAAAGTCCAATCAAGCGTCTTGATCTATCTCTATAGATCTTGATGCCTAATATATAAGCAGCTTCACTGAGATCTTTCATTGAAAAACTCTTATTCAAGTATCCTTTTATGCTATCCAGAAATTCTATATCATTACCAATCAACAATATGTCATCCACATATAATATCAGAAATGCTATAGAGCTCCCACTCACTTTCTTGTAAATACAGGCTTCTCCAAAAGTCTGTATAAAACCATATGCTTTGATCACCTCATCAAAGCGTATATTCCAACTCCGAGATGCTTGCACCAGTCCATAGATGGATCGCTGGAGCTTGCATACTTTGTTAGCATCTTTTGGATCGACAAAACCTTCTGGTTGCATCATATACAACTCTTCTTTGAGATATCCATTCAGGAATGTAGTTTTGACATCCATTTGCCAGATTTCATAATCATAAAATGCGGCAATTGCTAACATGATTCGGACAGACTTAAGCATCGCTACAGGTGAGAAAGTCTCATCGTAGTCAACTCCTTGAACTTGTCGAAACCCTTTCGCAACAAGTCGAGCTTTGTAAACAGTAACATTACCGTCTGCGTCGGTCTTCCTCTTGAAGATCCATTTATTCTCGATGGCTTGCCGGTCATCGGGCAAGTCAACCAAAGTCCATACTTTGTTTTCATACATGGATCCCATCTCAGATTTCATGGCCTCAAGCCATTTTGCGGAATCTGGGCTCATCATCGCTTCCTCATAGTTCGTAGGTTCATCATGGTCTAGTAACATGACTTCCAGAACTGGGTTGCCGTACCACTCTGGTGCGGAACGTACTCTGGTTGATCTACGACGTTCAGCAGAAACTTGATCTGAAGTTTCATGATCATCATCATTAGCTTCCTCACTAATTGGTGTACGAATCACTGGAACAATTTTCTGTGATGTACTACTTTCCAATTCAGGAGAAGGTACAATTACCTCATCAAGTTCTACTTTCCTCCCACTCACTTCTTTCGAGAGAAACTCCTTCTCTAGAAAGGATCCATTCTTAGCAACGAATATCTTGCCTTCGGATCTGTGATAGAAGGTGTACCCAACAGTCTCTTTTGGGTATCCTATGAAGACACATTTTTCCGACTTGGGTTCGAGCTTATCAGGTTGAAGTTTTTTCACATAAGCATCGCAACCCCAAACTTTAAGAAACGACAACTTTGGTTTCTTGCCAAACCATAGTTCATAAGGTGTCGTCTCAACAGATTTAGATGGTGCCCTATTTAACGTGAATGCAGCTGTCTCTAAAGCATAACCCCGAAACGATAGTGGTAAATCGGTAAGAGACATCATAGATCGCACCATATCCAATAAAGTACGTTTACGACGTTCGGACACACCATTGCGCTGTGGTGTTCCGGGTGGCGTGAGTTGTGAAACTATTCCACATTGTTTCAAATGAAGACCAAACTCGTAACTCAAATATTGTCCTCCACGATCAGATCGTAGAAACTTTATTTTCTTGTTACGATGATTCTCTACTTCACTCTGAAATTATTTGAACTTTTCAAATGTTTCACACTTGTGCTTCATTAAGTAGATATACCCATATCTGCTCAAATCATCAGTGAAGGTCAGAAAATAACGATACCTGCCGCGAGCTTCAACACTCATTGGCCCACATACATCAGTATGTATGATTTCCAATAAATCTGTTGCTCGCTCCATAGTTCCGGAGAACGGAGTTTTAGTCATCTTGCGCATGAGGCATGGTTCGCAAGCACCAAGTGATTCATAATCAAGTGATTCCAAAAGTCCATCACTATGGAGTTTCTTCATGCGCTTTACACCAATATGACCTAAACCGCGGTGCCACAAATAAGTTGCACTATCATTATTAACCTTGCATCTTTTGGTTTCATTATTATGAATATGTGTATCACTACAATCGAGATCCAATAAGAATAGACCACTCTTCAAGGGTGCATGACCATAAAAGATATTATTCATAAAAATAGAACAACCATTATTCTCTGATTTAAATGAATAACCATCTCGCAACAAACAAGATCCAGATATAATGTTCATGCTCAACGCTGGCACCAAATAACAATTATTTAGGTCTAAAACTAATCCCGAAGGTAGATTTAGAGGTAGCGTGCCGATGGCGATCACATCAACTTTGGAACCATTTCCCACGCGCATCGTCACCTCGTCCTTAGCTAATCTTCCTTTAATACGTAGTCCCTGTTTCGAGTTACAAATATTAGCAACCGAACCGGTATCAAATACCCAGGTACTACTACGAGCATTAGTATGATACACATCAATAACATGTATATCACATATACCTTTGTTCACCTTGCCATCCTTCTTATCCGCCAAATACTTGGGGCAGTTCCGCTTCCAGTGTCCAGTCCCTTTGCAGTAGAAGCACTCAGTTTCAGGCTTGGCACCAGACTTGGGTTTCTTCGTGGGAGTAGCAACTGTCTTGCTATTCTTCTTGAAGTTCCCCTTCTTTCCCTTGCCCTTTTTCTTGAAACTAGTGGTCTTGTTAACCATCAACACTTGATGCTCCTTTTTTATTTCTACCTCCGCAGCTTTGAGCATAGCGAAGAGCTCGGGAATTGTCTTCTGCATCCCTTGCATATTATAGTTCATCACGAAGCCTTTATAGCTTGGTGGCAGTGATTGAAGAACTCTATCAATAACACTATGCTCGTCAACTTTGCAACCAAGTTGAGTCATATGATTGTAGTACCCAGACATTCTGAGTAAGTGTTCACTGATAGAACTATTCTCCTCCATCTTGCAGCTGTAGAACTTATTAGAAATCTCATATTTCTCAATCCGGGCATTTGCTTGAAATATTAACTTCAACTCCAGGAACATCTCATATGGTCCATGACATTCAAAACGTCGTTGAAGTCCCGGTTCTAAGCCGTAAAGCATGGCACACTGAACTATCGTGTAGTCATCAGACCGCGTCTGCCACATGTTCAAAGCGTCTACATTAGCGGGAGGGGGCTTGTCACCTAGCGGTGCTTCAAGGACATAATTCTTCTGTGCAGCAATGAGGATAATCCTCAAGTTACGGACCCAGTCCGTGTAATTTCTACCATCATCTTTCAACTTAGCTTTCTCTAGGAATGCATTAAAATTCAAAGGAACGGTAGCACGGGCCATTGATCTACAACAACATAGATATGCAAAAACTATCAGGACTAAGTTCATGATAAATTAACGTTCAATTAATCATATTACTTAAAGAACTCCCACTTAGATAGACATCCCTCCGGTCATTTAAATGATCACGTGATCCAAATCAACTAAACCATGTCTGATCATCACGTGAGATGGAGTAGTTTCAATGGTGAACATATTATGTTGATCATATCTACTATATGATTCACGCTCAACCTTTCGGTTTCCAGTGTTCCGAGGCCATATCTGCATATGCTAGGCTCGTCAAGTTTAACCCGAGTATTCTGCGTGTGCAAAACTGGCTTACACCCGTTGTATTTGAACGTAGAGCTTATCACACCCGATCATCACGTGGTGTCTCGGCACGACGAACTTTCGCAATGGTGCATACTCAGGGAGAACACTTATACCTTGAAATTTAGTAAGGGATCATCTTATAATGCTACCGTCGTTCTAAGCAAAATAAGAAGCATAATAAGATAAACATCACATGCAATCAAAATATGTGACATGATATGGCCATCATCATCTTATGCTTTTGATCTCCATATCCAAAGCACCGTCATGATCACCTTCGTCACCGGCGCGACACCTTGATCTCCATCGTAGCATCGTTGTCGTCTCGCCAACTATTGCTTCTACGACTATCGCTACCGCTTAGTGATAAAGTAAAGCAATTACATGGCGATTGCATTTCATACAATAAAGCGACAACCATATGGCTCCTGCCAGTTGCCGATAACTTTACAAAACATGATCATCTCATACAAAACCGTATATCTCATCATGTCTTGACCATATCACATCACAACATGCCCTGCAAAAACAAGTTAGACGTCCTCTACTTTGTTGTTGCAAGTTTTACGTGGCTGCTACGGGCTTAGCAAGAACCGTTCTTACCTACGCATACAAAACCACAACGATGTTTCGTCAAGTATGTGCTGTTTTAACCTTCACAAGGACCGGCCGTAGCCACACTTGATTCAGCTAAAGTGAGAGAGACAGACACCCGCCAGTCACCTTTAAGCAACGAGTGCTCATAATGGTGAAACCAGTCTCGCGTAAGCGTACGCATAATGTCGGTCCGGGCCGCTTCATCTCACAATACCGCCGAAGCAAAGTATGACATGCTGGTAAGCAGTATGACTAGTATTGCCCACAACTCATTGTGTTCTACTCGTGCATATCATCTACGCATAAACCTGGCTCATGATGCCACTGTTGGGGAACGTAGTATTTTCAAAATTTTCCTACGATCACGCAAGATTTATCTACTAGATGCATAGCAACGAGGGGGAGAGTGTGTCTACGTACCCTCGTAGACCGGGAGCGGAAGCGTCTAGTGACGCGGTTGATGTAGTCGAACTTCTTCGCGATCCAACCGATCAAGTACCGAACATACGGCACCTCCGCGTTCAGCACACGTTCAGCTTGATGACGTCGCACGAGCTCTTGATCCAGTTGAGCTTCACGGGAGAGTTTCGTCAGCACGACGGCATGGTGACGGATATGATGAAGTTACCAGCGCAGGGCTTCGCCTAAGCACTGCAACGGTATAACCGAGGTGTGTTTCTGTGGAGGGGAGCGCCGCACACGGTTGGGAGAGATCAACTAATCAACTTGTGTGTCCTAGGGTGCCCCCTGCCCCCGTATATAAAGGAGCAAGGGGAGGGGCCGGCCAGCCCTTCTATGGCGCGCCAGGGAGGCAATCCTACTAGGAATAGGATTGCAATCCTATTCCTAGTAGGAGTCCACCAAGAAGGAAGAGGGGGAAAGGAAGGAGAGGGAGAGGTGGCGCCCCCCATTCCTAGTCCAACTAGGATTCCCTGGTGGGGCGCCGGCCAGCCTCTATGGGCTGCGTCTCTTCTTTCCTCAAGGCCCACTATGGACCATCCCCCTTCGTGGGGGGTTCCGGTAACCCCCTCCGGCAATTCGGTTAAATCCGAAACTTTTCCGGAACACTTCCGGTGTCCAAATATAGTCGTTCAATATATCAATCTTTATGTCTCGGACATTCTGAGACTCCTTGTCATGTCCGTGATCTCATCCGGGACTCCGTACTACCTTCGGTACATCAAAACGCATAAACTCATAATACCGTTTGTCATCAAACGTTAGCGTGCGGACCCTACGGGTTCAAGAACTATGTAGACATGACTGAGACTCATCTCCGGTCAATAACCAATAGCAAAACCTGGATGCTCATATTGGTTCCTACATATTCTACGAAGATCTTTCTCGGTCAAACCGCATAACAACATACGTTGTTCCTTTTGTCATCGGTATGTTACTTGCCCGAGATTCGATCGTTAGTATCTCTATACCTAGTTCAATCTCGTTACCGGCAAGTCTCTTTACTCGTTTCGTAATACATCATCTCGTGACTAACTCATTAGTCATTTTCTTGCAAGGCTTATTATGATGTGCATTACCGAGAGGGCCCAGAGATACCTCTCCGACACTCGGAGTGACAAATCCTAGTATTGATATATGCCAACACCACGAACACTTTCGGAGACACCTGTAGAGCATCTTTATGATCACCCAGTTACGTTGTGACGTTTGATAGCACAGAAGGTGTTCCTACGGTATTCGGGAGTTGCATAATCTCATAGTCATAGGAACATGTATAAGTCATGAAGAAAGCAATAGCAGTAAAACTAAACGATCATCATGCTAAGCTAACGGATGGGTCTAGTCCATCACGTCATTCTCCTAATGATGTGATCCCGTTGATCAAATGACAACTCATGTCTATGGCTAGGAAACATAGCCATCTTTGACCAATGAGCTAGTCTAGTAGAGGCATACTAGGGACATACGGTTTTGTCTATGTATTCACACATGTATCAAGTTTCCGGTTAATACAATTCTAGCATGAATAAAAGACATTTATCATGATATAAGGAAATACAAATAACATCTTTATTATTGCCTCTAGGGCATATTTCCTTCAAATACCTGTGGGTTAGGGCCCACTCAAAGAAATCACCATTTAAAAAAGATTCCTTGAAAGAGAGATTGCACCCATTGAATTAAATGGCTTGAATGAGATAACAACCCCAAAACAGCTTGAACGGATTAAGAATGGAAACACAAATCTTCCGAGATGTCTTGAACACTCCGGAGAGGAATTTGAGAGAGTTGAATAAACAAGAGAGACTTTTGGATAAGAAATTTCCACATGTGAAAACATGTGAAACAAGAGGAAGGATATAATCAAGACCAAAGCTTGAATTAAATCCACCAGAGAATAAACGAGAACGGAGAATGATAAACTTGAAGCTCATGAGCATCTTCCTGAAAATCAAAGGATAAGAGCATTGAAGGAAAAGAATGAAGATACCTCACATGAATATAATGGATACTTGATTAAGAATTCTAGCTCCATAAAGAAAAAGGGTGGGAGGGTGGGAAAAAACAAAGACAACTTGGGATGAATGAAACAGACACTGTTGAGAAAAACCAAGAATTGGTCTTGCACATATTAAAAGGATTGGTTTAACTTGCAGAGAAGCACGCCGGTTAAGAATAATTTAAGATGACAATCTTGATGATCAAGAAGGATTAGCACTCACATTGAAATATGAGAAATCCGATTAGGAAAGGTATGGAATCAACACTTGACTTTGAAGCAACTCGGATACCACAATAAAACAAAACAAAGGATAGATATGTTGCAACATATAGTCTTCAGAATGGACATCCAAACAAAATTGAACGATGAATTCCATAGCTTAATGGTACATCAACTTGTCGAGAAGCCACTTGAGAGAATGAAATGATAGAATAAAACGACAGGTAACAGATGGAACAAAAACATAATAGAGGTTTCGTCTCACATGTTCGTGCTGATGCCCCATGGCACGTGTTACAAAGGGCCTTGCAATCCCCGGTTCAGCATAGCCAAGGATCCTTTAAGATGCAACTCCCAATTGGAACAGTGCCCATAAAACCTCTTCACTAGATGTTGAACCCTAAACCTCATACCATGCACCCATTGGAAGATTACCTACGAGCTACTTGAAATCCACCTATTAATTCTCGAAGCTTTCCGGTTATGCAATCTGGTGTTTGGGATACAGGGGAAGCACCGCACACTCAAATCGAAAACTACATCCAGTTGTATCCATCCGTCAACACATAACCAGTCATCTTCGAAAACCGTTTACCTCGGACCTTCGAAACGCATCCGCTATACTAGTTGTGGCAATACTCTCGAACTATCCCACCAGTACTGGGTGACGTCGGGGTTATCTCACCACTAACCGCATAGAAGAGTTTTTTATGTCGGCCGCCTCTGGTATTCTAGAACTGCTACGATACATTCGTGACGACAATACCTCGGAGCTCAACTCCTCGGGACACTGCCACAACCCCTAAATGACAGCAGGCACCAAGAACAATGTTCTCGTCACAAAGATATCGGAACAATCCAAACAATACCCGCGTGATCCTAAAAAAATTGGTGAAATTTTTGAGAGTGGTGAAGGTAAAACAATGTCAGGAATCCTCACCAGAGAGACGAAGGGGAAGAGGAGTAAAAAGAAATCCTACTCTCCAATATATATATATATATATATATATATATATATATATATATATATATATATATATATATAGGACTCAAAACATTTTTGTGTGTGTGTGCCTTGACTCAGCCGTCAGCGGTTCGATCAATCAGGGGGCTCCTAGGTCGGAGAAGGCTCTGAATACCAACTTGTAATGCCCAGGATGCGGCTATATCTCCTACGTGTCGAGGCACGACTTAGAGACATAAGCGCATTCTGGAATGATCGCAAGCGTGGTATCTTTGCACAACTCATGTAAAAGAACAGGGATGAAAGAGTAAAATAGTTGGCTTACACTCGCCACATCACACAATGAATACAATAGCCTACATTCATCCAAATAACACAGGGTCCGACTACGGACGGAATCCAAACGAGAAAAGATACCATTAACACAAGTCCTGATTGCCCCTAGTAGAAACCACTATTGATTGTCGGAATACGTCACATAGAAACGACCACGCTCTTCATCGAACTCCCAGTGAAGTTTTGATCCATCTCCTACATTGTTTTCAGATGTACCTGCATCTGGTGTGTGTTGTAATCTGTGAGTCACAAGGACTCATCAATCCCATTCCCGGGTATCAAAACTAACAAAGCCTTTAGGTGTGGAAAGGCAATAAAGTGTCTGCAGCAAGCACTAAGCAACTAGCTTACGAATTCAGAGCGAGAAGAGGATATGTGACAATGGTCTCCAAGGATGACCAATAAGTGATCCTAGCTACTCACGTTCAAGCATAACCCCACCGTGTTCACTTCCCGAAGCCCTTCGGAAAGAGACCATCACGGTTACTCACACAGGTAGTGTATTCTTAAGTATATGGGGTCAAGTTATCTACAACCGGATATTAACAAATTCCCATCTGCCACATAACCGCGGGCACGGCTTTCGAAAGTTCAAACCCTGCAGGGTTGTCCCAACTTAGCCCATCACAAGCTCACGATCCACGGAGTCGCAACTCCAAAGTGGGAAGACCCGAGTATTCTTGGAATCCCGTGCTCAAGATATTTTGACAAAGGTAAAACTAATCCAACAAGACCTCCCGGCGTGCCGACACCCTGATAGTAGCCGCGCGTATCTCGTCTCACGCCACGACCGGATGGATGATGCTACAGGTAATACCAGATACTGCTACTTCTCGAGCTTGCGTTGTATTCCCTCGAAGAGGAAAGGGAGATGTAGCACAATAGCGTAAGTATTTCCATCAATTTTTGAGAACCAAGGTATCAATCTAGTAGGAGACCACACGCGAGTCCCTCACACCTGCACAAACAAATAAGAACTTCGCAGCCAACGCGGTAAGGGGTTGTCAATCCCTTTACGGTCACTTACGAAAGTGAGATCTGATAGAGATGATAGTTTATATTTTTGGTATTTTTTGTTTATAAGAATAGAAAGTAAAATCGGAAAAAAGTAAAGTAGATGTATATTGATATCTTGAGAATAGACCCGGGGGCCATAGTGTTCTCTACTGGCTTCTCTCATGATAGCAATATTCTACGGCGGGTAAACAAAATTACTGTCGAGCAATTGATAGAAAATCGAATACTTATGAGACTATCTAGGCATGATCATTGTATATAGGCATCACGTCCGAGACAAGTAGACCGACTCCTGCCTGCATCTACTACTATTACTCCACACATCGACCGCGATCCAGCATGCATCTAGTGTATTGAGTTCATAAGAACAAAGTAACGCCTTAAGCAAGATGACATGATGTAGAGGGATAAACTCAAACAATATGATGTAAACCCCATCTTTTTATCCTCGATGGCAACAATACAATACGTGCCTTGCTGCCCCTACTGTCACTGGGAAAGGACACTGCAAGATTGAACCCAAAGCCAAGCACTTCCCCATTGCAAGAACTATAGATCTAGTAGGCCAAACCAAACCAATAATTCGAAGAGACTTGCAAGGATATTTTGAGCACACATAAAGAGTTCAGAAAAGAACCAAATATTTCTCATAGATAATCTTGATCATAAACTGACAATTCATCGGATCTCGACAAACGCACCGCAAGAAGAGATTACATCGAATAGATCTCATCGAAGACCGAGGAGAACTTTGTGTTGAGATCCGGAGAGAGAGAAGAAGCCATCTAGATACTAGCTATGGACCCGAAGGTCTATGGTAAACTACTCACAACTCATTGTGAGGGTGATGATGATGATGTAGAAGCACTCCGTGATGGATCTCCCCCTCCGACGAAGCTCCAGAACAGGCTCCAAGATGGGATCTCACGGGAACAGAAGGTTACGGCGGTGGAACTAGGGTTTTCTCTCCTCTTCTAATGGTTTCGGGGTACGTAGGCTTATATAGGAGGAAGGAGGACACCGGGGGCCTCACGAGGGACCCACGAGGCAGGGGGGCGCGCCCTGGGCAGGGGGCGCGCCCCCCACCCTCGTGGGCACCTCGTGGCCCCTACTCCGTGGTTCTCAAGTCTCCCATGCGTGATTTTCTCCAAAAATATCTCTCCCGAAGGTTTCATTCCGTTTGGACTCCGTTTGATATCCCTTTTCTGTAAAAACCCTAAAACAGGCAAAAAAAACAGCAATCTAGATCGGGCCTTTGGGTTAGTAGGTTAGTCCCAAAAATAATATAAAAGTGTATGACAAAGCCCATTAAACATCCAAAACATCATAAATAATAGCATGGAACAATCAAAAATTATAGATACGTTGGAGACGTATCAAGCATCCCCAAGCTTAATTCCTGCTCGTCCTCGAGTAGGTAAATGATAAAAATGGAATTTTTGATGTGGAATGCTAACCAATATAGTTTTTCAATGTAATTCTCTTAATTGTGGCATGAAGGTTCAGATCTGAAAGATTCAAGTTAAAAAGCTAAATTGACATAAGAAATAATAATACTTCAAGCATACTAATAAAAGCAATCATGTCTTCTCAAAATTCTATGGCTAAAGAAAGTTATCCCTACAAAATCATATAGTCTTGCTATGCTCCCTCTTCATCACACAAAGTATTCATATCTTGCACAACCCCGATTTCAGCCAAGCACTTGTTTTCATACTCTATTCTTTCAAACCTTTCAACTTTGACGCAATACATGAGTGAGCCATGGACATAGCACTATGGGTGGAATAGAGAAGTGGTTGTGGAGAAGACAAAAAGGAGGGAGATAGTCTCACATCAACTAGGCGTATCAACGGGGTATGGAGATGCCCATCAATAGATATCAATGTGAGTGAGTAGGGATTGCCATGCAACGGATGCACTAGAGCTAAAAATGTATGAAAGCTCAACAAAAGAAACTAGTGGGTGTGCATCCAACTTGCTTGCTCACGAAGACCTAGGGCATTTGAGGAAGCCCATCGTTGGAATATACAAGCCAAGTTCCATAACAAAAATTCCCACTAGTATATGAAAGTGACTAAGCATGAGACTCTCTACAATAAAGAACATGGTGCTACTTTGAAGCACAAGTGTGGAAAAAATATAGTAGCAATTGTCCCTTTTTTTCTTTTCTTTTCTTTTCTTTTCTTTTTTTCTCTTTTTTTGGGCCTTTTTTTTTCTTTGGCCTTTCTTTTTTTTTCTTTTTCCTTTTTTTTTGTGGAGGGGCTTTATTGATTTAGCCTTTCCTCCCATGGGACAATGCTCTAATAATGATGATCATCACACTTTCATTACAACTCGATATTACTACTCGATACTAGAACAAAGTGTGACTCTATATATGAATGCCTCCGGTGGTGTATTGGGATGTGAAATGAAACAAGAGTGACATGTATGAAAAATTATGCATGGTGGCATTGCCACAAATACATGTCAACTACATGATCATGCATGGCAATATGACAATATGAAGCGTGTCATATGAACAAAACAGTGGAATGTTGCATGGCAATATATCTCAGAATGGCTATGGAAATGCCATAATAGGTAGGTATGGTGGCTGTTTTGAGGAATAATATGGTGGCTGTTTTGAGGAAGGATATATAATGGGTGTATAGTACCGGCGAAAGTTGCGCGATACAAGAGAGGCTAGCAATGGTGGAAGGATGAGAGTGCGTATAATCCATGGACTCAACATTAGTCATAAGAACTCATATACTTATTGCAAAAATCTACGAGTCATGAAAACAAAGTAATCAATGCATGCTCCTAGGGGGAGGTTGGTAGGAGTTAACCATCGCGCACCCCCGACCTCCACACAAAGGTTGGCACTTTACAAATACCTCATGCTCTAACTTCGTCACATAGCGGTTCACCATACGTGCATGCTACGGGAATCAATAACCTTAACACAAGTATTTCTCAATTTCATAATAACTCCACTAGCATGACTCTAATATCACTATCCTGATATCTCAAAACAATTATCAAGCATCCAACATCTCATCATATTCAATGCACTTAGTTTGAAAGTTTTTACTACATTGATATTGGATGTCTATCATGTGAAGACTAGTTTTATAGCCTAAGCACATTACCATGATGTTTTAATAGACTCACAAAAGGATATAAGTGAAGCATGAGAGTTCAAAAATTTCTTCAAAATATTATCACCACCGTGCTCTAAAAGATATAAGTGAAGCACTAGAGCAAAAACTATTCAACTCAAAAGATATAAGTGAAGCACATAGAGTGTTCTATCAATTCCTAGGCCACGTTTAACTCTCTCAAATAGGTGTGTCCAGCATGGACAATTGTGGCAAACTAACAAGCAAAGACTCAAATTATACAAGACGCTCCAAGCAAAACACATATCATGTGGTGAATAAAAATATAGCTCCGAGTATAGTTACCGATGGATGAAGACGAAAGAGAGGATGCCTTCCCGCGGCATCCCCAAGCTTAGGCTTTTGATTGTCCTTAAATTTTACTTGGGGTGCCATGGGCATCCCCAATCTTAGGCCCTTGCTACTCTTTGTTCCATACTCCATCAAAGCAATACTGAAAACATGAAAACTTCACAACACAAAACTTAGGCAAAAATCTCGTGAGCTCCGTTAGTATAAGAAAGGAAACCACTACTCAAAGGTACTGCAATGAATTCATTCTTTGTTTATATTGGTGTTAAACCTACAGTATTCCAACTTCTCTATGGTTCATACCTCCCAATATTACTCATAGATGCATTGAAATAAGCAAACAACAGACGAAAAATTGAATCTGTCAAAAACAGAACAGTCTGTAGTAATCTGCAGGTTTCGCATACTTCTGTAACTCCAAAAAATTCAAACTAAATTGGTAAACGTGAGGAATTTGTCTATTAATCATATGCAAACAGAATCAACTAAATAGCACGCTCCAGTAAAATCTGATGACCATTCTAGCGAGCGTTAACGATTCTGTTTTTCACAGCGAGATCACATAAACTTCACACATGTCTTCCCAAAGGTTCTACTTGGCACAAACACTAAACAAAACATGAAAGCACATCTAAACAGAAGCTAGATGCAATATTTATTCCCTAACAGCAGCAAAAACAAAAAAAATATAAAATTGGGTTGCCTCCCAATAAGGGCTATCGTTTTACGCCCCTAGCTAGGCACGATACATGGATAGATCTAGGGAATGCCATAATGATACGATAGGTCACGAAAGCTCATCTCATATTCCCTACGCTCAGCATCAAGCTTCATTTTGAAGGAAATATGCCCTAGAGGAAATAATAAAGTTGTTATTTTTATTTCCTTATATCATGATAAATGTTTATTATTCATGCTAGAATTGTATTAACCAGAAACTTAGTACATGTGTGAATACATAGACAAAACAGAGTGTCCCTAGTATGCCTCTACTAGACTAGCTCATTGATCAAAGATGGCTATGTTTCCTAGCCATACACATGAGTTGTCATTTGATCAACGGGATCACATCATTAGGAGAATGATGTGATGGACTAGACCCATCCGTTAGCATAGCACTATGATCGTTTAGTTTTTACTGCTATTGCTTTCTTCATGACTTATACATGTTCCTATGACTATGAGATTATGCAACTCCCGAATACCGTAGGAACACCTTGTGTTCTATCAAATGTCACAACGTAACTGGGTGATCATAAAGATGCTCTACAGGTGTCTCCGAAAGTGTTTGTGGTGTTGGCATAGATCAATACTAGGATTTTTCACTCTGAGTGTCGGAGAGGTATCTCTGGGCCCTCTCGGTAATGCACATCATAATAAGCCTTGCAAGCAAAAGACTAATGAGTTAGTCACGAGATGATGTATTACGGAACGAGTAAAGAGACTTGCCGGTAACGAGATTGAACTAGGTATAGAGATACCGACGATCGAATCTCGGGCAAGTAACATACCGATGACAAAGGGAACAACGTATGTTGTTATGCGGTTTGACCGATAAAGATCTTGGTAGAATATGTGGGAGCCAATATGAGCATCCAGGTTCTGCTATTGGTTATTGACCGGAGACGTGTCTCGGTCATGTCTACATAGTTCTCGAACCCGTAGGGTCCGCACGCTTAAGGTTTCGATGACAGTTTTATTAGGAGTTTAGGAGTTTTGATGTACCGAAGGAGTTCGGAGTCCCGGATGAGATCGGGGACATGACGAGGAGTCTCGAAATGGTCGAGACGTAAAAATCGATATATTGGACGACTATATTCGGACATCGGAAAGGTTCCGAGTGATTCGGGTATTTTTGGAGTACCGGGGAGTTACGGGAATAGAGGAGAGATGCCAAAAGCAAGGAGGCGCGCGCCCCCCCTTCTGGTCCGAATTGGACAAGGGGTGCAGCCCCCTTTTCCTTCTCCCTCGCCCCCTCTTTCCTTCTCTCCTACTCCGGAAAGGAAAGGGGAATCCTACTAGGACTTGGGAGTCCTAGTAGGACTCCCCACACTTGGCGCGCCCCCTCTAGGGCCGGCCTCTCCCTCCCTCCTTTATATACGGGGGCAGGGGGGCACCTCTAGAGACAACAATTGATCTCTTGATCTCTTAGCCGTGTGCGGAGCCCCCCTCCACCATAGTTCTCCTCGATAATATTGTAGCGGTGCTTAGGCGAAGCCCTGCGACGGTAGAACATCAAGATCGTCACCACGCCGTCGTGCTGACGGAACTCCCCCTCGACACTCGGCTGGATCGGAGTTCGAGGGACGTCATCGAGCTGAACGTGTGCTAGAACTCGGAGGTGCCGTAGTTTCGGTGCTTGATCGGTCGGGCCGTAAAGACGTACGACTACATCAACCGCGTTGTTCTAACGCTTCCGCTTTCGGTCTACGAGGGTACGTAGACTCGCTCTCCCCTCTCGTTGCTATGCATCTGGTAGATTGATCTTGCGGGATCGTAGGAAAATTTTAAAATACTACGTTCCCCAACAGTGGCATCATGAGCCAGGTCTATGCATAGATGATATGCACGAGTAGAACACAATGAGTTGTGGGCGATACTAGTCATACTGCTTACCAGCATGTCATACTTTGCTTCGGCGGTATTGTGAGATGAAGCGGCCCAGACCGACATTACGCGTACGCTTACGCGAGACTGGTTTCACCATTATGAGCACTCGTTGCTTAAAGGTGACTGGCGGGTGTCTGTCTCTCTCACTTTAGCTGAATCAAGTGTGCCTACGCCCGGTCCTTCTGAAGGTTAAAACAGCACATACTTGACGAAACATCGTTGTGGTTTTGTTTGCGTAGGTAAGAACGGTTCTTGCTAAAGCCCGTAGCAGCCACGTAAAACTTGCAACAACAAAGTAGAGGACGTCTAACTTGTTTTTGCAGGGCATGTTGTGATGTGATATGGTCAAGACATGATGAGTTATACGGTTTTGTATGAGATGATCATGTTTTGTAAAGTTATCGGCAACTGGCAGGAGCCATATGGTTGTCGCTTTATTGTATGAAATGCAATCGCCATGTAATTTCTTTACTTTATCACTAAGCAGTAGCGATAGTCGTAGAAGCAATAGTTGGCGAGACGACAACGATGCTACGATGGAGATCAAGGTGTCGCGCCGGTGACAAAGGTGATCATGACGGTGCTTTGGAGATGGAGATCAAAAGCACAAGATGATGATGGACATATCATGTCACATATTTTGATTTGCATGTGATGTTTATCTTATTATGCTTCTTATTTTGCTTAGAACGATGGTAGCATTATAAGATGATCCCTTACAAAATTTCAAGGTACAAGTGTTCTCCCTGAGTATGCACCGTCGCGAAAGTTCTTCGTGCCGAGACACCACGTGATGATCGGGTGTGATAAGCTCTACGTTCAAATACAACGGGTGTAAGATAGTTTTGCACGCGCAGAATACTCGGGTTAAACTTGACGAGCCTAGCATATGCAGATATGGCCTTGGAACACTGGAGACCGAAAGGTCGAGCGTGAATCATATAGTAGATATGATCAACATAAGATGTTCACCATTGAAACTACTCCATCTCACGTGATGATCGGACATGGTTTAGTTAATTTGGATCACGTGATCATTTAGATGACCGGAGGGATGTCTATCTAAGTGGGAGTTCTTTAAGTAATATGATTAAATTGAACTTTAATTTATCATGAACTTAGTCCTGGTAGTATTAGCATATCTATGTTGTAGATCAATAGCTCACGATGTTGCTCCCCGTTTGTTTTATATGTTCCTAGAGAAAACTAAGTTGAAAGATGTTAGTAGCAATGATGCGGACTTGTTCCGTGATCTGAGGATTTTCCTCAGTGCTGCACAGAAGAATTATGTCCTTGATGCACCGCTAGGTGACAGACCTATTGCAGGAGCAGATGTAGGCGTTATGAACGTTTTGACAAAAGCTCGGTATGATGACTACTTGATAGTTTAGTGCACCATGCTTTACGGCTTAGAACCGGGACTTCAAAACCGTTTTGAACACCACGGAGCATATAAGATGTTCCAAGAGTTGAAATTATTATTTCATACTCATGCCTGTGTCGAGAGGTATGAGACCTCTGACAGTACTTTGCCTACAAGATGGAGGAGAATAGCTCAACCAGTTATCATATGCTCAGATTGTCTGGGTACTACAATTTCTTGAATCAAGTGGGAGTTAATCTTCCAGATAAGATAGTAATTGACAAAGTTCTCTAGACACTATCACCAAGTTAGTAGAACTTCGTGATGAACTATAATATGCAAAGGGATGACGAAAGTAATTCCCGAGCTCTTCGCGATGCTGAAATCGGCGACGGTAGAAATCAAGAAAGAGCATCAAGTGTTGATGGTTAACAAGACCACTTGTTTCAAGTAAAGGGCAAAGGGATAGAAAGGAAACTTCAAGTAGAATGACAAGCAAGTTGTCACTCCCGTGAGGAAACCCAAAGCTAAACTCAAGCCTGAAACTAAGTGCTTCTACTGCAAAGGAAATGGTCACTGGAAGTGGAACTCCCTAGATACTTGGCGAATAAGAAGGATGGCAAAGTGAACAAAGGTATATTTGATATACAGATTATTGATGTGTATTTTACTAGTGTTCATAGCAACCCCTGGGTATTTGATACCAGTTCAGTTCATAAATTAGTAACTCGAAATGAGAGTTGCAGAATAAACAGAGACTAGTTTAAGGTGAAGTGACGATGTGTGTTGGAAGCGGTTCCAAGATTGATATGATCTTCATCGCACACTCCTTATACTTTCGGGATTAGTGTAGAAGCTAAATAAATGTTATTTGGCATTTGCGTTGAGCATGAATATGATTTGATCATGTTTGTTGCAATACGGTTATTCATTTAAAGTCATAGAATAATCGTTATTCTGTTTACATGAATAAAGCCTTTGATGGTCATACACCCAATGAAAATAGTTTGTTGGATCTCGATCGTAGTGATACACATATTCATAATATTGAAGCCAAAAGATGCAAGGTTAATGATGATAGTGCAACTTATTTGTGGCACTGCCGTTTAGGTCATATTGGTGTAAAGCGCATGAAGAAACTCCATAGTGATAGACTTTTGGAATCACTTGATTATGAATCACATGATGCATGCGAACCATGCCTCATGGGCAAGATGACTAAAACTCCGTTCTCCGGAACAATGGAGCAAGCAACAGATTTGTTGGAAATCATACATACTGATGTATGTGGACCGATGAGTGTTGAAGCTCGTGGCGGGTATCGTTATTTTCTGACCTTCACTGATGATTTGAGCAGATATGGGTATATCTACTTGATGAAACACAAGTCTGAAACATTTGAAAAGTTCAAGAATTTCATAGTGAAGTAGAGAATCATCGTAACAAGAAAATAAAGTTTCAACGATCTGATCGTGGAGGTGAATATTTGAGTTACGAGTTTGGCCTTCATTTAAAACAATGTGGAATAGTTTCAAAACTCACGCCACCCGGAACACCACAGCGTAATGGTGTGTCCGAACATCGTAATCGTACTTTATTAGATATGGTGCGGTCTATGATGTCTCTTACCGATTTACCACTATCGTTTTGGGTTATGCATAAGAGACAGCTGCATTCACGCTAAATAGGGCAACATCTAAATCCGTTGAGACGACACCTTATGAACTGTGGTTTGGCAAGAAACCAAAGTTGTCGTTTCCTAAAGCTTGGGGTTGCAATGCTTATGTGAAAAAGCTTCAACCTGATAAGCTCGAACCCAAGTCGGAGAAATGTGTCTTCATAGGATACCCAAAGTAGACTGTTGGGTACACCTTCTATCACAGATCCGAAAGCAAGATATTCGCTGCTAGGAATGGATCCTTTCTAGAGAAGGAGTTTCTCTCGAAAGAAGTGAGTGGGAGGAAAGTAGAACTTGATGAGGTAATTGTACCTTCTCCCGAATTGGAAAGTGGAACATCACAGAAACTAGTTCCAGTGATTCCTACACCAATTAGTGAGGAAGCTAATGATGATGATCATGAAACTTTAGATCAAGTTTCTGCTGAACTTCGTAGATCAATCAGAGTTCGTTCCGCATTAGAGTGGTACGGCAACCCAGTTCTGGAAGTCATGTTACTGGACCATGATGAACCTACGAACTATGAGGAAGCGATGATGAGCCCAGATTCCGCAAAATGGCTTGAGGCCATGAAATCTGAGATGGAATCCATGTATGAGAAAAAAGTGTGGACTTTGGTTGACTTGCCCGATGATTGGCAAGCCATAAAAAATAAATGGATCTTCAAGAGGAAGACCGACGCAGACGGTAATGTTACTGTTTACAAAGCTCGACTTGTTGTGAAAGGGTTTCGACAAGTTCAAGGAGTTGACTACGATGAGACTTTCTCACCTGTAGCGATGCTTAAGTCTGTCCGAATCATGTTAGCAATTGCCGCATTTTATGATTATGAAATATGGCAAATGGATGTCAAAACTGCATTCCTGAATGGATATCTCAAAGAAGAGTTGTATATGATGCAACCAGAAGGTTTTGTCGATCCAAAAGGTGCTGACAAAGTATGCAAGCTCCAGCGACCCATCTATGGACTGGTGCAAGCATCTCGGAGTTGGAATATACGTTTTGATAAGTTGATCAAAGCATATAGATTTATACAGACTTGCGGTGAAGCCTGTATATACAAGAAGTGAGTGGGAGCACTACAACCTTTCTGATAAGTATATGTGAATGACATATTGTCGATCGGAAATGATGAAGAATTTTCTGGAAAGCATAAAGGAGTGTTTGAAAGGAGTTTTTCAAAGAAAGATCTTGGTGAAGTTGCTTACATATTGGGCATTAAGATCTATAGAGATAGATCAAGACGCTTGATAAGACTTTCGATGAGTACATACCTTGATAAGATTTTGAAGTAGTTCAAATGGATCAGTCAAAGAAGGAGTTCTTGCCTGACTTGTAAGGTGTGAAGTTGAGTAAGACTCAAAGCCAGACCACGGCAGAAAAATATAGAGAGAATGAAAGTCATTCCCTATGCCTCAGCCATAGGTTCTATAAAGTATGCCATGCTGTGTACCAAACAAGCAAAGACTCAAATTATACAAGACGCTCCAAGCAAAACACATATCATGTGGTGAATAAAAATATAGCTCCGAGTACAGTTACCGATGGATGAAGACGAAAGAGGGGCTGCCTTCCCGCGGCATCCCCAAGCTTAGGCTTTTGATTGTCCTTAAATTTCACTTGGGGTGCCATGGGCATCCCCAATCTTAGTCCCTTGCTACTCTTTGTTCCATACTCCATCAAAGCAATACTGAAAACATGAAAACTTCACAACACAAAACTTAGGCAAAAATCTCGTGAGCTCCGTTAGTATAAGAAAGCAAACCACTACTCAAAGGTAATTGCAATGAATTCATTTTTTGTTTATATTGGTGTTAAACCTACAGTATACCAACTTCTCTATGGTTCATACCTCCCAATATTACTCATAGATGCATTGAAATAAGCAAACAACAGACGAAAAATAGAATCTGTCAAAAACAGAACGGTCTGTAGTAATCTGCAGGTTTCGCATACTTCTGTAACTCCAAAAAATTCAAACTAAATTGGTAAACGTGAGGAATTTTTCTATTAATCATATGCAAAAAGAATCAACTAAATAGCACGCTCCAGTAAAATCTGATGAGCATTCTAGCGAGCGCTAACGATTCTGTTTTTCACAGCGAGATCACATAAACTTCACACAAGTCTTCCCAAAGGTTCTACTTGGCACAAACACTAAACAAAACATGAAAGCACATCTAAACAGAAGCTAGATGCAATATTTATTCCCTAACAGCAGCAAAAACAAAAAAATATAAAATTGGGTTGCCTCTCAATAAGGGCTATCGTTTTACGCCCCTAGCTAGGCACGATACATGGATAGATCTAGGGAATGCCATAATGATACGATAGGTCATGAAAGCTCATCTCATATTCCCTACGCTCAGCATCAAGCTTCCTTTTGAAGGAAATATGCCCTAGAGGCAATAATAAAGTTGTTATTTTTATTTCCTTATATCATGATAAATGTTTATTATTCATGCTAGAATTGTATTAACCGGAAACTTAGTACATGTGTGAATACATAGACAAAACAGAGTGTCCTTAGTATGCCTCTACTAGACTAGCTCATTGATCAAAGATGGCTATGTTTCCTAGCCATAGACATGAGTTGTCATTTGATCAACGGGATCACATCATTAGGAGAATGATGTGATGGACTAGACCCATCCGTTAGCATAGCACTATGATCGTTTAGTTTTACTGCTATTGCTTTCTTCATGACTTATACATGTTCCTATGACTATGAGATTATGCAACTCCCGAATACCGTAGGAACACCTTGTGTTCTATCAAACGTCACAACGTAACTAGGTGATCATAAAGATGCTCTACAGGTGTCTCCGAAAGTGTTTGTGGTGTTGGCATAGATCAAGACTAGGATTTGTCACTCTGAGTGTCGGAGAGGTATCTCTGGGCCCTCTTGGTAATGCACATCATAATAAGCCTTGCAAGCAAAAGACTAATGAGTTAGTCACGAGATGATGTATTACGGAACGAGTAAAGAGACTTGCCGGTAACGAGATTGAACTAGGTATAGAGATACCGACGATGGAATCTCGGGCAAGTAACATACCGATGACAAAGGGAACAACGTATGTTGTTATGCGGTTTGACCGATAAAGATCTTCGTAGAATATGTGGGAGCCAATATGAGCATCCAGGTTCCGCTATTGGTTATTGACCGGAGACGTGTCTCGGTCATGTCTACATAGTTCTCGAACCCGTAGGGTCCGCACGCTTAAGGTTTTGATGACAGTTTTATTAGGAGTTTAGGAGTTTTGATGTACCAAAGGAGTTCGGAGTGCCGGATGAGATCGGGGACATGACGAGGAGTCTCGAAATGGTCGAGACGTAAAAATCGATATATTGGACGACTATATTCGGACATCGGAAAGGTTCCGAGTGATTCGGGTATTTTCGGAGTACCGGGGAGTTACGGGAATAGAGGAGAGATGCCAAAAGGAAGGAGGCGCGCGCCCCCCCTTCTGGTCCGAATTAGACAAGGGGTGCAGACCCCTTTTCCTTCTCCCTCTCCCCCTCTTTCCTTCTCTCCTACTCCGGAAAGGAAAGGGGAATCTTACTAGGACTTGGGAGTCCTAGTAGGACTCCCCACACTTGGCGCGCCCCCTCTAGGGCCGGCCTCTCCCTCCCTCCTTTATATATGGGGGCAGGGGGCACCTCTAGAGACAACAATTGATCTCTTGATCTCTTAGCCGTGTGCGGTGCCCCCCTCCACCATAGTTCTCCTCGATAATATTGTAGCGGTGCTTAGGCGAAGCCCTGCGACGGTAGAACATCAAGATCGTCACCACGCCATCGTGCTGACGGAACTCCCCCTCGACACTCGGCTAGATCGGAGTTCGAGGGACGTCATCGAGCTGAACGTGTGCTAGAACTCGGAGGTGCCGTAGTTTCGGTGCTTGATCGGTCGGGCCGTGAAGACGTACAACTACATCAACCGTGTTGTTCTAACGCTTCCGCTTTCGGTCTACGAGGGTACGTAGACTCGCTCTCCCCTCTCGTTGCTATGCATCTGGTAGATTGATCTTGCGGGATCGTAGGAATATTTTAAAATACTACGTTCCCCAACACCTTTGAGGCAAGCAAAAGTAGTCAAAATGGCTAAATTTAATGGGACAAAAGTCCCCAACATAAATCTCAGGAGGAATAGGTTCCTCTTTTTGCCCTTTGTAGTGGACAACCAATTCATCGTTATAGGCATTCTTTTGGCAGAAGGTCATAAGCCTTCGCTCAAGGGAGAAGCCTGACCCATTATTTTGAATAGCAAAATCATCGTTCATCTCATAAATTCTATCAATCAAGACATCGGTAGGAACCTTTTTTCTAAGGTTTTCATTAAAAGCAACATGATCAGGAGATCGCAACTGCATTATGTCTTCTTGATTGAACAAGATAGCCTCTATGGGAGGTCGATCGGCATCTACTCCGTAATGAGCAAAGATTTCTTTGGCCACTTTCATGATAAATCTAAATTCATGAGCCAAAAAGATAGTAGTTGCATGCTTCACAGAAGAATGCACAATGTTGGAAAACTCCAAAAAGATTCTCTGAATACAGGGATGCATATGGATAAATTGCCTTTCAATTTCTACTATAAGCATAGATACAGCATCCGCAAGGCTACTAGTTCTGTGAAGAATAGAGCTACCCATATTGGGCAAAGCACCGACACAAGTAAAGAAGTCTTAAAAAAACTCTTTTTCCAATGATATTACCACTACCAACCCGGAACTTCTTAATATGTAAAGTGGTAGCTTCATCCGGGGGTCAACATAGACGTTGCCCTCAACATTACTACCCTTCTCGATAAAATCATCCCCCATCTCAGACATGAGGGCAATTAGGCAAGCAACACACAAGTAAACAAGAAGCAAGCGAACGATAAACACACGGCAGAAGAAGGGCAAATAAAACGGCAAGGGTGAAGTGGGGGAGAGGAAAATGAGAGGCAAAAATGTAATGCGAAGGATAAGGGTTTGTGATAGGTACTTGGTATATGACTTCTGCGTAAGCCTTCCCGGCAACGGCGCCAGAAATTCTTCTTGCTACTTCTCGAGCTTGCGTTGTATTCCCTCGAAGAGGAAAGGGAGATGCAACACAGTAGCGTAAGTATTTCCCTCGGTTTTTTAGAACCAAGGTATCAATCCAGTAGGAGACCACGCGCGAGTCCCTCGAACCTGCACAAACAAATAAGAACTTCGCAGCCAACGCGATAAGGGGTTGTCAATCCCTTTACGGTCACTTACGTAAGTGAGATCTGATAGAGATGATAGTTTATATTTTTGGTATTTTTTGTTTATAAGAACAGAAAGTAAAAGCGGAAAAAGTAAAGTAGATGTAGATTGATATGTCGAGAATAGACCCGGGGGCCATAGTGTTCTCTAGTGGCTTCTCTCATGATAGCGATATTCTACGGCAGGTAAACAAATTACTGTCGAGCAATTGATAGAAAAGCGAATAATTATGAGATTATCTAGGCATGATCATTGTACATAGGCATCACGTCCGAGACAAGTAGACCGACTCCTACCTGCATCTACTACTATTACTCCACACATCGACCGCTATCCAGCATGCATCTAGTGTATTAAGTTCATAAGAATAGAGTAACGCCTTAAGCAAGATGACACGATGTAGAGGGATAAACTCAAACAATATGATGTAAACCCCATCTTTTTATCCTCGATGGCAACAATACAATACGTGCCTTGCTGCCCCTACTGTCACTGGGAAAGTACACCGCAAGATTGAACCCAAAGCCAAGCACTTCTCCCATTGCAAGAACTATAGATCTAGTAGGCCAAACCAAACCAATAATTCGAAGAGACTTGCAAGGATATTATGAGCACACATAAAGAGTTCAGAAAAGAACCAAATATTTCTCATAGATAATCTTGATCATAAACTCACAATTCATCGGATCTTGACAAACACACCGCAAGAAGAGATTACATCGAATAGATCTCCTCGAAGACCGAGGAGAACTTCGTATTGAGATCCAGAGAGAGAGAAGAAGCCATCTAGATACTAGCTATGGACCCGAAGGAGTGTGGTAAACTACTCACAACTCATGGTGAGGGTGATGATGATGATGTAGAAGCACTCCGTGATGGATCCCCCCACCCCTCCAGCGGAGCTCCGGAACAGGCTCCAAGATGGGATCTTACGGGAACAGAAGGTTACGGCGGTGGAACTAGGGTTTTCTCTCCTCTTCTGATGGTTTCAGGGTACATACGCTTATATAGGAGGAAGGAGGACACCGGGGGCCTCACGAGGGACCCACGAGGCAGTGGGGCACGCCCTAGGCAGGGGGCGCGCCCCCCACCCTCGTGGGCACCTCGTGGCCCCTACTCCGTGGTTCTTAAGTCTCCCGTGCGTGATTTTCTCCCCAAATATCTCTCCCGAAGATTTCATTCAGTTTGGACTATTTTTTATACCCCTTTCTATAAAACCCTAAAACAGGCAAAAAACAGCAATCTGGACTGGGCCTTTGGGTTAGTAGGTTAGTCCCAAAAATAATATAAAAGTGTATGACAAAGCCCATTAAACATCCAAAAAATCATAAATAATAGCATGGAACAATCAAAAATTATAAATACGTTGGAGACATATCAGATACCCCGGGTTTCCCCAAGGCGGCCCTGCAGGACCCCCAGTTTGGACCAACACTCATGAGGAGCACTGGCCCAGGTTGTTGATTATGAACTCTTGTTAATTACTCCCTATGCAAGTTTTTAGTTGTTAGGCAAATGGTAAAACCAAAGTTGGGTCTTGCTGGAAAAGCTTTAAGCAATGCGAATTATCAAGGGGGGGCAATAAACCCCAACCGTGTTAGGAACGCAAAATCAAGGAACATAACACCGGTTTATCGGGTCCTAAGGTGGCATGAGTGGAACAAAACACCAAGCAGAAGGCCAAGCCTTCCACCCATTGCCAATATATATGTGCATTAGTTTAATTAAGATATATATATATATATATATATATATATATATATATATATATATATATATATATATATATATATATATATATATTGTGTTATCCCAATAAACAAGTCCGGACGTGGAGCAATCTTCAAAACTTCACCTCGAACTAACAACGCTATAAGAGGGGCTGAGCAAAAGCGTACTTAGCCAATCAACGGTTTGCTAGGAAGGCGGTTAGAGTGTTTCATGGCAATAATAGGAGGCTGACAAACAGGAATAGGCATCGAGGCATAGCTAAAGAGCGAGACAACTAGCATAGTTAAAGATAGAGGTGATATCGGGGAATGGTCATCTTGCCTGGGATTCCGCAAGGAAGAAGAACGAGTCCATGAAGAAGACAAATGGTCGCAGTCGAACGAATCCTCATAACTCCAGAACGAAACCGAAGCTAATGAGAGAAGCAACCGGAAAGAAGCAAACATCACGGTAAACACGCAAGCATAAACATGGCATATGATGCACAAACAAGTATGATGCATGTCCGGTTTAACTAAGCAAGGCATGGCAAAGTGCTCAAACAACACTACAAGTTAAGTGGGGGTCAATATGCATCGACTTGCATATTTGACGAAACACCACATTAGAATATTTAGTTTGATCTCATTATGAGCCTAACAAGTTTAAATGTTTTTAACCTGGCAAGAGGTGAAGCATGAGCAAACTACACTGACTGGCATTATAAATGAGGCCGGAAATAACAACAACAATTCCGGAAAAACCCCACATGTCATTTAGCAATTTTTAAAGCACTCAACAATTTTAAGCATTTAAAGGTTGTTATCATGATGCAGATGACAAAAGCAAGTTTTATGTAATTTTTAGTTAAAAGTTGACATAAGAGATATGAAGCACTCATCGCCACGACGGAAAGAAAGGGGTGATGTGGCAGCGGAAATGGAAACAATGCCACGGCAACGTTCCAATTCTGACAACTCGTTGAGATGCCAGCGCAAAAGAAGTGGTGTGATCGTGTCATGCAAAGAGATATGTGGGGTGCTCCCGTTACCGGGTTCCCACGGTTTGGTGGCAAGGAAAAGAGGGGGCTTCATGCAAGTAACAATTCTTGCATGGCAATAGCGGATACAGGCAACCATCTCATACACACATGCAACATTCGTCCACGGCGTCGTCTCAGCGATATACCTGCGAAGCGTGCATTTCGGGGCGGTTCGAGTGCGTTGAGGGAAGTAGTTGTACTCGCGGTCTTCGGCAACGGTAGTTGGAAGTAGTGGTACACGTCTCGGAGAGGGACTTGGCGGTCATCGAAAACAGCGGTCTTCGAGGTACTTGGTGCATCGTCATGTAGTCGTACACGACCCGTAGATGTACATGTTGTCGTAGCCGTTCGTAGCCGATGTAGCTGAACTTGTCGAATCCGAACTCTTCGAGGGTCTTCGTGGTACTCGTTCATGTAGTAGTCGTACACGTGTCTTCGGCGAGTGTCTTCGGCAGAGGTACTTGACGTTACGGTGCGGTAGTCATCCGGGTGGTCCTGCGATCTCGATGCTGGCCATGGTGGTCTAGCAGCAACATCAAGGGCATTGGGGCTGAAGGGCGCAGAGGAGTCGAGGACAGGGCAGAGGAAGAGCAATGGCAGAAGCGGCTGGATCAAAAGGCGGAGGGGTCGCGGGAAGCTGGTCCATGCCGGATCAGAGCAAAAGAGGCTCGGCCTGGCGATGCAGTGGCCGGGAGCTAGGGCTTGGCGCGGCGGCGGTAGAGGCACGACGCTGGTCGTGGTTACCGACACAGCTGGACGGCACTGGTGCCATGGCGGGGATGCGGTGATGCTTGGCCTCGGGGACGGCCACAACCCGCGCGAGAGAGGCGGAGGACGAAGTGACCGGCGTTCTGTGTAGCCTTGGTCGCCAGCTGGTGGCGGGGCGGAGATGGAGACGCAGGAGGGGCGACGAGCGGACGGCGCTTGGCGGCGGGCCAGCGTCGAGGAGGATGGGGCGCGTCGGGGTGGCAAGGACGGGCGCTATGGTGCGGGGGAAAGGAGAGGTGTGGGGCGGCGCTCGGTGGCGGGCTGCGGTGACCCGGCGGCCCTAGCGATGTGGCGGGATGGCGGAGCAGATATGCGCGGGCACGACGCAGCCATCCGCTCGGGTGCGTGAGGGGAGGAGGCTGCAGGGCAGGGGAGCAGGGCGGCGGCGCTGGCTGCGTGCGCTCGAGGGGAGGACGATGGAGAGGGTGAGGGGACGAGAGGAAGATGGGATCGGGTGCAGGGGTGATCGAGCGATGGCATGGTGGCGGCTATGGAGGACGAGAGGGAGAGGTGAGATCGAGGGGAGAGATGGGGGTCGGGCTTCCTAGGGTTAGGAGGGAGAGGTGGCTGGGCCTTGGGCCCGATGGCCAAAAGGAGGCTGGGGGGATGGCTGGCCGCGGTGGCCTCTGGCCTGCTGGGCTGCGTACTCTCTGCTGAAGGAAATATGCCCTAGAGGCAATAATAAAGTTATTATTTATTTCCTTATATCATGATAAATGTTTATTATTCATGCTAGAATTGTATTAACCGGAAACTTAATACATGTGTGAATACATAGACAAAACAGTATGTCCCTAGTATGCCTCTACTAGACTAGCTCATTGATCAAAGATGGTTATGTTTCCTAGCCATAGACATGAGTTGTCATTTGATCAACGGGATCACATCATTAGGAGAATGATGTGATGGACAAGACCCATCCGTTAGCATAGCACTATGATCGTTTAGTTTAACTGCTATTGCTTTCTTCATGACTTATACATGTTCCTATGACTATGAGATTATGCAACTCCCGAATACCGTAGGAACACCTTGTGTGCTATCAAACGTCACAACGTAACTGGGTGATCATAAAGATGCTCTACAGGTGTCTCCGAAAGTATTCGTGGTGTTTGTCAGGGATATGGTTAGTAGGTATAAACCGGATATTGTAAACCGGTTTAGTTATATTGTATTTGGTTTATTATTTTAGAGATTACGGCCCATGAGATTTCAGGGCCTAGGTATAGAGATACGGTTTGTAAACCGCCAAGAGATGTAACTTGAGAGATAAGAAAGAAAGGGGCAGAGACCGAGGCGGACACGATTATGAGCCGGCCTCGGGACTCTGTAAACCGGACCAGGCGTCACCTCTATATAAAGGGACGACCCAGTACCGGTTCAAGGACAGGCAACAATCAATCCGTCGAGACACAGGCAAAGCGGATTCGCTCCCTGTAAACCGACGCCCAAGCAATACCAAACCAACTAGACGTAGGCTTTTACCTTCTCGAAGGGGCCGAACTAGTATAAATCCTTTGTGTCCCTTTGTGTGCCATGAATCCTTTCAAGCTAACCCGTGCGATGGTTCCATCATCAAGTCCGCTAAACCGGACATCTGCCGTGTTAATTCCACGACAGTTGGCGCCCACCGTGGGGCCTGCGCATGATGGTTTCGAGTTCTTGGAAGGCGGCTTTGAAGGGTTAAAGGGTTACGCAGTCGGCCGGATGACCAAGGGTCGTCGTGGCCGGATCTACATCGATGACGCGGGTTGGGGACCGGAGGCCGATTCGATCGAATACGGGTACCGGGTCCCCTTCGGCAGCATCCAAGTCTTCATCGGCAAAATTGGAGAACCGGGACCTGAGCCGGACACATTCCCCAACATCGTCGAGCCGGCTCAGCGTGCGAGATCGGCCCGGATTCAGCCTTCCATGAAGCATGTGTTCGTTGGAGCGATTCATGGAGGCCAAGCCGAGGACGGGTCGGAATCTGATGGTGCAACCGTCGTCTATTCAGATGACGAGTCGTCGTCCGGGGAAACTGAATCTCTGTATCAGTTGCGGGACGGCCGGTCTGAGGGCGAGTCCGATGGAAACAGTATTCCGGACCCCTCCGGCCCGCCAAACCAGGTGGCGGTCTTCATGGCCGGTTCACAACCCCCGACGAACGGAACAACATCGGAGGCTGGTGCAGGGGGAAGCGGTTCAAATCCCTCCATTACTGCAGTTCTATCCACCTTGATTGAGGAGTTCACAGCTAAGGCAGTGGAGGTCGTAGCTCCAGCAGACAAGGCGCAACATGATGCAGTGCTTCTTCAGTTGAAAGCCCGGATCGATCAGTTAAAAGAGGATTTAAAGGCAGAAGGGGAGATGTTAGCCATAAGACAAGCAGAGTTGGATGATCAAGCTTTTCACTTAAGGATGGAGCAGGCTTCTGTGGAAGCAGTAAGGGGGCGCAAGTATCGATCCCGCCTGCCGTCGGGTTACGAATCGGCGAATTTGTTCAAAACACCTGGGGCTGGGGCCAGTAATAATTCGGTCCTAAACCGGAGAAGCCCACCGGCTCGGGAGGAGCCGGTTCAGCAGCCCGCCGCAGAACGGGAGCGACGGATTACATCGGTGCCTTATGTTCCCGTCCCTCCGGGACACTACTCGAACCCTGTGGATAATATTGCTGCAGCGGCAGCACGGTTGGCCGCTTTACCTGTGGAAGAAACATCTCCGGTGGCAATAGAGGCGCGCAGGGCCCAGAAACTGCTCAATACAGCGTTGATACAGCAGTAAGCATACTCTCATAGCAGGGAAAGGTTGCATTCGACACCGCGTCCCAACCGAAGTTACTCTAGACATTGGGAGGAGCCAGAAGTGTCTAGCAGTGAACGTAGGAGACATCAGCACAGGCAGGATAATCCGGCAAGGGCGGAGATGCCAGCCCCGGATCGAAACCGGCCTAGATCAGAGGCAAGGGAGGAAGTTCGTCAGTCGACGCCGGTTCACACAGGCGCTACAGGGACAGGAGCTACAGCGAGCAGTTTTGGAATACAATGTCTCGTCCCCGCCCTGCGGAGTGTTAAGTTGCCCAAGGATTTCAAAGGACCTCGCAAGGTGCCTAATTACACAGCCGATTTACCGCCCGAAGCTTGGGTGGAGAGTTACGAGATGGCCATGGAGATGCTGGACGTGGATGAATCGGCTTGTGCCAAATATTTCACTATGATGCTTGAAGGCACGGCCCGGACTTGGCTAAAAGCACTACCTCCGAATTCTATCGGATCATGGGGGGAGCTGCGCAGCCAGTTCATCAAAAACTTCAAAGATACGTGCAAGCAACCTATGTCGGTGATAGATTTGGCAGCGTGTGTGCAAGGAGAGCAGGAGTCTACAGCAGCGTGGGTACGTAGAGTGGCAGAGATATTGCACTCCTCAAACGGCATTAACCCGAGCACAGCAATTGTAACATTGGAGAACAATTGCCGGTTTGAATCTTTGAAATTAAAGCTCGGACGGCTCAAACGGGAGTGCAATGACATGGGGACTTTGATGAGCGCCCTGGTAAAGTACGGAGACTCAGATAATACCAGGTATCCGGAGTCAGAAGGAGATAAAACAGGAAAGGCCAGCAAGTCTGGTAAACCGGCGCCGGTTAATCCGGTTACTTCCAGCTTTTTGGGCAAACGGAAGGCAGAAAACAGCTCCGATTTTGTTGCCAGTACGCAGGCTCAAGGCGGTCTTCAGGTTAACCAGCAGGGTTCCACTCTCCAAACCGGCTGTGGAAACCCGGGTTGGGAGCAGGATTTGGATCAACCCTGTCTGAAGCATAGTGGAAGAGGGAGGATTGCAAGACATTCTATAAGGGAATGCCTGTCCCCTACGAAACCAGGGAACGGCCGTTTTAATCCTCCTAACTGGCCCCCATACGGCGGTTCAGGGCCCGGATTTTATGGTCCGGGTTATCAAGGAAACAACTCCGGATCAGGATATAGGGGCAACGGCGGTTATCAAGGGAACAACGGCGGTTATCAGTCCCGGCCAGGCGGCCAAAGTAGTCAAGGGAACTACAATGGTCAGGGAAATCAATCACATCATCAAGGTGGTTACAATGGTCAGGGAAATCAATCGCATCATCAAGGTGGCTACAACAATCAGAATAATCAGCAGCAGGGTCAAGGGAGTTACAATAACCAAGGAAACCAGCAGCAACAGCGTCCGCAGCAACAGCAGCAATCCGGATTCCAGAGTAATCCGAAGGAGTTGAGCAGCGGTCAATATCATGTTTTCACCACAAGTTTATGTAAGAGGGACCAGAAGGTTTTAAAGCGGGCTGTTAATGCGGTAGAACCGGCGACGCCATAGTTTCTACGATGGTCAGAGCAGCCCATTGTATGGAGCAGAGAGGACCACCCGTTACGGGTAGATAATCCGGGACATTTAGCCTTGGTGGTGGCACCTCAGGTGGGAGGATACAGGTTCACTAAAGTCCTCATGGATGGAGGTAGCAGTATCAATATATTATATTACGAGACCTTTCGTCGTATGGGTCTGACAGATAAACAGTTAAGGACATCAAACACAGTGTTTCACGGGGTGGTCCCAGGTAAGTCAGCTTATCCAGTTGGTAAGATTGACTTAGAAGTTACCTTTGGGGATGAGCATGATTCCAGATCGGAGATGATCACCTTTGAAGTTGTTAAAATTAAAAGTCCGTATCATGCTTTGTTTGGGAGGACGGTTTATGCTAAATTTATGGCTAGGCCATGTTATGTTTATCTGCAGCTTAAGATGCGGGGTCATAAAGGCACAATTACGGTGCATGGCAGTCGTAAGATAGCAGTGGAATGTGAGGAAGGTGATGCAGCCTATGCAGAAGCGGTATGTGCCACGGAAGAATTAAAATTTTATAAGGATAATGTTGATCCGGCAGATATGACTCCGCTGAAGAAGCCAACCACCGAGCATGATCCGGCCTTGAAGTTCAAATCAGCGGAAGAGACTAAGCAGGTTGATTTTGTGCCTGGAGATTCGTCCAAGCAATTCACCATCAGTGCTAACCTGGATCCTAAATAGGAAAGCGCGCTCATCGAGTTCATCCGTGAGAACCGGGATATCTTTGCATGGAAACCTTTTGACATGCCAGGTATACCGAGGGAGCTCGCTGAGCACAAATTAAATATTGATCCGAAGTTTAAACCAGTAAAACAGTATCTGCGCCGCTTTAACGAAGAGAGGCGCAAGGCTATAGGAGAAGAAGTGGCCAGGCTTTTGGCGGCAGGGTTCATAGTGGAAGTCTTTCATCCGGAATGGTTGGCTAATCCGGTGCTGGTTCTAAAGAAGAATGGGAAGTGGAGGATGTGTGTGGACTACACAGACCTCAATAAAGCTTGCCCGACTGATCCTTTTGCTCTGCCTCGCATTGATCAGATTATTGATGCCACAGCAGGGTGTGAGCGGCTAAGTTTTCTGGATGCATACTCAGGATATCACCAGATCAAGATGGTAGTTGAAGATCAAGAGAAGACAGCGTTCATAACTCCTTTTGGTGCTTTTTGCTATGTGTCTATGCCCTTTGGGCTCAAATGTGCGCAGGCAACTTATCAGCGTTGTGTTCAGAATTGTTTGAAGGGGCAGATAGGAAGGAACGTACATGCTTACGTGGATGACATTGTGGTTAAGTCAAAGGAGGAAAGGACAATGATAGAAGACCTCAGAGAAACCTTTGATAACCTTCGGGCTTACAGGATGATGCTTAATCCGGAGAAATGTGCCTTTGGTGTCCCGGCTGGTAAGCTTTTGGGATTCCTGGTCTCGAACAGGGGAATAGAAGCCAACCCAGAGAAGATCAAAGCCATCACATCTTTGACAAAACCGGCTTGCATTAATGATGTTCAGCGCATAGCTGGCCGGATCACGGCGTTGAGCCGGTTTATCAGTCGCTTAGGAGAAAAGGCGATCCCGCTTTATCAAATGTTGAAGAAAATGGACCGGTTCATTTGGAGTGATGAAGCGAATACAGCTTTTGAGAATCTGAAACAGCAACTAGCGAAACCGCCGGTTTTAGCCGCTCCTATCGATAAGGAGCCTTTGCTGTTATATGTTACGGCAAACACACGGGCAGTCAGTGTTGCGATTGTGGTTGAGCGCAAGGAAGCAGGGAAGGAACATCCGGTTCAGCGCCCGGTTTACTATGTGAGTGAAGTACTCATCGAGTCTAAGCAAAGATACCCTCATTGGCAGAAATTGGTATATGGGGTGTTCATGGCAAACCGGAAATTGAAGCATTATTTCCAAGGGCATCCAATAACTGTGGTTAGTTCAGCTCCGTTGGGAGATATAATCCAGAATAGAGAAGCAACAGGCAGAATAGCCAAGTGGGCCATTGAGCTCAGTCCACATGAGTTGAAATATGTACCACGTACTGCTATAAAATCTCAGGCACTGGTCGACTTCATCAATGACTGGACGGAATTACAGACTCCTGAGGAGAAGCCGGATCTTACTTATTGGACGATCCACTTCGACGGTTCAAAGCAGTTGGAGGGCTCGGGGGCCGGAGTTGTCTTAACTTCCCCCAGAGGTGATAAATTTTGTTATGTACTTCGGTTGTTATTTCCTTGTACTAATAATGCAGCAGAATATGAGGCGCTGCTTCATGGTTTGAGATTGGCAAAAGAGATGAGTTTGAGCCGGGTTAAGTGCCTGGGCGATTCAGACCTAGTGGCACAGCAGGTTTCGGGCAAGTGGGATTCAAGGGATCCCCTGATGGCGGCTTATCGACGAGAGGTTGAAGCGGTCGCAGGACATTTCAAAGGATATCAGGTGGAGCATATAGACCGGCGGAAGAACGAGGCAGCCGACGCTTTAAGCCGGCTAGGGTCGCAACGTAAACCGGTACCACCTAACACCTTTTTGGATGAATTGCACAATCCTTCGGTTCAAGTACCTTCAGAGAACGACCTAGCCGTTCCGGATCCAGAGGCACAGTTGGTGGCAGCAACCCATGTTATTCCGGATTGGACGTTACCCTATTTGGCATATTTAAGCCGAGGAGAGTTACCAGAGGAAGAAGATGAAGCACGGCAGGTCATCCGGCGTTCCAAATCTATGACAATTGCCAACGGGGAGCTGCACCATCATAGCACCTCTGGAGTATTTCAACGGTGTGTTTCAGCTGAGGAAGGTTGTGAGATTCTAAAGGAGATTCACGAAGGGGATTGTGGTCATCATGCCGGATCAAAATCTTTAGTGGCTAAAGCTTTCCGACATGGCTTTTATTGGTTAACCGCGCATGCAGATGCGGCAGACCTGGTCCGCAAGTGTGACGCTTGTCAGAAGTTCTCAAGACGCGCCCTTGTTCCGGCACAAGAACTCCGGATGATACCAATAACTTGGCCTTTTGCAACTTGGGGGCTTGACATGGTTGGTCCTTTCAAGAGATCCCAAGATCAGAAAACTCATCTACTAGTAGCAGTAGACAAGTTTACGAAGTGGATTGAAGCAGAGCCTATAAGCAAGTGTGATGCAGCAACAGCGGTTAAGTTCATCAAAAAAGTAATATTCCGGTTTGGTTTTCCACACAGCATCATCACAGATAATGGCACCAACTTATCTCAGGGTGAGATGGAAGAATTCTGTCAACGAGAGCATATTCGTTTGGACGTATCTTCTGTGGCTCACCCCCAATCCAATGGTCAGGCAGAAAGGGCAAATCAGGAGATTTTGCGAGGAATCAAACCCAGACTTATGGCACCTTTGCAGAGAACCCCAGGGTGTTGGGTTGAGGAATTACCGTCTGTCCTTTGGAGCATTAACACTACACCCAACCGGTCTACAGGTTATACACCCTTTTTCATGGTTTATGGTGCAGAAGCAGTTCTTCCAAGTGACATACGCCATGATTCACCGAGGGTAGCGGCCTATGTGGAAGCCATTAATGAGGAGTCAAGACAAGACGGTTTGGATCGGTTGGATGAAGAGCGTGATATAGCTGCAGCACGGTCGGCGATTTATCAGCAAGATCTGCGCAGATATCACAGCCGCCGGATTAGAACCAGGACATTCCAGGAGGGTGACTTGGTACTTCGGCTTATCCAAGACCAAACAGATATGCACAAGCTATCCCCGCCATGGGAAGGGCCCTTTGTGGTCAGCAAAAACTTACACAACGGGTCATATTATTTGATAGACATTCGAGAACACAAGGATTCACGGACATCAGAAGAGGAGACGAAAAGGCCGTGGAACATTGCTCATCTACGGCCATACTACACTTGAGCCATGGGCTCCAATGTATCCTATGTATATATTATGAATAATGAATAAACCGGCACCCTCGGTAAACCGGGGGCTCAGCCTTTTTTCTATATATATGAATTTTGCGGCAAATAATCATATCAGTTTGTTATCAAGAATCAAATTACAAATGTTGGCTGGTTTTAGAAACTAATTTTTGCAGGGTATGTGAAGGAGCGGTAGAACTCTCACTTGGAGTTCTTTTTTAACCTTTGAAGCGGCTGACTCAGTTTCTATAAGCCGGCTTCGAAGTTCACTGATTTCCAAAGCATTCCGGTTCAGCTCAGCCTGTAGACAAAAAGTTCAAAAGTAAGGTTAGAAATTACAAGTCTCAAGCACACAACCAAGTTGTCTACTTGACACTTGGGGGCTAATGGCAGTTGAAGTAATACAGCAAAGACAACTTGAAAATGCAAGTCTCAAGCACACAACCAAGTTGTATACTTGACACTTGGGGGCTAATGGCAGTTGAAGCAATGCATCAGAGACAATTTTGAAATTACAAGTATCAACTACATAACCAAGTTATCTACTTGATACTTGGGGGCTAATGTATGGATCAGCAATTCAAAACTACAAAGTTCTGGATTACCTTCAATAAAGAAGATAAACCGGAACTTGGGGGCTGTTATAAGATAAAGATGCGTCGAAAAAGGCAAAGTCAGAAGAGGAAAACTTACTTCATATTTTTCTCTCATCAGGTTTACTAGGCTGGCTTCATAATCCCGGCTGCTATGGAGACGGTTCAAATATCCGGAATAGATATCTTGAGCACTCATACTTGAAAGACTGGATATATCAGTACTCCACTTCCCCTTTTCCTGAGTCATCTTTTCCGCTTTAGCTGTATGTTTTGCTAAAACGGTGCGTTCGGCTGGCGCAACATAAGCAGTGCCAGTAACCACGACATCAGGGGAAGTGGGTGCATTGGGAGGAGAAACTTCAGTTTGAGCCGGATCAGGAGACGCCGGGTTAACTTGAGGAGAATTAACCCGGGCCGGACTTGGTGGGTCTTGGACATCTTCAGCGGCAGGAGTTTCAAGAGCGGGTTCGTCAACCGGAGCGGCAGGAGTACCTTCAGGAGGAACGGTGGTAGACGGATCAATCACCGGTTCATCAGCAGAAGGATCAGCAACAGGTTTTTTCGCCTTGGCTCTTTTGCTAGGTTTCGGTTTGCTGGAAAAACAAGCAAAATAAGTCAGCATTATAAAGGAAGGGGGTGTCATAAACCGGAAGAGGTAAAGAGAATTACCCCGGGACGGTCTTCAAAGGAGGAAGCTGTGTAGCGGTTGATTCGCCAGAAGAAGACAGTGGAGTTTCCTGATAATCAGGATCAGTCGGTTTAAGTGGTTTTCGGATAAGTCCGGCCTTGGGATGAAGAAGGGTCGGAGAGAGTATCACCTCAGCACGGCGTTTTCGAACCGGAGTTAATGAGATTCCAGAGGACTCCACCGCCAAGCCACTATGGCGAGTGGTCCGGCGCAAAGCTTCGTGCTGTTGCTTCTTCAAAGTAAAATTAGGATCCAACTTAGCATAAGGGTGAGAAAATTGATATTTTCTGACAGTCCGACGGCTTTTTTGAGGAGGAGGTTTTGAATCAGAAGAAATAAGGGTTACCTCAATCTCAGCCGGGTTATCACCTTCAAGTGGTTCCTGCGAAAGGGTATCATTAGATATGTTAACAAGTACGTAAAAGCAAAATGTAAACCGGAGCAAGGCATACCTCGGAGTCCGGATCATCATCCTCAGAAGGAGAACCGGCATCAACGGCTGCTTTCCTTTTCTTGTTTGCAGGGGTTTTCCGGCGAGCTTGCTTTACAGGTTTCTCCTGAGGTTTTCTCCTCTAGAAGGGGTCATCAGCCTAAATGAAAAAAGCAAAGGCAAGTAAAAGACGGTTCAAATAGGATGGTTTATAAAGTACAAGTTAAAGACAAACTCACTTCAGGCAGCTTATTCTTCTTGAAGTATGGGGCCAAGCCAACTTTAGAGCAATCTGTTAAGGCAGGGTTGACAATCTTCTTGGCTGACTCAACTACTTCCGATTCAGAAAGCTTCTCCTTAGAAAACCTCTGAGGATCATCCGATTTACCGGAGTAATTACACATCAACTCAGGGCGCCGGCTTAAGGGAAGGATGCTCCAAGATAGCCAGCAGCGAAGGAAATCAGTACCAATCAGGCCATTGGCCATGAAGGCTCTCAGCTTGGAGAGCTGTGGTGAAAACTGGATCCGTTCAGCAGCACTTAACCGTTGTGGCAAGGGGTGATTCGCCGGGATACGAGTTTCACGATAACCCGGCAAAGGATTTTCACCTTCAGGAGATGTGTTTACACAATAAAACCAGGACTTGTTCCAGTCCTTAGGGTGAGTGTGTAAGGAGGCGTGAGGAAAAACTGCATCCCTCCTTTTCTGAATGCTAATCCCGCCAAGCTCCTGGTGAGGCCTGCTGGTGAATTCAGTGCGCCAGTTTGCATGGAAGAAATCCCGGAATAAATCAACTGAAGGCTCTTCTTGCAGATACACTTCAGAAAATACTTGAAAATCGCAAATATTGGAAACAGAGTTTGGCCCGATATCCTGTGGGTGCAATTGGAAGGTGGCAAGAACATCCCGGAAAAATCTTGAACCGGGGGGAGAGAAGCCTCTGGAAATATGGTCCAGAAATACGATGACTTCTCCGGATCTAGGAGTAGGCGGGCACTCGTTACCCGGAGCACGCCATTTTAGCTCGGCCCGAGGCCCTAAGGTGCCGATGCTCGACAATTTGACTAAGTCTTCCTCAGTCACGACAGAACGGACCCAATCGCACGAAACGTACTGCTTAGCCATTCGAACAAAGTGCTGAAGAAGAGAAAGTACATAAACCAGATTATGAACATACAAATGATCCGGGACCTATCCATATTGTACAATGGTTGAAACGGAGAACTAGCTGGCAAGGTTAAACCGGCAATCATAAAACAAGTTATATCATTTCCGGTTTAAAATGGCAGTTGAAGAGGAATAGTTTAAGTCATTGCATCAGTCTATATCATTTCCGGTTTATGACACGACAATTTAAACCGGAACATATTTAGTGAATCTGCCGAGGAGAAAAACAGGTTTCTAATCAATTGCTAAAGGAGAAAGATCTGAGTACGCTGAGGAAAAGAAAATAATCTACAGCGGAGTAATGATTGCTAAGGGGGAAAGCTACGCAGACTTCATACCAAAGGGACAGATTTACATATCAGACAAGTGCAATAAAGATTCGACGCATTTACAGCGGAGTAAAAATGGAAGAAGATCGATAAATAAGACTATTACGAGTCACAGGTCCAAAGGACGAACAATACAAAGCTTGCTGAGAGCTCTAATGGCGGAAGGATAAATCTACAGCGTTATGACGGTAAGATCTAATCTAATACTAAGCGGAAGATCTACTGTCTAGGGCATAAAGATCACAAAACTCCTATGAGAAACATATCTACGAAGAGACGAAGCTTCGTTGGAAGCCCTAAATGGCGGAAGAACACAGGTAAGGTAATGGCGGACGCAGATCTACAGCGAGGAGGGTAAACGTACCAGAGACAGCGAGAATCGGCGGCGGAGAGAATCTGGTCAAGACTCAGGTTGATGCAGCGGCCGGTCGAGGACTGGAGATCCGGCGGTCGTCGGCGGCGGTTTGAGCTCGAGCAGCAATGGAGGAGGAAGACGCAGGAAGAGGATGAAGGGAGAATAAGATAACGAACGGAGCGGGGCAGTATTTATAGCCAGAGGTTAGGTCTGAAACGACAGGAGCGAGAATCGAGGAGACAGAAATCGGATAAAGATCCCGTGATGCCTCGATCTTCGGGATAACCCTTAAAATACGCTACAGTACAGCTCACAGCGTTAAATGTGGAGATGATGTCATTGTCAGACTTTAATGATTTCAGAGGATGACGTCAGAGCCGGTTTACAATAAGATGAAGACAGAACAGAATTATATGAGACGACGGAGATTGATATGAACAAGTTCAAATCATTCTGGGGCCTAATGTCAGGGATATGGTTAGTAGGTATAAACCGGATATTGTAAACCGGTTTAGTTATATTGTATTTGGTTTATTATTTTAGAGATTACGGCCCATGAGATTTCAGGGCCCAGGTATAGAGATACGGTTTGTAAACCGCCAAGAGATGTAACTTGAGAGATAAGAAAGAAAGGGGCAGAGACCGAGGCGGACACGATTATGAGCCGGCCTCGGGACTCTGTAAACCGGACCAGGCGTCACCTCTATATAAAGGGACGACCCAGTACCGGTTCAAGGACAGGCAACAATCAATCCGTCGAGACGCAGGCAAAGCGGATTCGCTCCCTGTAAACCGACGCCCAAGCAATACCAAACCAACTAGACGTAGGCTTTTACCTTCTCGAAGGGGCCGAACTAGTATAAATCCTTTGTGTCCCTTTGTGTGCCATGAATCCTTTCAAGCTAACCCGTGCGATGGTTCCATCATCAAGTCCGCTAAACCGGACATCTGCCGTGTTAATTCCACGACAGTGTTGGCATAGATCAAGATTGGAATTTGTCACTCCGAGTGTCGGAGAGGTATCTCTGGGCCCTCTCGGTAACACACATCATAATAAGCCTTGCAAGCAAAAGACTAATGAGTTAGTCACGAGATGATGTGTTACGGAACGAGTAAAGAGACTTGCTGGCAACGAGATTGAACTAGGTATAAAGATACCGACGATCGAATCTCGGGCAAGTAACATACCGTTTGACAAAAGGAACAACGTATGTTGTTATGCGGTTCTGACCGATAAAAGATCTTCGTAGAATATGTAGGAGCCAATATGAACATCCAGGTTCCGCTATTGGTTATTGACCAGAGATGAGTCTCGGTCATGTCTACATAGTTCTCGAACCCGTAGGGTCCGCACGCTTAACGTTTGATGACGATCAGTATTATGAGTTTTTGAGTATTGATGTACCGAAGGTAGTTCGGAGTCCCGGATGAGATCACGGACATGACGAGGAGTCTCGGAATGTCCGAGACATAAAGATTGATATATTGGACGGCTATATTCGGACACCGGAAGTATACCGGAAAAGTTTCGGATTTATCGGGAATGCCGGAGGGGGTTACCGGAACCCCCTACGAGAGGGAATGGTCCATAGTGGGTCTAAAGGGTGAGAGAGAGGCAGCCCAATAGGGCTGGCCGGCGCCCCCACCTAGCAATCCTAGTTGGACTAGGATTGGGGGGCGCCACCTCTCCTAATCCTTTCCCCCTTCTTCCTTCCGGTGAATCCTACTAGGAATAGGATTGCAATCCTATTCCTAGTAGGAGTCCCCTCCCTAGCCGCACCATAGGAGGTGGCCGGCCCCTCCCCCCTTGCTCCTTTATATACGGGGGCAGGGGGGCACCCAAAGACACACAAGTTGATTTGTTTTAGCCGTGTGCGGTGCCCCCCTCCACAGAATCACACCTCGGTTGTACCGTCGCGGAGCTTAGGAGAAGCCCTGCGCCGGTGATCACATCATATCCGTCACCACGCCGTTGTGCTGACGAAACTCTCCCATGAAGCTCAACTGGATCAAGAGCTCGTGGGACGTCATCAAGCTGAACGTGTGCTGAACGCGGAGGTGCCGTACGTTCGGTGCTTGATCGGTTGGATCGTGAAGAAGTTCGACAACATCAACCGCGTCACTTGACGCTTCCGCTCCCGGTCTACGAGGGTACGTAGACACACTCTCCCTTCTCGTTGCTATGCATTTGGTAGATAGATCTTGCGTGATCGTAGGAAAATTTTAAAATACTATGTTCCCCAACAGTGGTATCAGAGCCAGGTCTATGCGTAGATGATATGCACGAGTAGAACACAATGAGATTGTGGACGATACTAGTCATACTGCTTACCAGCATGTCATACTTTGCTTCGGCGGTATTGTGAGATAAAGCGGCCCGGACCGACATTACGCGTACGCTTGCGCGAGACTGGTTTCACCGTTACGAGCACTCGTTGCTTAAAGGTGACTGGCGGGTGTCTGTCTCTCTCACTTTAGCTGAATCAAGTGTGGCTACGCCCGGTCCTTGTGAAGGTTAAAACAGCACATACTTGACGAAACATCGTTGTGGTTTTGTATGCGTAGGTAAGAACGGTTCTTGCTAAGCCCGTAGCAGCCACGTAAAACTTGCAACAAACAAAGTAGAGGACGTCTAACTTGTTTTTGCAGGGCATGTTGTGATGTGATATGGTCAAGACATGAGTTATACGATTTTGTATAAGATGATCATGTTTTGTAAAGTTATCGGCAACTGGCAGGAGCCATATGGTTGTCGCTTTATTGTATGAAATGCAATCGCCATGTAATTGCTTTACTTTATCACTAAGCGGTAGCGATAGTCGTGGAAGCAATAGTTGGCGAGTCGACAACGATACTACGATGAAGATCAAGGTGTCAAGCCGGTGACAAAGGTGATCATGACGGGGCTTTGAAGATGGAGATCAAAAGCACAAGATGATGATGGCCATATCATGTCACATATTTTGATTGCATGTGATGTTTATCTTATTATGCTTCTTATTTTGCTTAGAACGACGGTAGCATTATAAGATGATCCCTTACTAAATTTCAAGGTATAAGTGTTCTCCCTGAGTATGCACCATTGCGGAAGTTCGTCGTGCCGAGACACCACATGATGATCGGGTGTGATAAGCTCTACGTTCAAATACAACGGGTGTAAGCCAGTTCTGCACACGCAGAATACTCGGGTTAAACTTGACGAGCCTAGCATATACAGATATGGCCTCGGAACACTAGAGACCGAAAGGTCGAGCGTGAATCATATAGTAGATATGATCAACATAAGATGTTCACCATTGAAACTACTCCATCTCACGTGATGATCGGACATGGTTTAGTTGATTTGGATCACGTGATCATTTAGATGACCAGAGGGATGTCTATCTAAGTGGGAGTTCTTAAGTAATATGATTAATTGAACTTTAATTTATCATGAACTTAGTCCTGGTAGTATTAGCATATCTATGTTGTAGATCAATAGCTCGCGATGTTGCTCCCCGTTTATTTTTCATATGTTCCTAGAGAAAACTAAGTTGAAAGATGTTAGTAGCAATGATGCGGAATTGTTCCGTGATCTGAGGATTATCCTCATTGCTGCACAGAAGAATTATGTCCTTGATGCACCGCTAGGTGACAGACCTATTGCAGGAGCAGATTTAGACGTTATGAACGTTTTGACAAAAGCTCGATATGATGACTACTTGATAGTTTAAGTGCACCATACTTTACGGCTTAGAACCGGGACTTCAAAAACGTTTTGAGTGCCACGGAGCATATAAGATGTTCCAAGAGTTGAAATTAGTATTTCATACTCATGCCCGTGTCGAGAGGTATAAGACCTCTGACAGTACTTTGCCTACAAGATGGAGGAGAATAGCTCAACCAGTGAGCATGTGCTCAGATTGTCTGGGTACTACAATTACTTTAATCAAGTGGGAGTTAATCTTCCAGATAAGATAGTAATTGACAAAGTTCTCTAGTCACTATCACCAAGTTAGTAGAACTTCGTGATGAACTATAATATGCAAGGGATGACAAAAAAAACAATTCCCGAGCTCTTCGCTATGCTCAAAGCTGCGGAGGTAGAAATCAAAAGGGAGCATCAAGTGTTCATGGTTAGCAAGACCACTAGTTTCAAGAAAAAGGGCAAGGGAAAGAAAGGGAACTTCAAAAGGAATAGCAAGTCAGTTGCTACTTCCACGAAGAAACCCAAAGCTAAACTCAAGCCTGAAACTAAGTGCTTCTACTGCAAAGGAAATGGTCACTGGAAGTGGAACTGCCCTAGATACTTGGCGGATAAGAAGGATGGCAAAGTGAACAAAGGTATATTTGATATACAGATTATTGATGTGTATTTTACTAGTGTTCATAGCAACCCCTCGGTATTTGATACTGATTTAGTTGCTAAAGAGTAGTAACTTGAAATGGGAGTTGCATAATGAACATAAACTAGTTAAAGGATGAAGTGACGATGTGTATTGGAAGCAGTTCCAAGACTGATATGATCATCATCGCACACTCCCTATACTTTCGGGATTAGTGTTGAACATAAATAACTGTTATTTGGTGTTTGTGTTGAGCATGAATGTGATTTGATCATGTTTATTGCAATACGGTTATTCATGTAAGTTAAAGAATAATTGTTATTCTGTTTACATGAATAAAACCTTCTATGGTCATACACCCAATAAAATAGTTTGTTGGATCTCGATCGTGTGATACACATATTCATAATATTGAAGCCAAAAGATGCAAGGTTAATAATGATAGTGCAACTTATTTGTGGCACTGCCGTTTAGGTCATATTGGTGTAAAACGCATGAAGAAACTCCATAATGATGGACTTTTGGAATCACTTGATTATGAATCACTTGGTGCTTGCGAACCATGCCTCATGGGCAAGATGACTAAAACTCCGTTCTCCGGAACTATGGAGCAAGCAACATATTAGTTGGAAAATCATACATACTGATGTATGCGGACCAATGAGTGTTGAAGCACGCGGCGGGTATCATTATTTTCTGACCTTCACTGATGATTTAAGCAGATATGGGTATATCTACTTAATGAAACATAAGTCTGAAACATTTGAAAAGTTCAAAGAATTTCAGAGTGAAGTAGAGAATCATCGTAACAAGAAAAATAAAATTCCTACGATCTGATCGTGGAGGAGAATATTTGAGTTACGAGTTTGGTCTTCATTTGAAACAATGTGGAATAGTTTCACAACTCACGCCACCTGGAACACCACAGCGTAATGGTGTGTCCGAACGTCGTAACCGTACTTTATTGGATATGGTGCGATCTATGATGTCTCTTACCGATTTACCACTATCGTTTTGGGTCATGCATTAGAGACAGCTGCATTCACGTTAAATAGGGCACCATCTAAATCCGTTGAGACAACGCCTTAAGAACTGTGGTTTGGCAAGAAACCAAAGTTGTTGTTTCTTAAAATTTGGGGCTGCGATGCTTATGTGAAAACACTTCAACCTGATAAGCTCGATCCCAAGTCGGAAAAATGTGTCTTCATAGGATACCCAAAAGAGACTGTTGGGTACACCTTCTATCACAGATCCGAAGACAAAATATTCGTTGCTAAGAACGGATCCTTTCTAGAAAAAGAGTTTCTCTCGAAAGAAGTGAGTGGGAGGAAAGTAGAACTTGATGAGGTAATTGTACCTTCTCCCATATTGGAAAGTAGTACATCACAGGAAATTGTTCCAGTGATTCCTACACCAATTAGTGAGGAAGTTGATGATAATGATCATGAAACTTCGGATCAAGTTTCTACTGAAACGTCGTAGATCAACCAGAGTACGTTCCGCACCAGAGTGGTACGGCAACCCAGTTCTGGAAATCATGTTACTAGACCATGATGAACCTACGAACTATGAGGAAGCGATGATGAGCCCAGATTCCGCAAAATGGCTTGAAGCCATGAAATCTGAGATGGGATCCATGTACGAGAACAAAGTATGGACTTTGGTTGACTTGCCCGATGATCAGTAGGCCATCGAAAATAAATGGATCTTCAAGAGGAAGACCGACGCAGACGGTAATATTACTGTTTACAAAGCTCGACTTGTTGCGAAAGGTTTTCGACAAGTTCAAGGAGTTGACTATGATGAGACTTTCTCACCTGTAGCGATGCTTAAAGTCTGTCCGAATCATGTTAGCAATTGCCGCATTTTATGATTATGAAATCTGGCAAATGGATGTCAAAACTGCATTCCTAAATGGATATCTCAAAGAAGAGTTGTATATGATGCAACCAGAAGGTTTTGTCGATCCAAAAGGTGCTAACAAAGTATGCAAACTCCAGCGATCCATCTATGGACTGGTGCAAGCATCTCGGAGTTGGAATATACGCTTTGATGAGGTGATCAAAGCATATGGTTTTATACAGACTTTTGGAGAAGCCTGTATTTACAAGAAGTGAGTGGGAGCACTACAACCTTTCTGATAAGTATATGTGAATAACATATTGTCGATCGGAAATGATGTAGAATTTTCTGGAAAGCATAAAGGAGTTTTTTCAAAGAAAGACCTTGATGAAGCTACTTACATATTGGGCATCAAGATCTATAGAGATAGATCAAAACGCTTGATAAGACTTTCGATGAAGTACATACCTTGATAAGATTTTGAAGTATTTCAAAATGGATCAGTCAAAGAAAGGGTTCTTGCCTGTTTTACAAGGTATGAAGTTGAGTAAGACTCAATGCCCGACCACTGCAGAAGATAGAGAGAAAATGAAAGTCATTCCCTATGCCTCAGCCATAGGATCTATCATGTATGCAATGCTGTGTACCAGACCTGATGTGTGCCTTGCTATAAGTCTAGCAGGGAGATACCAAAGTAATCCAGGAGTGGATCACTGGACAGCGGTCAAAAACATCCTAAAGTATCTGAAAAGAACAAAGGATATGTTTCTCGATTATGGAGGTGATAAAGAGTTCGTCGTAAAGGGTTACGCCGATGCAAACTTTGACACCAAAATCCAGATGACTCTAAGTATCAATCTGGATGCATATTGAAAGTGGGAGCAATTAGCTAGAGTAGCTCTATGCAGAGCATTGTAGACATAGAAATTTGCAAAATACATACGGATCTGAATGTGACAGACCCGTTGACTAAACTACTCTCACAAGCAAAACATGATCACACCTTATTACTCTTGGGTATTAATCACATAGCAATGTGAACTAGATTATTGACTCTAGTAAACCCTTTGGGTGTTGGTCACGTGGCGATGTGAACTATAGGTGTTATTCACATAACGATGTGAACTATCGGTATTAAATCACATGGCGATGTGAGCTAGATTATTGACTCTAGTGCAAGTGGGAGACTGAAGGAAATATGCCCTAGAGGCAATAATAAAGTTATTATTTATTTCCTTATATCATGATAAATGTTTATTATTCATGCTAGAATTGTATTAACCGGAAACTTAATACATGTGTGAATACATAGACAAAACAGTATGTCCCTAGTATGTCTCTACTAGACTAGCTCATTGATCAAAGATGGTTATGTTTCCTAGCCATAGACATGAGTTGTCATTTGATCAACGGGATCACATCATTAGGAGAATGATGTGATGGACAAGACCCATCCGTTAGCATAGCACTATGATCGTTTAGTTTAACTGCTATTGCTTTCTTCATGACTTATACATGTTCCTATAACTATTAGATTATGCAACTCCCGAATACCGTAGGAACACCTTGTGTGCTATCAAACGTCACAACGTAACTGGGTGATCATAAAGATGCTCTACAGGTGTCTTCGAAAGTATTCGTGGTGTTGGCATAGATCAAGATTGGGATTTGTCACTCCGAGTGTCGGAGAGGTATCTCTGGGCCCTCTCGGTAACACACATCATAATAAGCCTTGCAAGCAAAAGACTAATGAGTTAGTCACGAGATGATGTGTTACGGAACGAGTAAAGAGACTTGCCGGCAACGAGATTGAACTAGGTATAAAGATACCGACGATCGAATCTCGGGCAAGTAACATACCGTTTGACAAAAGGAACAACGTATGTTGTTATGCGGTTCTGACCGATAAAAGATCTTCGTAGAATATGTAGGAGCCAATATGAACATCCAGGTTCCGCTATTGGTTATTGACCAGAGATGAGTCTCGGTCATGTCTACATAGTTCTCGAACCCGTAGGGTCCACACGCTTAACGTTTGATGACGATCGGTATTATGAGTTTTTGAGTATTGAAGTACCGAAGGTAGTTCGGAGTCCCGGATGAGATCACGGACATGACGAGGAGTCTCGGAATGTCCGAGACATAAAGATTGATATATTGGACGGCTATATTCGGACACCGGAAGTATACCGAAAAAGTTTCGGATTTATCGGGAATGCCGGAGGGGGTTACCGGAACCCCCTACGAGAGGGAATGGTCCATAGTGGGTCTAAAGGGTGAGAGAGAGGCAGCCCAATAGGGCTGGCCGGCGCCCCCACCTAGCAATCCTAGTTGGACTAGGATTGGGGGGGCGCCACCTCTCCTAATCCTTTCCCCCTTCTTCCTTCCGGTGAATCCTACTAGGAATAGGATTGCAATCCTATTCCTAGTAGGAGTCCCCTCCCTAGCCGCACCATAGGAGGTGGCCGGCCCCTCCCCCCTTGCTCCTTTATATACGGGGGCAGGGGGCACCCAAAGACACACAAGTTGATTTGTTTTAGCCGTGTGCGGTGCCCCCCTCCACAAAATCACACCTCGGTTGTACCGTCGCGGAGCTTAGGAGAAGCCCTGCGCCGGTGATCACATCATATCCGTCACCACGCCGTTGTGCTGACGAAACTCTCCCATGAAGCTCAACTGGATCAAGAGCTCGTGGGACGTCATCAAGCTGAACGTGTGCTGAACGCGGAGGTGCCGTACGTTCGGTGCTTGATCGGTTGGATCGTGAAGAAGTTCGACAACATCAACCGCGTCACTTGACGCTTCCGCTCCCGGTCTACGAGGGTACGTAGACACACTCTCCCTTCTCGTTGCTATGCATCTGGTAGATAGATCTTGCGTGATCGTAGGAAAATTTTAAAATACTATGTTCCCCAACATCTGCTACCTCTCTCTCTCTCTCTCTCTCTCTCTCTTAACCCTTTCCAAAACTCTCAAAAAACAGAAAAGGGAAGAAGAAAAGGAGATAAAAGAAATAGCAAAAAATGGCTTGGCAAAAAATATGCAACATTTTGTGGGACTTACTGGAGCCAAACCAAGCCAACAAAGACAGTACCAACAATTCAAAAATGTTTAAATTCAATATGATTGAATTTAAACCAAATGAGTTGGAAGTGGGCATAGGGGTTAGAAGTGTCCAAAATGACGATAATTTGGCGGAGCTTGGGAAGGTGACAAAAGAATTTATAGCAAGGTGGGAGGCCAGGAATTGCGATACAAAAGGCATGGAGAATATTATGTAAGTGTGGTATGGTTAAGTCCAAACTAACGGAACATTTTTATAATAGCTCCATAATAATATTAGGAGACTTTGTATATGTTATAAAGAGAAATCACCATTGTGAATATCCCTCGATTTAAATGGACCAAAGATCCACACAATTTATTTAGTTGAGGTGCAAAAGATTTATGACATGATGGCATGATGACATGATGCAATGCAAAAAATAAATAGGGCAAGCACAAATGAAACACACGGTGAAACCCGGAACATATGGAAGTCTTCTGGAGCGTCGGTCTTGGGGCGTCACATGCGTGCACTTGGAATTTAATGATTTCATCACCGGGCTTGAAGGAGGTAGATTTCAATCTTTTGGCGAGGATGACATCGTCGGCATCCATCGTAGGGTAGTTAGTTCTTCAGCCGCGAGAGCTTCGGATAATGCCTCTAAGGCTAAGGATGTTGTTTTATTTTCGGCGCGGAGTGCTCTATACGGAACACTTATTATCGTGATCACCCCATTGGGCCCTGACATTTTAAGATTCGTGTACCCGTAATGGGGTATAGCTTGAAAGCGTGAGAAAGCGTCCCGTCCTAGAAGGGTGTGGTATCCACTGTGAAAGGGCACAATGTGAAAGAGTAGTTCCTCCGATCTGTAGTTGTCAGGTGAGCCGAACACTACATCGAGCTTAATGCTTCCCGAACACTTGGACTCGCGGCTTGGTATAATTCCCCTAAAGGTTGTGTTGGTGTGCTCAATGCGGGATTTCCCAACCTGCATTTTTGCAAGCGTCTCCTCATATATGAGGTTTAGTCCGCTTCCTCCATCCATAAGTACTTTAGTGAGGCGAAAGCCATCTACTATTGGCTCCAGTACAAGAGATGTTGATGCTCGAATCGGCCGGACTCGAGGTGCATCTTCAGTAGAAAAATTGATTGCCATGTCGCTCCATGGGCTTGCAGAGCTAATTTGGTAAACCTCGGCAAGTTCGCGATTTGCTCTCTTGCAACGGTTATTTGAGGAGAACGTCTCGAAGACAGTGAAGACATTGGTGTCATTCTCCCTTGGTGCGGTAGTGGCAAGAAGTGTCGTACCGCTTTTTGCTACCTGTCGGAGTGCCCAGCATGCTCTAAGGCGATGGTTTGGGACATTATCCGGGGTTGCGTGTATTTGGCAAGGTGTATCGAGTAGTTTGTCGAGTACGGACATGTGCCTTGAAATAGGCTTGTTCTTCTTGCCAATAGGAATGCTATCGGCTGACCAACTAGGGTAAGTCCGTTTAGCTTTGGTAACGTCCTGTCCGGAGATGGACTGTTCCAGAGGTGTATTCTGGGCTTTCCAAGTATTTTCCATTGCGCAGTACTTCCGTACTAACTGTGATAATTCTGTGAAACTCATAACATGACGTCGGTTGAGGGTGTTCAAGACTCCCTCGTCCGTGCAATCGCGGTGAAATAAAGAGACCGCTTTGTCGTCGCAGTAGTCCCTGATCTTGTTTTTAACAAGAATCTGGCCTAGAAGTGGTTGACCGTTTCCCTGGGCTGCTGTTGTATGTTCGTGAGATCATCTATGTCCGAGATTCTGGATTTACTTAAAGAGTTTTTCCCAGGGTGGTGGGTGTTGGTAATTTTAAATCCCGACCCAGAGTGATATTCGGGGTTTTAACAACCTCCGTTGGTGACAATCTGGACTCGATGGGGTCTGATTGCCCTTTGGGTCCAGCGTCGGTCCCAGAGCTCAAGGAACATAGTGCATCTCCTGACAAGGAGGTGTTTGGCTCGATGGGTTCGAAGATCCGGACTGTGGCGGTCCCCGTCTAGAGAGGAGAAGTCTCTATGGCTTCGTCCTCGACTGCTGCTACTAGATGAGTAATCGAAGAAGGGTCGATCTCATCATGGCCGGATTTAAGTTCGATCCGATCTCCTAGCGATGAGAGCCCCAGGGCGGCGATGCGATCCAATAGCTCGTTTAAGGGCGAGAGTTCAGCCAAAGTCACGTCATCGGAATAGCTGGAATCGGCGTAAAGGTGATGCTCGACGGCCGCATGGGGTGCGACCGGCCCCAAGGCCATGCGGGTGCATATGACGAACCCGCCGAGCTGGAGAACCTGGCCGATAGACAAGTTGTTTCCGAGGGTGATCTCGTCGTTGATGACGAGGCGTGCCATCGATCGCTCATTGCGAGCGCACAGTGGAGCTCTCAATGAAAGCACCATTGTCGATGTCAAAACCGGCAGATCTCGGGTAGGGGGGCCCAAGCTGTGTGTCTGAAGATTGATGGTAACAGGAGGCAGGGGACACGATGTTTACCCAGGTTCAGGCCCTCTCGATCGAGGTAAAACCCTACTTCCTGGTATATTAGTATGGATGGATATGTGTATAAGAGTTGATCTACCACGAGATCGTAATGGCTAAACCCTAAGTCTAGCCAATGGGGATATTGTAGTGACGATAATCCCTCTACAGACTAAACCCCTCGGCTCGTATACACGCCTGAGGAGACCTAGGGTTACAAGGGTGACTTGGGGAGGAAGTAATTGACACATCTGGACTCAAAACCTGCCTTTCTACGTACATAGGAGTCGTGATTGAATACGGGGGAAGGTCTTCTGCTTCTTCTTCATGCGGCCCACCAGTGCGGCCCAACTTCATTGACCTAGATGCGTGAGGACCCATGAATACAGGACTCCCTCAACTGTATCTACCAGGTTCCCGTTAGGGAAGTACTCCCTTCGTTTGAAAATACTTGTCATCAAAATGAGTAAAAGAGATGTATTTAGATGTATTTTAGTTCTAGATACATCCCTTTTTGTCCATTTTGATGACAAGTATTTTCGGACAGAGGGATTACTTCGCACGAAGAAGTCTTGCACATAGCGAGTCTGGAGAAGCGAGGAGCCTCCACACCTGTTTGGCTAACAATGCCTGATTGTAAGCTAGCATGTCACGGAAACCAATACCGCCTTGAGATTTAGGGAAAGACATTCGTTCCCAAGCAACCCATGCCATCTTTTTCTTCCCATTCTCCACCCCCCACCAATATTGTCTCATCATTTTTGTCAAGTCATCACATACAAAGAGAGGGAGCTTGAAGATACTCATAACATAAATCGATGGCTTAAGCAACGGCCTTTATAAGCACCTCCTTACTTGCAAAAGATGAGAACCGTTCACTCCAGTCCACCAAACACTTGCTCAACCTGGACTGCAAGGAGTCAAAACGACCCTTATGCATGCTCCCCTCTGGAACCGGGAGGACCAAATATTTTGGTTCAAACTCTTGTTGTGTTACACCTAGAATCTGTTTCACCTCCTCTGCAACTTGACTTGGACAATTGTTATCAAATAGGATGGAACACTTGGTGGGGTTAATAAGTTGACCCGGAGCTTAAGCATAAGTGCTCAAGACATCCTTGACCATCATCGCCGAATCACTAGTTGCACGAAAGAAAAACAAAGAATCATCCGCATATAACAAGTGCGATATAGCAGGAGCTCTTTTGCAAATTCTGATAGCCTCAAGCCCTCTTTGTTGGACTGCCACATGTAAGAGAAATGAAAAGGAATCATCCACAAAGAGGAATAAGATGGGTGATAAAGGATCACCTTGTCGCAAACCACGAGAAGGTGAGAATTGCTCCAATAGACGCCCATTAAATTTGACTGAATATCTGACCGACCGCACACATTCCATGACCTGATCAACCTGCCGTAGGGCAAAACCCCACTTCAAAAGTGCATGCTCCAAAAAGTCCCAATCAACACAATCATATGCCTTTGAAAGGTCTAGCTTATAAGCAAAAAAATCACTACTCCCGGAAGACATTAGGATGTGATGGATACACTAAAAAGCAATTATAGAATTATCCGAGATTAAGCGTCCTGGTATGAACGCGCTTTGGTTTTCATTAAGTCAGTGAGACACGGTCTGAGCCTATTAACCATGCACTTTGATACTATCTTATATATCATATTGCAAAGAGATATTGGACGGAAATCCTTCAGCGATGCTGGATGTTGGACTTTGGGGATCAACACAATACACGTGTCGTTAACCCCCTCTGGCATATGACCTGTGACAAAAAACTGTCAAACAACCGCTATAATTTCCTCCTTCAGACAGCCCAGTTCCTCTGATAAAACCGAGACGAAAAACCTTCTAGACCAGGTGCCTTCAACGGTCCAATTTGGAACAAAGCATCGGATATCTCTGTATCTGAGAAGGGTGTGAGCAAGCGATCATTCATCTCCGCCGAAACCTTCGGTACAAGAGCATCAAGAACGACATCTGGAGTTAAGGTGGGGTCTTTCGTATATACCTCCTTGAAGTATGAAGCAGCCATACGCTCCATCTCCGTAGGAGAGTTGCACCACGAGCCATCAAGCTTCTTTAATCTCCGCATGTTGTTCCTCCTAGCACGCCAAACCGCTTGCTGGTGAAAAAAGTGTGTGTTGTGAGCACCCTCCTTCAACCATACGATGCGGCTCCAGTTTTTCCATCTTCTGACGAATCAATAGACGGTCCGCAATGTTAATCTATAAGTTTTCCAGTTCCTTCCGAAGATCCTCAATTTGTTTCTCCACTTGCACAAAGTTTTCTTTACTCCACTTTTGGAGGTCAACCATACTGATTTCAGAGATGCCGCAACATTGCCCAAGTCGCCCATTAGCCGAGACTGTGCCCACGCTTTTGATATTATCTCCGGGAGTTTTATGTCACGTCCCCACATTATCTCATATTTAGGCGACCCCTTAGGCAACGATCTTCGGTTTCATCCAGGAAGAGTAAGATGGGACAGTGGTCCGATCGAGGGGAGACGAGGCGCTGCACCCTCACATACGAAAACAACTCCCTCTACTCATCGCATGCACATGCCCGGTCCAATCGAACTCGAACATTGCCTTGTCCACTCTGGCCATAATTGTATGTGTAAGGCACACCCGAGAATCCCAAGTCCACCAGTTTGCACACAAAGAGATTATCTCTAAACGCCTCCATCTGGATCTATCCTTTGCTAGTTCTAGAGAAGTGCTCATGTTGCCAAAGAGCTTCATTGAAATCTCCGCAAACAACCCAAGGTAGAGCTGAGGTCCCCTTTAATCTGACCAGATGAACCCACATGCGCTGTCGATGTTCCACATGTGGTTCCCCATAGACAAAGGTAGACCTCCATGTTCTCCCAGATCCATGATACACAACACTTACATCAATGTATCTCTTACAAGAATCAAGTACTATCACATTGAGGGATTCATCCCAAAATAACGCT
>LR738711.1:516289650-516333501 GCA_902687465.1 Secale cereale
CCCACGGTCCTCGCAATCCACACCACAGAAGCTTTTCAATCCTAGTTTACACTTCATTCTTTCAAATTTTGCACTTGTTTGTCTCGTTTCAGCAAGAAAGACCAAGCTTGTGGAATGGGCTTTTACAAGAGCCCCAACTTCACGAACTGTCCGGCAGTTCCCCGTAGGGCTGGATTAACAAGCTGCTCGGCTCATTCAGCTCACTATCATTAAGCTCATTATCATTAAGCTCGTTAATATTAACGAGCGAAAACCTCTGTTCAGCATGGTTTGTTATGGGCTTGTTATGCTCGCGAGTGTTCACGGGTGCTCGTTAAGGTAATGAACAACACTGAAGAATCCCATGATCCATTACAATAAAAAAAGAATCACATGATCCCATGAAAAATTCACAGCGACATAAATTAAACAAGGACATTTGATTCCTAGCGGGTGGCTCCTGGTTGACTCTAGGGTTTCCTGGCGGTTGGCTCCTAGGTCTAGGAAAAATGCCGAAGTGTGCTGGGGCGCTAGGCCCATAGGCTGGGCTAACTAGCAACTCTTTTGATAGTGGGCTGATTTGAACTAGGGGTCTCATGTACTTCCCCAATCGGGTTAGAGGATCCATCAGCCGGTGGTGTTGCTATACCACCATGCATAATAAGACACTTATGAGAAGATTTATCCAAGTCCATGTCGAGAGGCTGGGAGGGTTTAAGTGAGCTAGATGACGTGTCCTTTAGTTCCCCCCCCCCCCGACATTACTACTCCTTTGCGAGCACCCGACTTGGGCACTGATGGTTTGATGTTGGTCTTCTTCCCTCCCCAATTTGCTTCCCAGTCCGATCGACCGCGTGCCGGAGGGTCTGCGTATAGGTAGTCACCAAACTTGAGATCCTTCTCAGCAAACACCCACTGCCACACTCCTTGTGCTCATGCCCAATGATACCGCAGACACTATAGAACCTTGCCAACTTCTCATGTCTTACTGCAAAAACATTGCGAGTCTTATCCTTGACAATGCTCACAAACTTGGTGAGAGGCTACCTGATATCATGTTTCACTCTGACGCAGACGTAGTCTCCTCTGGAATTACCCTTAAGTCTAGTCTCAAGGACCTCTCCCGCAGCGCGGAGCAACTTAACTATAAGATCATGTTTGCAATACCCATCCGGCAACTTGTGGATCTGGAGCCAGATAGGCATGTACAATATCGGCACCTCTTCAGCTTTTGTGAAACCATCATATGGCACTAACAAGACAGCCATGTTGCCGAATAGCCATGGTCCTTGTTCCATAATGCGATCCCAGTCGCCAAGACAGTAAACTTGCACAACAAACAGATTCGGGCCAATTGGTCATAAGCTAAACTACCTGGGAGCAATTCCATACAGCCCGCATGTCCTTGTAGAAAGCCGATTGGCTAATGTTTTTCGTGGTCTGAACCCTAGCTAGGGAAACCCAACAAATCTCCTCTAGAAGCTCCGAGGCTTCCTCCTCAACCACAACATCATCAAACTCCTCCTCATGGAGGTCCAGCTTGTCGAAGAAATCCCCATGGTCATCATCTCTCCCTTGGGAACAGTGCTTCGTCGAAGAAAACGCATCTGACGGCGTCGTCATGGATAGCAACTCGGAGGCTTTATTCTTGCACAACACTAGAGCAAAATGGAACGGGGAGGTGAGGGGGCGGGGTAAGGGATCTCAACTGCGATATATGGTGGCGATCGCACGGCAAATTGGCGGGGATGCCGGCTATGGCGGACTTACAGCGGGGAATCGCTGTAAGGAGAGGAAACCCTAGTCGTCGCTAGGGGAACATGTTTACAGGCATGCCTCATCCAGTTTGAAGGATTTTCATAGAAACCACATAGGAACAAGGATTTCATAGGAAAATTTCCTGCAAATGCATTTGGTTCGTAGGAAATGCGTACATGAATTTCATAGGAGTATTATTCAATTCCTATGTTTTTGAGGAAACTATACATCCACCCATAGATCATTTTACGCATAGGAACAAAGTAAGTCATGGCAAGTGTCATTCTATCAAATTTCTATACTACTCCCAATTCCTACGTTTTGGTTTCCTCCAAACCGATGAGGCCTTGAAAGGTTTAATCAATACACCCGGCCTCTGCATCACTAAGATGCACATAGCCAAACGATGTCCACTCTGAAACCAGAATAAAAAAAATTTGAGATACAAATAAACATGTAGAGTATGTATAACGCCTAAATCGGAGGGGGGTCAATGCTAAGATCATGATGTCATCCATGTTGGGTAAAGTTATCCCTCACCATAGCCTTCAATCGTGCTCACGCCTCCATAAGCAGGTCTTAGTTCTCCGCACATTATAGAGACGACCATAAACGAAGCGTCCTGATACATATGTAGATAACCTGCATAATAGAAATACTTTTACCTTTAAAAGCCTTACGATTTCAAATAGCCAAAGCGATCAGATAACGGCAAGCGCTCCCACCCTGAGAAGAATTCTAAACCCGTGATCCATCCCATGTCACCAGCTGCCAAATATACTAACAACACTACAAGCAGGAGACAAGCCAGAAACTATTTGGATGACTGACCATATAGAATAAGCCAATTTGCATCGGAAGAACAAATGTTTTATTGTCTCATCAAGCTGACAAAAAACATGTTGCGTACTTCCATGCCAATTCCTCTTAATAAGCTTTATCTTTAGTAAGAATGACCCTGCGACGAAGATACCATGCAAATATTTTATTCTTAAGTGGTATCTTTATTTTCCAGATCTTCTTATTATTATCAACTGGCACATCTAATTGGAGCAAAGCTCTATACATTAACTCAATTGGGAATTTTCCACCCGCATGTAATTTCTTAAGCATTGGATTGGTGAAGCAAACTTACTGAACTAACCACAAACCAGTACAAAAAATTGCATGGTTGCGCTAGGTACCGACAAGATGGCCTCCAATAGGGAGCTGCCATCTAGCACTATGTGGGCCAAGTATCTTTGTATTGCATTTTTTTGGATTTCCCACCTCTGTATTTCTACTCTATGTTAGTGGTTGCCCCCACCATGTACTTTGCATGTATGCATGCATGACAGTGTGATTATAAGCTCTAGTGCATCTGTTGCACGACAATCCCTAATCCACGCATTGAAATCGATTGTAAGGTCTCTTCATTGCCTAACAATCCACCGAGTTGATGCGAACCTTTCTTCCTTTTTGACTTCTCCTATATATCTCTACCACCGCATTTTATTCCATTCATAGTGCTAATGTTCATGACTCGCACTCATGTATTGAGTGGAGTTGAAAATGCTGAAGCGCGTTAAGAAGTATGATCCAATTGCTTGCTTTGACACCTGGATGCTCATGATTTATCTTAATCCTATAGGATTAGCAAGGAGTGTTTGACACCACATGAAAAGCAAAAAAAATGTAAAAATAGGTTGCAGTGGATGTTAGATTTCCTATCAAATATAGTACAAAAGATTTTATAGGAAAAATTTCTAGGGGATCCAATCATATGAATCAAAGGGCCGACATACGAAACATTCCTAAGGATTTCTGTCCTCCAAAAATCCTATAGAATCCAGAAATAACCACAACGGGAGCCCCCGAGCATCTCAGAGCTTAGACAAATCTGGCAGTCCGTTCAATTTTTTGATGCGTTCTGGATCATAGGATCTCGCTCCTAGAGATCATGGCTGTTGGATAAAAAATGAACATTGCTACAATGAATAGTTACCATCGTCTCGTGCCACCGCGCGTAATTCCGCTGCCCCACCGAGGGCATTTCCTCATTTTGCCAACAAGGGGTATAAAAAGGAGGCGGCTCCCGTGGTGGAGACCTAGCCGTCGCCTTCTCCTGCACCCGCTCGTCCCTCCTCCTCCACCCAACCCCTAACCCTAGCAGCTCCCTGATACGTCTCCAACGTATCTATAATTTTTTATTGTTCCATGCTATTATTTATGAAGTCTTGGATGTTTAATGGGCTTTATCCTACACTTTTATATCATTTTTTGGGACTAACCTACTAACCCAAAGGCCCAGTCCAGATTGCTGTTTTGCCTATTTCGGGGTTTTACAGAAAAAGAATATCAAACAGAGTCCAAACGGAATGAAACCTTCGCAAGAGATATTTTTGGAGAAAATCACGCACGGAGAACTTGAGAACCACGTCAGAAGAGCCACGAGAGGCCCACGAGGGTGGGGGCACGCCTCCCTTCCCAGGGCGCGCCCCCTGCCTCGTGGGGCCCCCGTGACTCCCCCGGTGTCCTCCTTCCTCCTATATAAGTCTACGTACCCCAAAACCATCAACAACAGAGAGATAACCCCATTCCACCGCCGTAACCTTCTATTCCCGTGAGATCTCATCTTGGAGCCTGTTCCGGAGCTCCACCGGAGGGGGATCCATCACAGAGTTCTTCATCATCATCATCATCATTCTCACCATGAGTTGTGAGTAATTTACCACAGACCTTCGGGTCCATAGTTAGTATCTAGATGGCTTCTTCTCTCTCTGGATCTCAATACAAAGTTCTCCTCGGTCTTCGAGGAGATCTATTCGATGTAATCTCTTTTTGCGGTGTGTTTGTCGAGATCCGATGAATTGTGAGTTTATGATCAAGATTATCTATGAGAAATATTTGGTTCTTCTTTGAACTTTTTATGTGTGCTCATAATATCCTTGCAAGTCTCTTCGAATTATTGGTTTGGTTTGGCCTACTAGATCTATAGTTCTTGCAATGGGAGAAGTGCTTGGCTTTGGGTTCAATCTTGCGGTGTCCTTTCCCAGTGACAGTAGGGGCAGCAAGGCACGTATTGTATTGTTGCCATCGAGGATAAAAAGATGGGGTTTATATCATATTGCTTCAGTTTATCCCTCTACATCATGTCATCTTGCTTAAGGCGTTACTCTGTTCTTATGAACTCAATACACTAGATGCATGCTGGATAGCGGTCGATGTGTGGAGTTATAGTAGTAGATGTAGAATCGTTTCGGTCTACTTGTCTCGGACGTGATGCCTATATACAATGATCATGCCTAGATGGTCTCATAATTATTCGCTTTTCTATCAATTGCTCGACAGTAATTTGTTTACCCGCTGTAGAATATCGCTATCATGAGAGAAACCACTAGAGAACACTATGGCCCCCGGGTCTATTCTCAACATATCAATCTACATCTACTTTACTTTTACCACTTTTATTTTTTGTTCTTATAAACAAAAATACCAAAAATATAAACTATCATCTCTACCAGATCTCACTTTCGTAAGTGACCGTAAAGGGATTGACAACCCCTTATCGCGTTGGCTGCGAAGTTCTTATTTGTTTGTGCAAGTGTGAGGGACTCACGCGTGGTCTCCTACTGGATTGATACCTTGGTTCTCAAAAACTGAGGGAAATACTTACGCTATTGTGCTGCATCTCCCTTTCCTCTTCGAGGGAATACAACGCAAGCTCGAGAAGTAGAACTCCCGCCACCACCGCCGTCTACTTCCCCCAGCCCACCGGACCACCACCGTCCACTTCCTCAGCATCGTCGCCATCGTCCTAACCTGTACAGGCAGGAGGAGCGCCCCCACCATCTGCTCTCCTTCCCTCATCACGAGCCAGGACAAGGAGGGCCACCGTGGCCGAGCAGGTCAGGCGACGCGTACAGATCACCGAGGAGCCACCCGCAAGGTCGGCCATGGCGCGACCGAGCAGAGCAGGTGAGGAGGGAGACGTTGGTTCCTCTTTCCCGCTGCATATATAGGTCTATATATTGTGATTCGTAGGGATCTTGTTAATTTTAGCCGCAGCATGGCCCAGTTGCTGCGGATTGGTTGAGGTGAGTCCCGTACCAGTGGATTTAATCTCCCCTGAATCTTTCTGCGTTTGGATCCTTTTGCATCTCCTGTTCCTCTTTGGTTTCTTCTTCTTGCCTCTGTCGTTCCTTTGGATGTTTCTTGGGCTATTTTGGCTGCTTGTTGGGCGTTCATTTTCTTCTTTTGCTTCTGTCATTTTTATGTGCTTCCTCTTCACCTGATTGACATTGTATTGTTTATGTGCTGCCTAATTTGTTTTGCGGGTACTATGCTTGGCGTGGATTGCCACCTCACGTGTACACAGATCACATGTTGGGTGTTTAGGTAGCTGACTTACCCCCCTAATTTATTTTTCTTATTAGGTTTGATGCGTGTATGGCTCCCTAATAAGCAGTTCTCTTCGGTGCATAATGTTCTTCCGGTTGTTTGATTGATTAGAGAGCCCTTCCACATTTATTTACGAGAGGAGGTGCTTGATAGATAGGGATTTAGTAGAAGAAACTGCTATATAGGGATGGCCCTTGTATGTTTACTAAAGAAATTTTTTATGCGGGCCTCAGGCTTTCTTGGGTTTATCAAGTGAAAGAGCTAGATTAGCCAGCCAGTTCTCTTTGAGTTTGCACATAAAACCTTCATCTTTAGTACCTGAGCTTAGTCGTCTTGTGAATGTTTAGTACTTGTTTGTGCTCCTGCGATGAATTCCATCGTTTCTGTTATTTGAACAGAACAAAATTGGATTTTCTCAATTGGAACTTTGGATGAAATTATGAATTTATAGGCCTAGGAATTTTACAACTTCTTATGTATTTTTTTCTTTCTCATGTTAAGTTAGCATTTTGGTGTTGTGTATTTCCACATTGTGCTCTCACTAACTTATTTGGCCCATGTACTAAAGATGCGTGGCTTGATTTTAAAATTATGGTTATGAACACAAAGCTAATTGGTACTCTGTTCCACACTACTGTTGCGTGGACCATGATCTCGCAAAAAAGAGGAAGCCAAACACAGGTACAAGTGTTTTCCTTCGCCCAATCCAATGGATTTTTCTTAGGGCCGTTGACTACATCATTTAACCCCACATAAATGATTGTGAACCAGATAAAACTAATTTCATTTCTCTTTTTATCACTATTCTTATGTTATCTGGAAAAGCTGGAGCACGTAACACTTTTAGTTTAGCCACAGGGTGCTTGATGCTTCAGCCACAGGAAGAAATCCAGGCCCTTTTAGTTTATTAGCAAACCGCTTTCATGTAGTTTATGCTCTTCTTCCCTTTTTCTTATTATACATAAACCAATTACTCGCTTATTTTCATTCCCTAATTACTTTGAGATATTCCATACCATGTTATCGGACAACATTAGCGAGTTGCTTTAATTCCTTTTTGTTCTGGTATGTCCTTTCAGGTCCCGATTCAATAACTTTCTTATAAGTTTCTTTATTTTATCCTATTAGATTCCAAATCTGACTTTGGGCAATTGCTTGAGGGAGTTTCCACTTCTCTTTTTGTGTGTGATTCTTGCTATAATGGCCGAATTGGTCCTGTTGTGTGCATACTGCTGAAGCACCTATTGAGTTTAAATCATCTGAAGAATGGGACAGAAGTGATGATAATAAGATAACAATATTTCTTAAGCCTATATTTAGTTTTTCCTTCCTCTTACACTAAAATGCGTACTCTCATTTCTTGAGAACAGAACTAGGGCAGTGCACATATACGATTTATTTATTCTTCTTTCATATTGGAGAGAGTGGCAGTACCTTGCCTATTACACTAATTTTGTCCTATTAGAGTGTTCTGTATATTCTCTGGCTACTTAATGATTTCTTTCTTGGCTATGCTTTATTTGGTATTTGAGGTGCTAACAAATAGGAGCTGGTACAAAATAATGTCGTTTTATTTACTTCCTCCTCCTATTCTAATGTTGATGCTTTGCTTTTGTGATTGCAGGTCGACTTGCAATGTTGAGCAAATCACCATGTTAAAAGATGAGCATTTAGAGAAGTGTGTGCTCGCCAAGGACCTTTTATGCTCATGTGTAATCATCAATTCTTTTTTCCTGACATTTAGCATGTAGTCAACTTTTACTTGTATGTACAATATATTACCTTTCTCAGTTATATGACTTGCACACACAATATATTGCATGTGTAGGTCATGTGACCTGCCTATGGAAGATATGAGTGTCCTCGGAAAATATTATGACATTGGATCTACTATGGTTGCCACATTATGCAAGTCAGCATTTAGTGATCTACAAGTTTAGACCATGGCACTATGTTCAATGCTCAGAAAATCCACCCTTTGCAGGTATGTTTGGTAGTTCATTCACAAGTGACTTGCAATATCTGCTTACTGAAGTTTTGGTGTTAATTTTACCTTCTGTTCAAGCATTGTGTGTTTTGTTTGAAGCTTTGAAGTAATCAAACATTAGCTTTGCTAAAAAATGTTGTTATGTGGCGTGGTTACTGTTTGTTGTTACTTGGTTATTTATTCCTGACCATTACGTCTTGCCGATGTCGTTCTTGCGGACCTGAACTATTTTGACAGGATGACAACTCCCCCTCCATCCCCAAGTGGCCCGAAACATATGCACCTATGTTTAACAACTATATTATGAAGTAACTGCGTTCATGCTTGATCAACTAAAGTTCTAAATCAGTTGGTCATGCCTATAAATAATTTAGGGGTTGATAACAAATTGTTTATCTTTGTATCAATACTCAAATTTGAAGTTGATTGCACACATCCTAGAATGACATTCAAAGGAAATTAGAGAGTAAATAGCTAGCATAGTGACAAGTCTGGACAATATCATGTATAGGGGCTTATCAAGCTATCAAGCAGAAAGATTCACTTTTCGTACATTTGCAGGTTAACATGCCATAGAGCGGACTTGATAAAAAACTAATTATTCATTAAGTTTGGCAAGTAAATGCTTGGTGAAGATGATACTAAAATCGACAGACTTGCAAGTATTAAATGTCATAAATTACAAAACAAAATTATCTGCAATCCTGCAAGTTTCTTCACGTGTTTCAAGCACTGCTAGACCATCACATGTTTGAATTATTTGTTTTTCCGAGATTATTTCTCTGGATTTCCATTTTTATTGATCAGAAGGTGTGGGTGCAGGCATAAACAATTGCAGTGTTGAGTGGTCATAACCACCCGCTTTTGTTCCCACATTTTACAAAAATACTGCAAAGATACATTTGATTTTAATTATCCTAAAAACAAGGATTTGGTCTGGATTAAGTACAAATTACCAAATTGACATTTTTTTTCCTTGATTATTTACTTACTGTACTGTGTTAGATGGCAATCAGTAGGTGAATTGTATGTTGGGTTGCAAATTGTACTTCTAAGTAAGACCACATGAACTACAAAGCTACATGAACTACCATATGTCACATCCCTAGTCAGTGTTTGCATTAGGACTAGCTAGAGTGTTCTTCATGTTTAAACTTTTCCAGAAACTTGAAATGGGGATGACAGAAACCCCAGCACCCCTCTTAACTCAACTAGGGTTTAATAAAATCTTTTCCAATGTACCCAAAATGCCCTTCAAAAATGTTCATCATCTTTGCCTTGGTCTTAAACCTCTGACAAAAATGGTGCATAAATTTATAGGACATCCTAAGGTCACTGGATTAAATCATATTGTATTTGCATTTGGGCATTTAAATGCTATAAAATATTTTAAATTCCCAAATAATCATAAACCAAAATGTTCCCTATTGCTTATATAATATACAGTGGACATGAGTAGTTTCATGATTTATAAAAATGTTCTAACATTTTTTAATAAAGCAACTCAGTTGCAGAAAAGAAAAGAAAACATAAATAATTAGAGAGAGAGAGAGAGAGAGAGAGAGAAGCCCAGAAGCACCTACCTGGCGGCCCAGCTGGCCGGCCCAGCCCACCAGCCGCGCCAGGCAGCTGCTTCCTCTCGCCAGGCAGGCAGAGAGGAGCACGCCGGCGAGCCCGAGCGCGCGCAGCTCCTCGCCTCTCTGCCTCACCCCTCGCCACAGCGACGCCCTGGACGATCTCCACGTCGTCGCCCTGAGCCCCTGGACACCGCACTCCCCCCTGCCGCTCTCCCTCGCCCTCTCCCGCCTTGGCCGACGTGCTCGCGAGCCCACCGCCGTCGTAACCGCGGCCACCGCCCTCCCCTCGCCTCTCTGACATGTCTACAAGCTCCGCCGCCGTCCGCTACGCCGTCCCGCCAAGCCACGTGACGCCGGGAGTCCTGCAACGTCGCCCACGCCGTCTTCCCCAACTCCGGTCGCCCGAGATCGCCGGCTTCACTCCGACCGCTCTGGTTCTCCTCCGAGCTCGCCAAGGCCACCGTCGCACCCGTTGTGAGCTGCTGCACCTCCCTCCCCTCTCCTTTTCCTCCCTCGTGCGCCGTAGCCATCGCACCTTGGTCGACTAGACGCGCCGCCGCACGTGCTCGCCGCCGACGTGTCTCCGGCCACCTCACGGTCCGGCCATCATGCTCATCTTCCTCCCCGCGTCGTGTAGGTCACGTAGGTGCCCCGCACGAGCTGCCCCGGCCGCCGTAGCGTTGGCCCCGAGCTCACCCGAGCTCCGGCGACCGCCAAGGTCGACGCCGGCGACGTTCCGGCCATCCCCAGGCCACACCACGGCCACCACTCTATGTGGACGAGCGTCTGCATCACGCAGCACCTCTCTGCCGTCGATTTGGTCACCGGAGGACCAAATCCGAGGCGCTCCGCCGCGTCTGGCCTCACCGGCGTCGAGCCGCCGGCGGGATTAGCTCGTTGACCAGGGGTTTGACCTCCCCTGTGTCACTGACATGTGGGGCCAGCCGCTGACTATTTAGTCTTAGGATTAATTAGCGTTAAACTAATTCTATTAATTAGTTTTGACCCACTTACGTGTGGGCCCAACTCTGTCAGTTGTTAGTTAGGTTAAACTAACCTTAGTTAGTTAGCTCTGTTAGACTGACGTGTGGACCCCACACGTCAGGTTTGACCTGGACCAGCCCCCGTTGACTTGCTAACATAAGCATGAAGTCATGCTGACGCAGTAAAGCCTTTTCTGGAATTTAGATAAATTTAAATGATTTATTTATTTTCAGAAAATGCCCTAACTTCTTAAAATCATATAAATTCAACCGTAGCTCAAAATGAAATAATTTATATATGAAAAATGATCAGAAAAATCCAATCTATCCATTGGTACTGGTCTCATGCATGTTTAAACAAGTTAACCTTGTTGTTCATATCAAAACATGATAATGCACTTTGCATAGTAATAACTTGGGCATGAATTTGAATCTTTGATTCAAATAAGCTCAAACCTTTCTGTTTATAGTTGCATTAGCTCAAAACACATTCATCTTGCTATGTCATGAGCATGCATCATATTGTTGCATATTGTCGTGTATTGATTGTGTTACCGGTGTTCTCCGTGGTAGGTTCTGCTCCCGAGGATACACCTGCGTATCCAACTGAAGAGCAGTACCCGTCAACCAATCTGTTAGGCAAGCAACCCATTGATCATTCCGATACAAACCCATCTTCTCACTTCTGCTCTCTTTTACTATATTAAGGCAACAACGTGTGAACTGCTGTTTGTTGCGGTAGCTGAACCCCATTCCTTTGCATGACCTGTCATTGCCACAGTAAATAGTTGAAACCCACTAGCATGTGTAGGAGTTGATTGAGCCTTGATGATGTGTTTCCTGCCATGCTATACATGTTGCCTGCTATGCTTAGAGTTCTGTCAGGTCTGGTTCATCTGGGTGATGAATGAGAGAGAAATGATCATATCTGGTAATGAGAATGAGGTGGAATATGTTTTGGTAAAGATATCGATGAAAGGCCATGTAGGAGTACATGGTGGGTTGTTTCATTGGAACCGCCCATAGGAACTGAGATATGTATGTGTGATTTAAGATCAGCTACTACCACGCATTGGGCCCGAAACCAATGGACCCTCTCGTCTTATTAACTGCCCTTGTCCTCTGTCCAGTAGTTGCAACTAGTTTCTGGTGTTTGTAGTATACTGGTGGTCGTGCGCAGCGCTGACCCTCGGGATGGGCTGTGATGCGGCAGGTATGTGGCACGGTGTACCGGTCGCCCGTTTGGTGACTCGGGAACCCTGTACACATCGTTTGGGGTCATGAGCGACACCCCGGCCGGATCTCCCCACGGATGGAACCCAAATAGGCGATAAACCTGGACTAGGGACTTGTGTGGTTAGTCAGGTCGTGGTCGACACCCTCGCTGGGCTTCCACTTGAAGGTTGCCGAGTACACGTCGAGTAAACGGCGATAAGTGGTGGAAGCGTGTGTGAAGAAGTATACCCATGCAGGGTTACCAATCTATTCGAATAGCCGCTGTTCACGGTTAAGGACCACTTGCTTGCTTATACAGTTCATAGACAAGTTAATGGTTACTCCTAAAAGTCTCAAGACAAGTGTGAGTGATGTGGATGGCCCTTCTGTAGGATGACGGGAGAGGATCCATGGTAGTGTATTGTTGTGGTGAGTAGTGGACTCGTGTGCGTTGTCTCATCTTTGCAAACTACTGATAGTTGTAGTATAGGTTAGCCAGGAGTTAAAGCTGGCTTGTTGCAATAAACTCCACTACCCTTGTTGATAATGATGCATGTCTGATAGGTTCTGATGTAAGTCTTGCTGAGTACCTTTGTACTCATGTTTGCTTAATAATTGTTGCAGAGGAGAACCCCGGCCCCTATGATGGGTTCTACATAGAACTTGACGTCGACGAGTAGCTTGCTACCCAGACGGCGATCTTGAACTTGTGAAGGGCCTTGTAGATAGTTAGGCTACACTAAGCCTTCTTTCTTTCCAAGTTGTCTGTACTCAAACAAGTTAGCTTCCGCATGTGCTTGTATGCTTGTATGACTTGAGTGTTGGGTCATGTGACCCCTACCTGTATGTATATGTTATGTATGGCTCTTCGGAGCCTCTTAAATAAAGTACCTTGAGTCATAGAGTTCTGTTGTGATGCAATGTTGTATTTGCACATATCGAGCATATTGTGTGTATGTTATTGAAATGCTTGGTATGTGCGGGATCCGACACCTAGTTGTTTACCCTTGGTAGCCTATCTTACAGGGAAATGCCTCCTAGTGCTTCCACTGAGGCTTGGTAGCTTGTTACTGCTCCGGCACACGTAGGCTGGCCGGCATGTGTCCTTCTTCGTTCCTGTGTCTGTCCCTTAGGGGAAATGTCACGCATTGTTCCTTTAAGTCCATGTAGCTTGCTACGACTTGGTTTCATACGTTGATGACCAACACGTTCGTTGTTGGGTCATGTATGCATGTCTCTGTAATTTAGTGCCACTTTTGGTTTATAACTAGCCATGTCAGCCCGGGTTCTCTGTCATATGGATGCTAGCGACACTTATACACGTCAGCACGCGGGGACGACCGCCGTTCCACTCCGTCGCACACTACCGCCAGGGCACCTAGCGGTAACCTATATAACCCTACCGCCAGGACCCATGGCGGTAGGGTCCGGGCAGTTATTTCGTCCGAGATCCCGTGCCCCTGCCCATTTCCCCACCCCCTCCCCTCATCGACAGTTTCTCTCTTTCTCCCCCAAGTCGCCCCTCTCTCCCTCTCTCATCTCCTCCACTCTCCCCCTCGGATCTACATCGATTCTTCACCATTTTTGCGGATCGAGATGGCCCCAAAGAGAGAAATGTAAGCTCCTCCAATCCCTCCAGTTAGTTTTTGCAAACTTGCTTCTGATTCGATGCATTATTTGCTTGAAATCCCTCATATTTTTGAAACTAGATTGGATTTTTTCACCTAAGATTGTTTTAGTTTGATTGTAGTTCTAGTTATTAGTTCTTTAGTAACTAGTGGTGTTGAATATGAACTATAATCAATAGTTCATATGTTAGTGTGAAGATGAACCCTAGTTCATAAATTTATTATTAAAAAAATTATGATGTATGTTGATAGGATGATGAACCCTAGTTTGATGATGCATGTTGATATGATGACATGATGTAGTGTGAAGATGAACCCTAGTTTTATGATGCATGTTGATAAGATGACATGATGTAGTGTGAAGATGAACCCTAGTTTTATGATGCATGTTGATATGATGATATGAAGATGTTGTTGGAAAAAAATATTTAAAAATATGATGATATGATGTATGTTGGAGGATTTTTTTTATATGATGCATGTTGATATGATTTGATCCATCATGTGTAGTAGATGTTGTTGGACGAATATGCTTAAGATTTTATTTTGATATGATGCATGTTGATATGATTTTGATATGATTTCATTCCATTGTTTGTTTATGTATGCTTATGCTTATGATGCTTTTCTTTATGAAATTCTATTAACGCGGCCACCTCTTGCGGACAACATCGGCCCACGGTACTCCATGCTGGACTGGGCATTTGACAAGGGTCATCGTGCCCGTTTCATAGAGAACGGAGAGGTAAGTGATATGCATGAAATATTGATCAAAGTTTTTGGATTGATGAAAATAATTTCCTAACTTTTGGCGTTCACTTTTTGACAGATCCTCCAGCCACTGCGCATGAGGGGTCACGGGGTATATGGGCATACGGACTACGACGAGCGCTACGCGCCGTTCTTCAAGAAAGCCCGTCTGTTGGGTTTTGTGTTGCAGTTCAAGCATCAGCCGCCGACGCTTGTCCACGCAGCTCTGACAGCGTTGATTGATCGGTGGCGGCTGGAGACCCATTCTTTCCATCTGCCATGCGGGGAGATGGAGGTGACCCTCGAGGATTGGGCGATGATTACTGCCATGCCGGTCGAGGGTCATGCACTCACCGGGCGAGTGGAGAGGACCAACTAGCAAGAGAGGGTTGCCACCCTCATCGGCAACTACCCCGTTGCTAAGGGTAACCGTACATTCAGTGTGCCGTTGATCTGGCTCTCGGAGCACCGGTACAAATGCCCCGAAGGCGCCGACGAGACGACTGTGGAGTGGTACGCGAGGGCCTACCCGTGGTACATTCTCACGGAGGTCGTGTTTCCAGACAGCTCCGGGAACTCTGCCAACTGGTCGTATCTCTTCTTCCTAGCAGATTGGGAGGCAGTGTACAGTTGGGGGACCGCATCTCTCGCCTACATATACCGTTCGGTAAGAGAGTGTCTAATTGCCTACCTACCTACGAAAGTGTGTCCATGACATTTTGTTATATCTGATCCTTATTTGATGTTTTGCAGCTTGACGACGCAACGTAGAGGACGGGATACAAGTCCAATATGGGTGGCTTTGTCTGGGCCTTCTCCATTTGGATGTGGGAGCGGCTGCCGGTGGGGCGTCCGGAGAAGATGCGAAGACGCCCATGGGGTGCCTGTAGCGAAGACGGGGACGAGACTCGAAACCCCACCGTAGCTTACGAGTGGGACGTTATCAAACTCTACACGGGCCTAAACAAGACTTCGTACAAGACCAACGAGATGGACGCATCGACGATTTCACATGTATATGAACTCGCTCAAACACCTTTCTCATGGATTCCACTTTGGACCGAGAGTGGGAACTTACCAATGTATATGTAATAGGTAAACTCGTGTCGTGTCATGACCGATAGTGGGACTTTGATCTGAACGTGATGTGCACTGCGGACAGTGGTATCTAGCGGTGCATCGTGCCCATGATCTGTGTGTACGCCGTCGAGTGGCACTTGCCACACCGCGTGGCCACGCAGTTTGGGATGTATCAGCATACCCCACCGGGCCAGCCCACCGATACCGGCGGCCACGCGCTCCACCTGTGAGCGCTTTGTTCTGTATGCACATGATTTCATTGTGTGGCGACTTTATTATGATGTTTCTTGTGGCCTATGCCTTACAGGATGAGCCGACAGAAGAATCGGTCGATCACAGACTGGGGAGAGGAGCATAAAACTCATATGATGGAGTGGAACGAACGGAGGTATCGTAAAGATAGCGAGAGGAGAGTGACCGACTGGAATGATTACGAGGGCTGACACATGAGGTGGTACGATGATGGCCAGAAGCATCGTCTTCGTCTCAGGCCTCAGTGGATGGCGAAAGACATCGCGGAGCTGGAGAGGGATGACCCCGAGGAAGAGGCCTACCAGACCGGCATCAGCGACATGCACAGTGGATTTAGGGAGTTTGCACCCCTCATCAACAGAGTGGTAAGTTTGAAAGGACGGCTGTATTTAAATTATTGTATTCGTCATCGTGACTGACTTATGCCGTTGCAGTCTGGTGAGCTGAACATATGCATTTTTGAAGCCTTAGATGCACTAGGTGATATCCCCAGGAGCATAGAATCTGAGAACAAAATGAGGGGGGGCGATGAAGGTACAATTTCAGCCTCCTCATAACAGATGCATCTGGTTCACTTGCAATCATAAATCTGATACTTATTATGCCCTTGTTTCATTGGGAATGCAGAAACTCGTGAAGCGTTGTCGCAAGCTGGTAGGCCTGCTTGGGTGTGTTGGAGCTGGGTCGGTTGAAGCTTATCAACCTACAGCCACACAGGATCACATCGGCTCATCGAGCCATGTTCCCTCGTCGTCTAGGTTGGTTGAGGAGGAGGCCACATATGAAAAAGGGGAGGAGGAGGATGAGGAGGAGGCCACATATGAAAAAGGGGAGGAGGAGGATGAGCGCAACGGGGAGGAGGAGTACGATGAAGATTATGGACCTCCACCAACTCAATCATCTCAACCACCTGAGATGCCGAAGAAGAACTCGAAGAAGAATGATTTGCTGAGTCCGGACCCTTTCCAGAGACCGATCCCCCGATGGCCCAAGAAGAAGACTGAAGAGACTCGTTCAAAGAGTAACGAAGACCGTACCTCCAAGAGGGGAATGAGCAAATGATTATGATCTTCGATAGTTGGCTCTTGTAGTTGGGTTGTCTATGTGTTTGAACTTCGTTTGGTTGAACTTGTCTAGTGGTTGTGAAACTACGTGGAACTATGTGTTTGCTATTTATGGATCTATGTGTTTGCTATTTGTGAACCTATGTAGAACTCCAATTACTAATTAGTTGAAGTTCGTTTGAAATGTTCTATGCACTTGAAGTTTTGTTAATGTGTATGTGATGCCCAAGTTTAATTGTTTAAGATCTGTGATATTGCTGTCATATTTGTGAAACTTGCTGTCATATTGAATTTGAAAAGAAGCAAGCAAATGAACTTAAAACAATAAAACACAGGACCCTACCGCCAAGGACCCTGGCGGTAGGGTCACACAACCTACCGCCGTCTCCCCTTGCGGTAGGGTGAACCTACCGCCAGGGCCCCCGCACATTTCGTTACAGAAGGTTTATTGGGCAAACCCAGCCACAGCCTACCGCCACGGTCTCTGGCGGTAGGGTTAGACAGCCTACCGCGAGGGTCGGCGGCGGTAGGGTGCTTATCCACGTCAGCACAGACCAAACGACCGTCGTCCCTCTCCGTCGCACCCTACCGCCAGGGCCCTGGCGGTAGGCTGTCTAACTCTACCGCCAGAACCAATGACAATAGCAAAAGGGTCAAATCTCACAAAAAATTTAAACCAAGTCAGATCCTGAATTTTTATCAGAAAAGGGTCAAAACACGAAATTTTGCCGCCGTACCAAGGCTTGTGCTGTTGCCTCACCAAACCACGGCTCGCACAACCACGGAACCTGATGCTGCCCAACCCAACGCTCCATCCCAATCCAACCGTTGCATCGAACCAAACGTCACCGGAACTCGCGAAGAAAACAAAACAAAAGGAAGAGAGATTAGATTGTAGCAGAGTGCAATCCACGTCAGAGGACGAGTAGAAAATGGAGGATAGTATAAAAGCTGAGGAACAAGAGCGGGGGAGAAGTCCCTTTGGGGACATCCGATAAAGAGCGGGGGCAGAAGAGATAACAATAATAAATAATAAATAAATAAATAAACAAAGCAAAAGGAAAGGAAAGGAAAGCGAAACAAAAAGAAGAAAGGAATCGAAAGGTGGCGTAGGGGGAAGAGGAGGCTTTCGTCTTCGCAAGAGGAACTGGTCGCGCGTTCTCCAAGGTTCTCCGGGATGGCGTCGTCGGAGGTGGTGGAGGACGAGGCGTCGGCAGCGGCGATGCTCGCCAACGGGGCCGCGGACGTCCGCCGGAGGGTTGGTACTACTAGTCCCCCGCCCCGCCGCAGCCCTATGGGGCCGGTGCCTCTTTTCCCCCGATTACTCGTCTTCTGATTTTTCTGGGGGGGATTATTTCAATTGTAGAGGGACCAGGCCAAGGAGATGCTGTCAAAGCAGGCCGTCAAGATTGCCACCAAGGCAGAGGAGCACGAGCGCTTCATCTTCAAGGTCTTCTCTCCGATCCCCCCTGTTTAATCTTCATCTCCTGGGCTTCTGGCTCTCCCCAAATCTCGGCGTGCCCGTGCTCTGTTCATTTCGCGGTTAAATTCCTCGCGCATTGATTGTGCTATGTAATGTTTCAACATGTGCATTAAGAGATAAGAGGGCTTTGTCTACTACTGTTTTGTGGGCACTTTGGGTAGGAATGGATTACTGTGGTGATGAATCTCTTCATTTATTGCCATGTACTACTGCCATGGCTGTGACGCTATTCGAATGTCTGTATGTGGGGAATGTTCTTACCTGGTGGTACTGGCTTTTAATGTGCAGGTCACACACCTGATGGGTGTTCTTGGATTTGGGACATTTTGCTACCTCTTGGGTGCCAGTAAGCTATTGCCGAATCCATCTGTTGGGTTGCATGCCACTCCTGAAAGCCATGGTCACTTCATCTTACAGTGCCCTGATTTCGTTTTGCAGGACCACAGGATGTGCCGTATGTGTATTGCCTGTTCTATGTCATATTTGTTCCTCTCAGGTGGATTTACTACCGCTACAAGAAGTGGCACTACTATCTTCTGGTTTGTCCATTTCAGTCAAATTAGTTTTGTTTATCATTTTAACTGTCCTGATTTCATTGCTTATATGTAATAGCTTTGTATCATTGTTATCTCAAGTGTCATGCACAACTGTCAAGGTTATAAAGTGTCGAGGACAGTAGATACTGTAATAAGGATGAGTGGATCGTAATATAATATGCTATTATGCCGACTTACTTTGGACTAAAGCTCACGAGGAGCCCAGCTTAAAATTAGAAAGCAAAATCCCCAAACGGCCGAACTTAAGACCAAGGTGTGGTGCTATGGAGCTCACAAAAGAGAATGACTACTGCAAGCTATGACAAGATAGACTCTTGTTATGAAAGGCATATTATCATGTACTCCGTCTACCCGGATATGTAGGGCCTATTTCGTATTCTGAGATTTACTTTGACCGTCAACACGTTCAAAACTATATGTGATGTATGTCACACAAAGTATAACGCTGAATTCACAGTGTGTCGGTACGAAACGACACCTATGGGATCACTGGAATCCCTTCTACGGTTGGCGGGCGCGGAGTTGTGCAAAGAGCAGGTCTAAGAGTTAGCATAGCGATCGTTTACCTAGGTTCGGGCCGCGAGGATGCGTAATACCCTAGTCCTGCTTTGGTGTATATATGAGTGTTCTTGAGTTCTTCAGCTAGCTACGATGCCTATCCAGCTTTCCAGGATCCGAATCCTTCTCCAGTATGCCGCGGGCCTCCTTTTATAGTAAAAAGGGGTCGCCACAGTGGCACACAGGAGGTGGAAAGGTGTACAGTGTATGGGCTTATCCCACGCCATTACGGGACAAGGCGCATTCAATGCGCTGCTTAGGTGTCTATTTACTTTATCGGGGACGGGAAAGAAGCCCGTCCCGTCCGTGGCCGCTCTGTCTGGTCGCGACACGCGTCCAGGCCAGCGAGGCAGGCAGTTGAGGTGGCGTTGCAGTAGGGTCTTCGCGAAGATCTGCATGCCACCACGCAGGTGCTTGGCTAGCTGGCCCAGGAACCACGTATCGCCACGTGGGTGCCTGCCTGGGCCAGCGGGTCGGCCGCCGGGCTGGGGCGGCGACAGGGCGGCAAGAGCTTGCCGCAGACTTGCTTCTGTTCCCGGCGAGGGTCTTGCCGGGGCCTCCGTCAGTGCCCTGCGGCAAGAGGCTTGCCGGGGCTCCGGGGTGTCTTCGGCAAGGAGCCTTGCCGGGGCCTCGCGGGCGTCCTCGGCAAGGAACCTCGTGATCGCCATGTCTTCTGGTTCTTATCTTGGGAGTCATAGATCTTTGTCTTCACAAAGATCTGCATGCCATCACGTGGGTGCTTCCCGAGCCTTGGCTCTAATGTTGTTGGTATCATTGGAGCCCATAGGCTTCAAGGGTGGTTGCGACGGAGGCGTCTGAGTGGATCGCCCCGGCAAGAGCCCTTGCCGGGTGGCGTGCAGGCCGCCCCGGCAAGAGTCCTTGCCGGGGGAGCCTGTCTCCTTGCTTGGTCTTCTTGTGCTGTCTGTCTTGGCGTTTGTTCTGGCAACTCTTCGTCCCTGGCTTCCTTCTTCTGCCCTGTTATGTTCGGCCACAGGCGTGGCTCTGACTGCCCGTGCACAAGTAAGGGGTACAAAAAGAGCGCCCCTACTTTTGTACACCGACACAGTGGTATAAAATTTTAGAACAAACATCTCATATAGTAATTGATTTTGTTGACAGTCAAAGTAAATCTTGAAGTACGAACTCAGCCCTATATTTCCGGATGGATGGAGTATCTTGTTTACGTATCTGTACTATGTTCTTAATCGAGAAGACATGTGCTGCTCATAACATACAGTACTGATGTTTTTAATGCACCTTTACTTGATGACTGTTGTGCTTATGGTTTGTCCAAGGCTCAAAGCTGACATTCTAGTTCTTTTCCATCCTGAAGTTTTAAGTGTTGCCTTTTGTTTGTTCCTAGTTCAAATGACACGAGTTTCATACTTCTTGTGTGGATTGCATTGCATTTTATTTGGCACAATACTATGGTGCATTACTAATAAATCACTGGGTTACAACCATTGATGTAATTTGCAGGATTTCTGCTACTATGCCAACACTTTTCTCCTTGTTATGATTCTCTTTTATCCAAAGGATGAAAAGCTTTTCATGGTTTGCTTCTCATTTGCAGAGGTATGAAAAGGATTATTGTAGGTTGCCTGGTTTCTTGTTCGTGCTTATAATATGTGTGCAATCATTTGTTTTTTCATTAAATCTTTGCAGGGTCCCCTTGCTTGGGCATTAATTGTATGGCGTTGCAGCTTGGTGTTCAGCTCATTCGATAAACTTGTTAGTGTTCTGATACACCTCTTGCCTGGTACGTTATTTCACTTAAACAGCCCAATTCAACGCGTAGGATGATGGGGAACTTTACTTTTCTTAGGAAAGCACCATCTTAGTCTAGTGAAACAATTTAACTATATTTTGTTTGGTGCTTATTGAAATTTAACGCGAATGTGGTATATGGAAGCCTTACAATGACTACTTTGTTGTCATGTTATGCCGAGGGGAGTCTGAGTATAAGCTGTAGTAGATATGATCAATTTAACTAAAAAGTTGGAAGGGGAGATTGAGTTTAAGCTAGATAAGGGCTCTCGGCTTGAAATTTGTTCTGGATTCTGTGACTTTAGGGTTATGATGCCACTCTATTATTCATCCAGAAGTTCTTGCCAAATGTGTAACATGACTGAAAGAGGGCTTTTACAGGAATAGTTTTGTTCACTATCCGTTGGTGGAACCCACAAACATTTGCTGCCATGCATCCAGAAGGAAGAGCTGCAAGAGTCACATGGCCATATGTGGAGGACAAATCTTATCTGTGGACATGGCTATTTGTTGTTCCTCTAGCTGCTTACACCTTATGGCAACTGATGTATTTCCTCATAGTTAATGTGTTGCGTCGGCAAAGGCTGTTAAGGGATCCTGAAGTCATGACATCATACAGGTATGTCTTTTTGTATTTCTTGGTGGGGTATGCTGAATACCTATGAGTGGAACAATACGTATGCTCAGTGGTGCTCGTTGACCACTGGTGGAGATGCAGTCTATAAAATGGACCAAAACTGATCCATAAGGACTAAACTTGGTTCAGATAATTTACCCGTTACCAATTGTAGTTTGAGTTCCTCTCATCTTCTTTACTTCCTCTAAGTGTCTACTTACCCTTGCGTATTCTCCCATGTGAGAGAACCCAGTAATTTATCTTTTATCAATTTTGGCAGGGAACTGTCAAAGAAAGCACAGAAAGCAAACAACATCTGGTGGAGACTGAGCGGATTGCTTGGTGACAAGAATCGTCCGTTGATGTACATACTGCTTCAGGCACTGTTCACAGTGGCGACATTGGCTTTCACTGTACCCATATTCCTTTCATACCGGCTGCATGGGATCTTCCAAGTACTAAAGGTGTGTGCTGCAACATGGAACGGTGGAAGCTTCATCCTGGAGGTGATGCCCAGACAAGTCGTCCAGAAGGAGAAGAAGAGACTTGAGATGAAGCCCATTGAACAAGCAAACTTGAAGGAGCAGATGGACGATCCCTCAGGCAACCACCAGCATGCATCCGAGGAGCAAAGTCAGTGAGGAAACTGATTTGCGCCTTAAGATTAGATTGTCTGGTTACTGTGAGTAACCTTGTTCCTTCTGTAAGAAAAGTTGCTATCGATGATTGTTCTTTTGGCTTGGGACATTTCAGGGCTATTTATGGTGGGATCGCCAGTTAGGATGTGTGGGCATGTTTGAGATAGCAAAAGGTGGTTCAAGTGTTATCAGCGCATTTTATGCCAACTTTGTCTCTAGGGTTTTCAATGTGTGTTGAGTGTGCTGAGATAGTTTTCTTTTTTCCTTTTAAAGAGAACTTTTCTAGTTAGCTCGTTTCCTGTCTTTTCTTCGAACTGCTCGTTTAGAGCTGCTGTATCAGACTTGGGTTTGTGTGGTTTCATTCTGAGCAATGGAACCGGGGATGAACTCCCTTTTCTTCTAAAAAAGAGAGAACCTTGGTGTTATTCCAAGCGTGGTGCATTATGGTATCACCCATCTCGAAAGTCCTTTTTTCTGCTCGAGCACATATGTACCTATCCCGAACAGTAAATTCAAAAAAATGGTAAAAATCCAAAAACATCTGAATTCTTTTGTGTGAAACATTGATGGACGTTTCAAGTGCTTACAAAATTGCATCATGAAACGTCATTTGTTGAAGTCGTGACAAAAAAAGCTCCAAGATGCTTTCGAAAATAGCATTTTTGAAGCATATACTACAGATCCAAAGGGCATCTTCAACTTAGACCTCAAACACTGTATCCGTCACCGGCGCGTCCACGGACAGTGATACCGGAGCAGACCATCCAACCGCGACCGCATACATTTCAAAGCAAAGTTTCAACAAACCAGTCGATTTTCATGCAAACGGAACCAAATTCACTACATTTTTTACATAGTATTTCGTTAAACAACAACATTTGAAAGTCAACATAGTCTAAATCTTCGTCGACGCTTTGTTGTTCCCCTCTATGTCCATGTCCAACGGCCGTGGGGCTTGGAAGTGAAGGTGCGATTGTTGGCGAGGGAGAGTAGGACATGGGACAACGAACTATCCCACATGGGTCACGAGGCGCTACCGTCTCTCATACCCTACTCCTCCTCGTCGGAGTCCATGTCTTGGTCGTCGCTGGTGGAGGTGAGGTCGACGATGGACGTGGACGGGCCGGCCTCATGGTCATAGCCGCACCAATGATGCACATCCGTCGACGTTCCCATCCGCGATCATCTGCATGTCCGCCGTCGCCACGCGAGCGTTGCGCGGGGGCTCTATCCCCCGCTCCTCCTCGGCGAAGTTCGGTTTCTCTGCGACCATGGCTGACACGACCTCCTCACTCGCAAACTCAATGTAGATCTGGCTCTCCGCCAACCAATGATGCGCGAGGGCGAGGTTTTAGCACTACCCCTCCCGCGCCTGTCGGAACATCGACACCGGTTGCATCTTCGGCTGCTCCTCTGCCAGGACTGTTTCAAAGTGTGTTTGCTCCTGCTCCGTGGTGAAGCCAACATGGACTGACACGGGCAGGGGCGCAGAGTCGTTGTCGGAGACCTTCGGCGAGCTCGTTGGCAAGCCGGTTTCTATCCGCTGCGCACGGTGGCCCTGCCAGCCAGCCGCAAGGCTAGCCACCTTGTGATTCAACTCCGTTGACAGGCCTTTCCATGCCGCTCTAGAGCTCACGATCATGGCAGTACACTGAGGAGAATTGGAAGCATATGTATTGTGGTGTGGATGGTGCCGGGCAAGACCGCGTTTAAATAACAGGTGCCGACTAGGCTAAGCGGCAGGCTGTGTCAATGCATGCACTAGAGTAGATTTCTCGGCTGCCGCGCCTAGTTAATGTTGGCAAGCGGATGAGTGGGCAACCGGTTTGAATGCGGTAGATAGTCTCATCTCGTACCAACAAGTCACGTCGCTCCAGCATTGAACAAGATGGAGACCAGGAGGCGACACATGTGATGCTCTTAGTCGACGCGCCTCTTCAATGCCAGCACCGGTGAGAGGCCGCGTCTGCTCCATGCTAGAATGAATACGACGATGGCGCTTTGCAGCGGCGTTGACAAGCATTGCTGCGCATTAACCGATTCGTATGGGAGAGGGCGCAGGCGCGAGAGAGGGTTTTGGGCGGGTCTAGGGTTGCAGAAGCGTATGTGGCGGTGGAGCAGATGCCCACACAGCCCCCTAGTTTGCGTCCCGTTTGAGGGAAACACACATCCAGACTAGTCCACAGACCGATGGGGTACGACTTCGGATGGCAAACTGTGTCCGGACGCTCGGTCCAGACGGTTGCGGGTGGTTGGATGGTCCACACTGGTGATGCTGTTGGGAAACATGGTTGAAAACAAAAACAAAAAATCGCGCCTACGATCACCCAAGATCGACATGAAGATGCATAACGGGTTGGGATCACGATCGTCACTGTCACCGAGTTGCAGCGGAAGAAGAATGCGTCGGTGTAGATCGTACTTGGAGTCCCTCGAACCGTCTATGAGCGATCCCGCGAACCACCCACGAACAATCCCTCGAACTGAAGACCGATAGCACAACCTCTCTACTTGGTTGCAAGCGTGCAGCCTTAATGACCCGACAACACTGCGTGGTCCAAAGCTAATCATTGTCGGAGAAAGGGAGCAGATTAGAACCACACGGGGCTTCTAATTATGATGACAAGAGGATTGGCCTAGCTCTAATTAGTCAACTAGCACTGGTACAAGGAGCTTCTATACAAACGGTTCTTAACCCCTTTCCGCGACGTCATTTTAAACTGTCGCCTAGTGAGTGTGAGCGATAGGGGGGGCCCTTCCCACATGACCCAAAAACCGTCGGGGATAGGCCCTCCGGTCACACATGCTACGCAATATGAGCTCGTGTGTGATCGCCTAGCCATCGCATAGAATTAAACATGCCCAATCGTTTCTGTTCGTCGGTAACATCCCACACATTGAATCCCACAAAAACATTTCCCTTCGTATGTACATCCCACACAGTCAATCCAAGAAGTACGTTTCCGTTCGTATGTACATCCCACACGATGAATCCCAGACAAACGTTTCCGTTCGCATGTACATCACACATAATTTTCCCCATCAAATCGTCTGTGATAGTGTTGCCATTGCAGACGATATTAACAATTTTATCATTTGCGTTATTGAATGCATCACACACGATGCGTAGAAGAAACTATGTGGCATAGGTTGTCCATCACACACACTTTTTTTTGTGGAAAACGTTTGCGCAAGGTGGCCTAACGCAAAAGGTTTTCAAGAGGAAGTCGTGTGTGATTGTTCATTGATCCACCACGTTTTCTTCCTAGAAACTGTGTGGATTGTTTGAGGTCATCGCCCATGGTGTTGTCTCAATAACCGTTTGCAATAGAAAAACCCAATAAGCAGTCTAATTGGCCTATTATGAATAATACATTTATTAATAAAATTGACATTTCATATTAAGCACACAAAATATTTCATATTGACGGTAGATAGGCAGATGAACCTCATCCGGAAAACTGCTAAAGCGGAAGGCGAATATTGAGCCTTCATTGATGTTGGAGGTCTTTGCAACTTTAGGCCAATGCCTATGGATGATTGACCGCCCATCCTTCGTCCTCTTGAGGAGGACTTCAATATTGTACCGTGAGTGTTGTATGAATACATTCCTCGCCTCCTGACCATTCAGGTGGTTCGAGAGGTAATCATTAGTGAAGTGCTTTGAAAAGTCCTGAAAACGAAGACATGCATAAATATCTTCTCTAAATTTGAAAATGGCGCAAAAGAATAAAAAAGACAAGGTATAATAGTTAGTACCATCATGTAGTGCACTGATGTCTTCTTCATTGCGCAGACAAATATCTTGTTGATTTTCGTCGCTAGTTTCTTTATCCTAACAATCTTTCCGGGTTTCTTGACTTGACCGATATTCATGGATAACTCATTTCCCCATATGCAAAATGGGTCGAACAGTGGGTCAAAACCTCTGACAGCAGGACCTACATGTGCAAGACCAAATTGTTAAAAACCTAAAGATTAGAATGGTTCCTGCAATTGCATAATAATGTGCTATTAGACCAAGGACCATGCATGTGCAAACCTTGATTGTAAACCTCAGTGCTTCCCATTGTTTTCCTGCAACACAGATAAGGCAGTTATTGACTAGGTTTAGTGAGGGTTGTGATGACCCACAAGTATAGGGGATCAATCGTAATCCTTTTGATAAGTAAGAGTTTCGAACCCAACAAGGAGCAGCAGGAAATGACAAGCAGTTTTCAGCAAGGTAATGTCTGCAAGCACTGAAATTGTCGGTAACATATAGTTTGATAGCAAGATAATTTGTATAGAGCAAGTAACGGTAGCGGTAAATAAAGTGGAGAAAGGTAGCCCAATCCTTTTGTGGCAAAGGACATGCCAAGTCAGTCTCTTATAATAAGGAAAGCATTCTCGAGGGCACACGGGAATTTCATCTAGCCACTTTCATCATGTTGGTTTGATTTGCTTTCGTTACTTTGATAATTTGATATGTGGGTGGACCGGTGCTTGGGTGTTGTTCTTACTTGAACAAACCTCACACTTATGATTAACCCCCTCGCAAGCATCTGCAACTACGAGAAAAGTATTAAGATAAAATCTAACCATAGCATTAAACATATGGATCCAAATCAGTCCCTTACGAAGTAGCGCATAATCTAGGGTTTAAGCTTCTGTCACTCTAGCAACCCATCATCTAATAACTACTCTAATGCATTCCCTTAGCCCCAAAGATGGTGAAGTGCCATGTAATTGACGTTCACATTACACCACTAAGGGAATCTCAACATACATATCATAAAAATATCGAACACATATCAAATTCACATGATTACTTGCAACATGACTTCTTCTGTGGCCTCAAGAACAAAGGTAACTACTCACAAATGATATTCATGCTCAAGATCAGAGGGGTAATAAATAGCATAATGGATCTGAACATATAATCTTCCACCAAATAAACCATATAGTAATCAACTACAAGATGTAATCAACACTACTAGTCACCCACAGGTACCAATCTGAGATTTCGGTACAAAGATTGAACATAAGAGATGAACTAGGGTTTGAGAGGAGATGGTTCTGTTGAAGACGTTGATGAAGATTACCCTCCCAAAGATGAGAGGGTTGTTCATGATGACGATGGCTTTGATTCCCCCTTCCGGGAGGGAAGTTCCCCCGACGGAATCGCTCCATCGATGGGCAAAAGTTCTCATACCCATGTTCGCCTCGAGACGGCGGCGCTCTGTCCCGAAAGTCCTCTCCTTATTTTTTCTAGGTCAAAAGACCTTATGTATCAGAAGACGGGCACCCGAGGTGGGCTGGGCTGCCCACCACCCACCAGGACGCGTCTGGGGGCTCTGGCCCGCCCTGTTGTCTTGTGGGCACCCAGGGACTCCCCTTCGATAGTTCTTTTCTCCAATATTTATTAAATATTCCAAAATAATTCTCCATAGAATTTCAGCTCATTTGGAGATGTGCAAAATAGGTATCTCCGACGTAGCTTTTTCTGGTCTAGAATTCCAGTTGTCGACATTCTCCCTCTTTGTGTAAACCTTGCATATTATGAGAAAAAAGGCATTAAAAGTACCCCATAAAGCATTATTATGCATAAAAACATCATAAATAACAATAGGAAAACATATGCAAAATGGACGTATTAACTCTGATAACCCACAAGTATAGGGGATCGCAAAAGTTTTCGAGGGTATAGTATTCAACCCAAATTTACAGATTCGGCACAAGGGGAGCCAAAGAATATTTGCAAGTATTAACAGTTAAATTGTCAATTCAACCACACCTGGAGATTAAATATCTGCAACAAAGTGATCAGTAGCACAATAATATGATAGTTTTGATAGCAATAGTAACAGTAGCAGTAACGGTAATAGTGATAGCAATGGTTTTGTGGCAAGTGTAACAGTAGCAACAACAGTAGTAACTTAGCAAGAACAATATAAGGAAAACTCGTAGGCATTGGCTCGGTGAATTCGTTGGATGATATTCATCATATAATAGTCATAACCTAGGGCGACACAGAACTAGCTCCAGTTCATAAATATAATGTAGGCATGTATTCCGTAAATAGTCATATGTGATTATGGAAAAGAACTTGCATGTCATCTTTTGTCCTACCCTCACGTGGCAGCAGGGTCCATAAGGAAACCAAGGGATATTAAGGCCTCCTTTTAATAGAGAACCAGAACAAAGCATTAACACGTAGTGAGTACGTGAACTCCTCAAACTACGGTCATCACTGGAAAGTATCTCAATTACTGTCACCCTGGGGTTTACGGATCATAACACGTAGCAGGTGCATATGACTTGCAAGATCGGATCTAGAACATACATATAATGGTGAAAACATAAATGGTTCAGATTTGAAATCATGGCACTCAGGCCCTAGTGACAAGCATTAAGCATAACAAAGTCGTAGCAACATCAATCTCAGAACATAGGGATACTAGGGATCAAGCCCTAACAAAATTAACTCGATTACATGATAAATCTCATCCAACTCCTCACCGACCAGCAAGCCTATGAAGGAATTACTCACTCTCAGTGGGCAGCATCATGGAATTGGCGATGAAGGAGCGTTGGTGATGACGAAGACCGAAGATTCCCTTCTCCAGAAACCTGAACTGGCTCCAGATCTGGCCTCCCGATGAAGAACAGGAGGTGGCAGCGGCTCCATATCGTGAAACGCGATGAAACTTCCTCACCGATTTTTCCTCCAAAAATAGGTATTTATGGAGTTGGAATTAGGGTCAGGGGGTCACGAGGGCCCCACAACCCACCAGGGCACGCCCTCGTGTATCGTGGCCAGCCATGGCACCCCCTCCGGTGGTTATTGGTTCTAGTATTTTTCTTTTATTCTGAAATAAATCTCAAAAAAGTTTCATCCAATTCCGAGAACTTTTATTTCTGCACAAAAACAACACCATGGTAGTTCTGCTGAAAACAACGCTAGTCTGGGTTAGTTTCATTCAAATCATGCAAATTAGAGTCCAAAACAAGAGCAAAAGGCGTTAGGAAAAGTAGATACGACGGAGACATATCAACTCCCCCAAGCTTAACCCATTGCTTGTCCTCAAGCAATTCAGTTGACAAACTGAAAGTGATAAAGAAAAACTTTTACACATATATATTTAAGTAGCACCCAGGTTTTCAGCAATGATCATGACTAACCATATCAGTAACAACTCTCAACAATTATATTAACTCATATCAATGGCATAATCAACTAGCAACCAAAATAAGATATCTGAAATGCCAACACTTTGTCAAAACAATCATGATATAATATGATAATAGTGGTATCTCGCTAGCCCTTTCTGAGACCGCAAAACATAAATGCAGAGCACCTCTAAAGTTCAAGCAGCGACTAGACATTGTAATTCATGGGAGAAGAGATCCAGTCATGCTAACACAAACATTAACTACACTCAAAGTATAAGAATGACAATAGTGCTCTTAGGTCTGGTGCTTATTTGAGGAGATGATGACTGAACATAAAAAGTAAATGGATATTCCCTTCGCAGAGGGAAGCAGTGATTTGCAGAGGTGCCAGAGCTCAAAGTTTTAAACCAGAGATAATATAATTTTGGGAGGTGCACCCTTCCTATCAATGTTACGACCAAGAGTTTTCAATATCTTCCATGCTAAACAAATTAGCGGCGGTTCCCATGCGGTAAAAGTACAGGTTTACTCCCCCTCCACCAACAAACACACTCCATGGCTAGCCGAATCCACGGGTCCCGTCCATACTATTAGTGTCAAAACCAGTGGATCTCGGGTAGGGGGTCCCGAGCTGTGGATCCCTCGGTTTATAGAGAAACCGGTAGGGTTTGGGTTACATGAGGTCGGTTACAATGAAGGAAAGATCACGCTAAGATTGACTTGGAGGGCACACCATGACTCTGAAGATCTTCCATTTATACCTAGATCGACACTCTGGCTGGGCTCCACCGTGGCCCATCATCTGGCCCATACGTAGTAGGCCGGCACCCCGAGGAGCCCTTAGTCCATGACTCCCTCAGTAGCCCCCGAACTATCCTCCAACGACGGGGATTGTTCTATGGAATCTTCAAATCTTTGGCTTGGGAGGTGAGTTCTTTGCTTCTCCCATACTACTCGGAGCGTACGATGAAAATTATCCAGCATTCAGATCAGCGTCGAAAGCTCGTCGATCAACACAACCCATATTAACCCCGCACTCGTGCCTGACCGGCTTAACAATCTGGAGCCCGAAGACATCTTGAGATCACGGTGGGACCATCGGAGTTTAATGCTTACCTCGGGGCAAGGGCCAGTTTTGACCGCCACACACCTTTTAGAAGGCATGGGACCCAGTGTCACCTTTTCGCAAACCAATCCCTCCAGCTTCAAGATGGGATGTTTATTTATAGATCCAAAGGTAAGGGGGGACGGTTAACCCACCCCTTCACAAGAAATAGTGCCGACGAAATTCTTAGGAACCATGGAAGACATTCCCAGTTCAACGTCTGTAACGCCCAAGATGCGGCTATAACTCCGACGTGTCGAGGCATGACTTAGAGTCATAACCGCATTCTGTAATGGTCTCAAGCATGGTATCTGTACACAACCCATGTAATGAATAGGATGAAATACACTTTAATAGTTGGCTTACACTCGCCATGTCACACAATTAATACAATAAACATACATTCATCCACAGAACACAGAGTCCAACTACGGATGAAATCAAACGAAGAAAAAGATACCACACATGCTAATCTTGATCGGCCCTAGTAGGAACCATTACTGGTCGTCAGGGTACGTCACGTACATACGCCCACGCTCTTCATCGAACTCCCTTTGGAGCTTCTGGCCATCGCCTGCATCGAACTCAGTTGTACCTGCACCTGTTTGTGTAATAAACCGTGAGTCACGAGGACTCATAAATCTTGTTCCCGGGTATCAAAACTACCAAAGCTTTTAGGTGGGGAGAAGTTATCAAGTGGGGTTGCAACAAGCGCTAAGCATATATGTGGTGGATAGCTTACGAACTTTCAGAGCGAGAAAAGAAGCTATGCCAACGATCGTAAACTAGTCATGATCACTAGATGATCCTGTCTACCTACGAGTCATTCATAAACCCAGCCGTGTTCTCTTCCCTAACTCATTTGAAAAGAGACCATCACGGCTACTCACATGGTAAGGTATTTTATTTGAGTTTTTGTGTCAAGTTATCTACAACCGGATATTAACAAACTCCAATCCAACAAATAACTGCGGGCACGACTTTTGAAAGATCATTACCCTGTAGGGGTGTCCCAACTTAGCCCATCATAAGCTCTCACGATGTGCAGAGGTAAAACCTCTTATCTAAACCCGATTAGACTCAGAATCTCGGTGCACAAGATATTTCGACAATGGTAAAACAAGTCCAGCAAGGCCTCCCAACGTGCTGACACCTCGATAGGAGCCGCGCGTATCTCGTCTCAGGCCATGATCACATAGGTCAGCCTACAGGTATATACCAAATACCTCGGGTTTCCCCCAGGCCCCGCAGTCTGCCCGGTTTGGACCAACACTCATGAGGAGCACTGTCCCAGGTTGTTAATTAAGTCCTCGGGTGCTAGCCGGTCTCTATGCAAGTTTTAGTTATTAGGCAAATGGTAAAACCAATGTTGAGCCTTGCTGGAGGAGTTTTATTCAAAGCAAACTATCTAGGGGGGCCCAAAAACCCCAGCCGTGTTAGGAACGCAATATCAAGGAACATAACACCAGTTTATCGGATCCTAAGGCGGCGTGAGTGGAACAAAACACCAAGCAAAAGGCCAAGCCTTCCACCCATTGCCAAGTATATAGGTGCATTAATTTAAATAAGAGATATTGTGATACTCCAAAATATCCAAGTTCCAACATGGAGCAATCTTCAACTTCACCTGCAACTAACAACGCTATAAGAGGGGCTGAGCAAAAGCGTGTCTTAGCCAATCAACGGTTTGCTAGGAGGGTGGTTAGAGGTTTCATGGCAATGTAGGAGGCTGACAAGCAAATAGATAGACAACGCGACATAGCGATAGAGCGAGACAACTAGCAAAGCAAAGATAGAAGTGATATCAAGGAATGGTCATCTTGCCTAGGATCCTGCAACGAAGAAGAACAAGTCCATGAAGTAGACAAGCGGATGTAGTCAAACGAATCCTCACAACTCCAGAACGAAAATGAAGCTAACGAGAGAAGCAAACCGGAAAGAAGCAAACAACATGGTAAACACACAAGCATAAACATGGCCTATGATGCACAAACAAGTATGATGCATGTCCAGTTTAAATATGCATGGCATGGCAAAGTGCACAAACAACTACAAGTTAAGTGGAGCTCAATATGCAACAAGTTGCATATCGACTAAACACCACATTCAATTATTTAGTTCGCTCTCATTTATCTAGACAATAGTTTAAATCTTCTAAAAATGTCAAGAGGTGCAACACAATTAAAACACAATAACTAAGCAATTTAAATGGGGCCGAAAACAACAAACAACAATTCCGGAAAATCCCCATGTGCGTATTTTGAATTTGGTACTGTTCTGCCTATCACAATATTTTAATGTTGTTAAACATGCAAATTAAGTGCACCATGCTAATCTATACATTTTCCACCCCATTTACATATAAATTTTATTAAATTTGGAGCTATGCTTATTTAGTAATGAATTAAACCATTTTAGCATGTTATTTACACAAATTAATGCAAACAACAATTTAAAATTTTTAAACAGGGATGAAAATTGGTTATTATTATTCTATACAAAATTCTAAGCATTTAACATATATAAGTTGTTTTAATCTAATGCATGGTTGTCAAGTTATTAGCTGCATGAACATTAAGGGGTTTTCTGAAAAACTGCAGTTCGTGGACAATTTAGACAAAATTGCATGCAGGAAAAAAAAACACCAATGGGCCGAAATTGATTGGCCCAATAGTGCAAGGCTAGGCGCTCGAACTGGGCTGCTCACCAGAGGGGCTCAGCCCATTCGGTGGAGGTAGGAGCTGGGCTGCGCCTGGCTGGGCCTTGGGGAGATCTGGTCCAAGCAGGCAACAGAGTCAACGGGCACGGGCAAGTGGGATTTGGCGGATTGAGCAGATAGAGTGGTGGTTGGCTCAGTGAGGAAGCCGAGGAGGAGACCTGGTGGGCTGGCGCCGGCGGGCGGAATGGGCGGATGGGACATCCTAGGACTAGGGTTTGTCCAGATATATATAGTAGGCGGACAAAGGTGGGACTATTTGGACCTTCGGATCATAATCGGATGGTCTGAGATAAATTGGTTAGAAAGTCCAAATAAGAAAATGGAGATGTTTTAGGGATGTTTGGGGATGATCCCGACCTATTAGTCACGACCGAGCGGTTCGGGTTTGAGGCAGTTTCGGACGCACACGAGGGGTCGATGCAACGTGCAAAGAGGGGTTAGGGAAACACGGTCAAGTGTGTGGTTGGGTTGAGAATGGTCAACGAAGGCAAGCGATCAGACAACATGCTACGAAGACAAAGAGGGAGGCGACAACTACGAACAACTACAAGTTTTGTGAAAACATGCGAATGCAATGCACATGATGCCATGATGAAATGCAACAAGCAAAATAAATCACACGACGACAACGAAATAGCTGGAAGTCTTCTGGAGCGTCAGTCTTGGGGCCTCACAACTCTCCCACGCTAACAGAGTATCTCGACCCGAGACCCTAGAGATGGCGCCTGATAGAAGAGGAAAAGGAGGAGGTAAAACAAAATTGCTTCTCCGACAAACGAGTGAAAACCCCGAAACCTTGAGAGGTTAAAAAATTGAAGAATGAGACTACAGAGATGAACGAAATTGAAACCACTGCGTTAGGCAAGAGGAACAAGGAACACGACAAGAATGGAGCTTATGTGACAAGATAGACATTGAAACCACTCTGGTTAAAACAAGATAGAGAAGGAATAAGAATGAAATATTTTGGACAACACTCCGACTGTAAATGGAAGGAATTGAACATGAACTTGACAAGATGAGAGGATACTTGATGAAACCAACAACACACTGCCTCCGGAACAATTGAAAGAATGGCACAAGGGGTAAGAAATATTTCAAACAGCACTCCGGTTAAAAAGAGAGGCAAAACATGAAAATATGAGAGAACTTTAATGGAGGACACGACACTCTATTTGAATGGATAAGCAAATGAAAGGATATGATCTTGACAAAAAGAGATGATGGGACGAAGATATGAACATTACAATACCTCCGGAATGAAAGAATAGAAGCTAGATCGTTAGGAAGAAAGAAAGTAGAAGAAAATGATAACTTCTACCACCAGTGAATTTTGAAAGCATCCTTAGAAAGAAGGATTGAATGGAGTTGTTCAAAAATAAACAACAACAAAATAAGGTTGTTGTGGGCTTATGGAAAACATCTCAAAACTTGAGGTGAAATTATGGCACTAACGGAAACAATTGATTGGATTGATATCAACAAGGAGACGAAAAACTTATTTCACCAGAAGGATAAATGAAGAACTTGGGTCATTTATAAGCACCATAAATAGCAAAAATCCTTAGGGAAAGCTTTTAGGTCAGACACAACCCAAGATAACTCCAACAAATAAAATGAGGGGTTGAATGGATCTCCTGAAGAAATAAGGATGATGGGTTTAAATATTTCAGTCTTGATAACTTGTGAATCATGAAACATGAAGGAAATTGTCAAGAATGAAATAACACCACCTCAAAGATAAGGGAGCAAATATTTGCACTTCTAAGTGCAAAGAGAAGAATACTTGAGCTCCTCCAACAAGAATTTTGAATAACACTTCGAGGATGAATTAAACCATGATGAACCACCATGAAGGACTCCGGTAACAAAAGAATGATTAGAAAGAAGTGAAGGATGAAAATAATAAGATTGAAGCCTTGCAATGATTTAGGAGCTGTGAAATGATATAATTGAAATAACTTGGAGCTCCGAAAAAGAAGACGAACAACTTGGAACCGAGAATCCGATATGATGAACAAGCTCCGGAAAGAAGAGATTAATCACTTTGAGGAAATAAGAATAAGATTTACTGTATGCTTATCCTTCCTCAAATTAAATTGACGACAAGCAACAGATTTGGAATACTACTTATTCTTCTTGAAAAGGATTGGAGTGATATATATCACAATTCAACGGACAACTGATAGGATTTGGAAAAACAGTTAAAAGAAAACGATAACAATGAAAGAGAAATCATGAACGAACCACCGTAAGAATTGAAAGCGAATGAAAAAAAGAGAATGAATGACCAGAAAGAATTAGAAAATGAACAAAGGCACTTGAGGAATCTTAGATACAAAAGAACGAAGGGAACACGAGCATAGTAGAGAATACTTTAATGATGCATGGGAAGAATTAAAGGGCGGGAGCAAAACTAAAATGAATTATTCTTCTATAAAGGATAGTCTTAGTAGAATCCAAATAAAAATACTCCTGAAATTCTCCGGATGGGTACAAAAAGAATTTCCGACAAATGGAATAATACGAGAGAATAGCATGAAGGTAGAACCACGAATCTTGAAGAGAACAGACAAGATTTAGAGGAAAAATCTTATTCGGTCTTCAAAATCTGAGAATGGCGACGAGATACACCACCATGAATTGTGTTGAGGCACTCCGGAATGAAGAATGAAAATGTTGAAGCAACGATAGAAAGAATTTGAAAGCAATCTTGGAGAAGGCATATGACTGATGAAAATTCATTCTTACGTCAAACCTTGAAAAGAATTTGGGAATAAGTCCGAAAAGTTTGAAGAGTCAGGTAAGATCCTGGGAAAATACTTGTGGGTTAGGGCCCACTCCAAAGAAACGCCGTTGGAAAAGATTGCTTGAAAGAGATAATGCGACGGTTGAATTAAATGGCTTAAATGAGATAACAACCTCAATTTAGCTTGAACGGATTAAGGGTGGAAACGTAAATCTTCTAAGATATCTTCAACACTCCGGAGAAGAATTAGAGGGAGTTGAATAAATAAGATAGACTTTGGATAAGAAATTCCAACATGGGAAAACATGTGAAATAAAAGGAAAAGATATGACCAACGCTGAAAGCTTGAATTTAATCCACCGGGGAAGAAAATGATAATGGAACAACGATGAAGTTGAAGCTTTCTTAGCGTCTCCATGACAATCACGGGAGAAGAATATTGAAGGAAAAGAATGAAGAGACTTCACATGAATATAATGGATACTTGATTAGGAATTTTGGCTACATGAAAAAAGGGGTGGGAGGGTGGGGAAAACAAAGACAACTTGGTACGAATGGAATGAACACCGATGAGAAACAGAGAATTGATATTGCAAATATCGAAAGAATTAACTTGAAGAGAAACACATTGGTTGAGAAAAGAATTTAACATGACAATCTTGATGATCAAGAAGGATTAGCACCCCCATAGAAATATGAGAACACTGCTTAGGAAAGGTTTGGAATCAACACTTGACATCGAAGCAACTCGAATATCACAATCAAAACAAAACAAAAGGACTTGGCTTGCAAAATAAGCCGAAACAAACATATGACAGAGATTTCATCCAAAGTTTTCGTGATGAGGCCCCACGGGCACGACGTTACAATGGACATCACGAATGACTACGAAGCGTCCCCGAATTGACATAGCAAATGATTCATTAAGACGCAACGAAACCACTGTAAAACTGACCGTGACAAGCGAACTACTAGACGTTGGATCCCAACCTCATATCATGTATTTGTCGAAAAAAATCCTAGAGCTACTTAAATTCCCACCAACTAATTCCCGAAACTTTTTGGTTATGCAATCTGGTGTTGGGGATACAGGGGAAGCACAAATATCTCACTCAACTAACAATCCCTACATCCAGCTGTATCCATCCGTCAACACATAACCAAGAAATCTTCGGAAATCGTATACCTCGGACCTTCGAAAAGCATCCGCTATACTAGTTGTGGCAATACTCCCGAACTATCCCCCCAGTATTGGGTGATGTCGGGGTTATCTCACCACCAGAAATGCATAGAAGATTTTTCGATGTCGGCGACCTCTGGTATTCGGAACTGTAACGATACACAATGTGATGACAAGACCTCAGAGCTCAACTCCCCGAGTCCAATCCAAATAGATGGGAGGCACCAAGACAGAATTCTCATCACAAAGATATCGAAACGATCCCAACAATACCTGCGTGATCCTAATTTATTTTTGTGAAAAAGAGGATAGGGAAGTCAAAACTTCTACGTCAGGAGTCCTCACCAGAGCGACGAAGGGGATAAGGAGTAAAAGAATTCCTACTCTCCGATATATATAATCCTAAGACTCAAAACCGTTTTGTTTCTAGACTCAACATCGATAGCGGTTCGATCAAGCAGGGGCTCCTAGGTCGGGGAAGGCTCTGATTACCAACTTGTAACACCCAGGATGCGGCTATAGCTCCTGTTGAGGCACGACTTAGAGTCATAACCGCATACTGGAATGGTCTCAAGCAAGGTATCTTTACACAACCCATGTAATGAACAAGATGAAAGAGAGTTTGATAGTTAGCTTACACCTGCAACATCACACAATTAATACAATAAACATACATTCATCCAGAGAACACAGAGTCCGACTACGGACGAAATCAAACAAAGAAAAAGATACCACACAGGTTAATCCCGATCGGCCCTATTAGGAACCACTACTGAACGTCAGGGTACGTCACGTACATATGCCCACGCTCTTCATCGAACTCCATTTGGAGCTTCTAGCCATCGCCTACATCGAACTCAGTTGTACCTGCACCTGTTTGTGTAGTAAACCGTGAGTCACGAGGACTCAACAATCTTGTTCCTGGGTATCAAAACTACCAAAGCTTTTAGGTGGGGAGAAGTTATCAAGTGGGGTTGCAGCAAGCGCTAAGCATATATGTGGTGGCTAGCTTACGAACTTTCAGAGCGAGAAGAGAAGCCCAACGATCGTAAACTAGTCATGACCACTAGATGATCCTATCTACCTATGAGTCATTCATAAACCCAGCCGTGTTCTCTTCCCGAACTCCCTTGAAAAGAGACCATCACGACTACTCACATGGTAGTGTAATTTATTTGAGTTTTTGTGTCAAGTTATCTACAACCAGATATTAACAAACTCCAATCCACCACATAACCGTGGGCATGGCTTTCGAAAGATCGTAACCCTGCAAGGGTGTCCCAACTTAGCCCATCAAGCTCTCACGATCTGCAGAGGTAATACCTCTTATCTTAGGGACAACTCAATCAGACTCAGAATCCCGGTGCACAAGATATTTCGACAATGGTAAAACAAGTCCAGCAAGGCTTCCCGACGTGCCGACACCCTAATAGGAGCCGCGCGTATCTCGTCTCAGGCCACGATCGGATAGGTCAGCTGCTACTTCTCGAGCTTGCGTTGTATTCCCTCGAAGAGGAAAGGGCGATGCAGCATAGTAGCGTAAGTATTTCCCTCAGTTTTTGAGAACCAAGGTATCAATCCAGTAGGAGACCATGCATGAGTCCCTCACACCTCCACAAACAAATAAGAACTTCGTAGCCAACGTGATAAGGGGTTGTCAATCCCTTTACGATAAGTTACGAAAGTGAGATCTGATAGATAGGATAGTTTGATATTTTTGGTATTTTGGATATAAGAACACAAAGTAAAAACATCAAAGTAAAGTAGATTGTAGATTAATATGTCGAGAATAGACCCGGGGGCCATAGGTTTCACTAGTGGCTTCACTCATGATAGCAGAATTCTACGGTGGGTGAACAAATTACTGTCGAGCAATTGATTGAAAAGCAAATAGTTATGAGAATATCTAGTCATGATCATTATATATAGGCATCACGTCCGTGACAAGTAGACCGAAACGATTCTGCATCTACTACTATTACTCCACACATCGACCGCTATCCAGCATGCATCTAGAGTATTAAGTTCATAAGAACAGAGTAATGCTTTAAGCAAGATGACATGATGTAGAGGGATAAACTCAAGCAATATGACATAAACCCCATCTTTCTATCCTCGATGGCAACAATACAATCCGTGCCTTGCCGCCCCTGCTGTCACTGGGAAAGGACACCGCAAGATTGAATCCAAAGCCAATCACTTCTCCCATTGCAAGAACTATAGATCTAGTAGGCCAAACCAAACCGATAATTCAAAGAGACTTCTAAGGATATTATAATCATACATAGAAGAATTCAGAAAAGAACCAAATACTTCTCGTAGATAATCTTAATCACAAACCCACAATTCATCAGATCTCGACAAACACACGGCAAAAAGATTACATCAAACAGATCTCCTCGAAGACCAAGGAGAACTTGGTATTTAGATCCAAAAAGAGAGAATAAGCCATCTAGCTAATAACTATGGAACCGAAGGTCTGTGGTAAACTACTCACAACTCATGGTGAGGCAATGGTGTTGATGTAGAAGCACTCCGTGGAAGATCCCCCCTCCGACGGAGCTCCGGAACAGGCCCCAAGATGGGTTCTCACGGGAACAGAAGGTTGTGGCCGTGGAATTAGGGTTTTTTCTGTTGCCTCGATGCTTTCAGGGTACATGGGTATATATAGGAGGAAGGAGGGCATCGGGGGAGCTAGAGGGGGCACACGAGGGTGGGGGCGCGCCCTGTAGGAGGGGGCGCGCCCTGGACCCTCGTGGCCACCTCCTTCATTCCCTCGCGTGTACTCCAAGTCTTCTGTATTGATATTGTTCCAAAAATAACTCTCGCGAAGGTTTTATCCTATTTGGACTCCGTTTGATATTCCTTTTCTGCGAAACCCTGAAATAGGCAAAAAAACAGCAATCCGCACTTGGCCTTTGGGTTAATAGGTTAGTCCCAAAAATAATGTAAAAGTGTATGATAAATCCCATCAAACATCCAAAACATCATATATAATAGCATGGAACAATAAAAAATTATAGATACGCTGGAGACGTATCAAGCATCCCAAGCTTAATTCCTGCTCGTCCTCGAGTAGGTAAATGATAAAAACAGAATTTTTGATGTGGAATGCTAACCAACATAATTTTCAATGTAATTCTCTATATTGTGGCATGAATGTTCAGATCCGAAAGATTCAAGACAAAAGTCTATATTGACATAAGAAATAATAATACTTAAAGCATACTAACGAAGCAATCATGTCTTCTAAAAAATAACATGGCCAAAGAAAGTTATCCCTACAAAATCATATAGTCTGGCTATGCTCCCTTTTCATCACACAAAATATTCACATCATGCACAACCTCGGTGTAATGCCCAGGATGGGACTATATCTCCTACGTGTCGAGGCACGACTTAGAGACATAACCCCATGCTAGAATGATCGCAAGTTTGGTATCTTTGCACAACTCATGTAAAAGATGGGGATGGAAAACATAAAATAGTTGGCTTACAATCGCCACGTCACACAAATACAATACATGTACAAATCATCATTCAATAAAACATCACAGCCCTCTAAGGGTAAATCCAATGACAAGATACCAAACATAATTTAAATCCACAGGTCGGATCGAATCCTAGTATAAGTTCCACTACTGATCATCAGGATAACGGACATAGTATCGACTACGCTCCTCGTCGTACTCCCAGTCTAGCTCGGTGCCATCACCTGGATAGCTCACCATCGGACCTGCATCTGGTGTGGTGAAGTAACTGTGAGCCACAGAGGACTCAGCAATCCCGTTCCCGCGTAACATGACTATTTAAGCCTTGGGTGAGGGTAAGGCTGAAGAAAAGAACAAGTGATTGCAGCAGCAACTAGCACTAGCTTACGTAAAGAGAGCGAGAAGAGAAGGCGCCTCGGTCGAGAGATGATCACTAAGTGATCCTAAACTAATCAAGTCAAACATAACCCCACCGTGTTCATCTCCCGAAACCCCTTTCGGAAAATGACAGTCACGGTACTCACGCTGGTAGTGTATTGGAATATTGTGTCAAGTTATCTACAATCGGATATTAACAAGCTCCCATCTGCCACATAACCGCGGGCATGGCTTTCGAAAGTTTATAACCCTGCAGGGGTGTTCCAACTTGGCCCATGACAAGCCCACGATCCGCGGAGTCGCAACTCCAAATGTGGGAAGACCCGAGTATTCTCGGAATCCCGTGCTCAAGATACTCCGAACTAAGGTAAGGCTAATCCAGCAAATCCTCCCGGCGTGTCGACACCCTGATGGTAGCCGCGCGTATCTAGTCTCAGGACACGACCGGATGGGCGAAGCTACGGGTTTATATCAATCCTCGAGTTCCCTCGTGGTGACCCCGCAGGCTCCCCGTTTCGGACCAACACTCATGTGGAGCACTGGCCCGGGGTTGTTGATTAAGAACTCGGGTTTGCAAGACCCTATGCAAGTTTTATTAGTTATTAGGCGAATAGTACCAATGTTGGGACTTGCTGGAAAAGACTTAGCACTTAGCGGTTTATCGAGGGGGCCCCATAACCCCAACCGTGTGAGGAACGCATAATCAAGGAACATAACACCGGTTTATACGGTTCCTAGCGGCATGAGTGGAACAAATCACCAAGCAAAAGGCTTAGCCTTCCACCCATTGCCAATATATAGATGATTTCATTTTTAAGCATTTATATAGTGTGATATAACCCAACAAACTTCAACATGAAGCAAGCATCTTCAACTTCACCTGCAACTAGCAACGCTATAAGAGGGGCTGAGCGAAGCCTACGTATAGCCAATCAATGGTTTGCATAGGTAGGGTGGTTAGACATGATCATGGTTACAAGTAGGAGGCTGACATGAAAGACATGGGCATCGAGGAAAAACTATAGATCGAGACTTCTAGCAATAGGCAAAAATAGTAATGGTATCCGGGTTCGGTCATCTTGCCTGAAGAGTTGTCGTTCGGATCGAAAGAGGGGTCCTCGTGCTCAACTTCGGTAGTAACCTCGTGCTCGTACTCGTACTCGGTCTCAGCTTCCGGCTCTAAACAATACAATCACACAAGGCACGAATCAACAAGATGCAATGCGCACTCAAAAATGATGGATGCATGATTGATGCACTAGGGGAGCACATGGAGCACGGAAAATAGCACTCAAGAAAAATACTTCAAAACATTATAACAATAGGATATAATGAATCTACACGGAAAATCAATCAAGTTTCATATAAGACTCGCTGAAATCGGAGCTACGGGCTAAAAGTTACACACAAAACAATAAACATGCGAAAGCTGAAAATTACAGCAACATAGCAACTTCGGAGCACTAGATAAATAAGATACAACATTCAAACATCATGGCAAAGAGCATGAACATAAACTAGACATATCCTACAGCAAATAAGTCCATTGGTGCACCCCCAAAGGAGCCACAGATCAATAGCAACAAGCTTGGACATATAGAACTTGACAACAAAAGCCTGACAGCAGTAATTTATTGCAACTTTGGAGCAAAAGTTAAATATGCTACAGCCACTCAAATAAGCATGTGAGAGAATGAATGGATAGCCAACAATATATACTACAAGGAACCATAAAGAGCCACCCCAAAACTATCATGGATTGTCCTAGAACAGCAAGCAAACATGGCATCTGGAAATTACAGATTCCAGACTTAGTGAAATTTCACTAAGTGTTAAAACAGCATTTCCATCATGGCATCTTTGAGAGCAAGTTTAAGTCACCTCAAAACTAAACATGGCAAGTGGTAAGCACCACAACAAAGTACACATGATGGTGATTCCAAAACACCTAATCATGCATCATGGAGATAAACACACCGATAGCAATGAGCTCCTCAAGTTGGCATCTCAGAACAAGTTAAACAACTAAACAGCCACATGGCACTTTGCAACGATGATAAACATGGCAAGATTAATTCTATCATGCAAACCTAAGCATTTAACATGTAGAGCATGACAAGACGAACACGTGGACATGTCATTTGCATCATTCGGATAAACGAGCTAAAAGTTATCACATAGCAAAGATGGCATGAAAAACAACACTAACAGCAGTTTTTATCACGATGCACTCTTGCAATAGAACTTTAAGCATCTAGATGAACTCAAACATGTATGGCACAATGGAATGAAATGTAGTACATGTCTCCACGAACATCTGGACATCTCATTTGCGCAAAACGGATCATCACACAAAAAGTTATCACAGTTTGAATATTGCAACAACACACATCAAACCAGGGACTTAGGGATTGAAAACAACCTCACAGATCTGGAATTAACAACGGGCCGGATCTGGCGGCGCGGCTGGAGAGGAATCCGGCGAGCGGGCCGGGATCTGCGGTGGCCCACGCGGAGGAGCGGCACGGCCTGGAGGCGTCGGCCTGGCGAAGTGGCCGAGCCCACCGAGCGGCTTGGGCCTCAGGGATGCGGCGGCCCGAGCTGGCGGAGTGGCGAGGCGATGCGGCCCACGCGGCGCTGGCGGCGCGGGAGCCTGGCGAGGGCGGGGCAACCGGCTGCGTCGGCCGAGGGGCGCTGTCGGCGGAGGCCTCGGAGGCGGCTGGTCGAGGCGGGAGGCGGGCCTGGGAGGCCTCACTGGAGAGGCCTCGAAGGAGGGAGCCTCGCTGGCGATGGATCGGGGGG
>LR738711.1:516333672-516395453 GCA_902687465.1 Secale cereale
CGGCGGGGTTCGAGGAGGGGATTTCCAAGTGGCGGCTGTGGAACTGGCCAGGCACGAGATTTGAGGGGGAGGAAGGGTAGAGGTAGGTGGAGGGGGTTAGGCTGCCAAAATTGGCATGGGGGGATGTTTATATAGGGTAGGTGCTAGGGTTTGAGGGTTTTGGGGGGTTTTAGAGCCCTCCGATCGCGATCCGACGGATCCGATCGCGAGGGGAGTTAGGATGGGCCAAGAGGAGGGAAGTGGGCTGTTGGAGGGGTGTCTTGGGCCTCAAAGTGGAGGCACTTTGAGCCCACGAGAATAACTGTTGGGGTAGCAAACGAGTTCCAAACGCGACGAGATTTGGCAGGCAGGTTACACACACCAAAACAACAACACACGACAAGTCTCGCGCCAAACCGGTAACGTCACATGGCCCAACACCAAAGTAGGTCTACGGAACGCCACGGACACGTGAGAGAGCTCCGGAACGCGAAACGGGCAACGTGAAGGAACGCGTCGAATCGGATGCAAACGACAACACAAATGCAATGCGATGCACATGTCTACATGATATGAATGAATGCCACACACACACAACAAAACGACGAAAAACCCGAAAGACAAAGAACCCGGAATGGAATAGATGAAGCCAGAGATATATTATATGCCCAAAAGGGAAAGTATTACATCCGGGGCATTACACCCGGTTTCAGCCAAGCATTTGTTTTCATACTCAATTTTTTCAAACCTTTCAACTTTCACGCAATACATGAGCGTGAGCCATGGATATAGCACTATAGGTGGAATAGAGTGGTGGTTGTGGAGAAGACAAAAGGAGGAAGATAGTCTCACATCAACTAGGCATATCAACGGGCTATGGAGATGCCCATCAATAGATATCAATGTGAGTGAGTAGGGATTGCCATTTAACGGATGCACTAGAGCTATAAATGTATGAAAGCTCAACAAAAGAAACTAAGTGGGTGTGCATCCAACTTGTTTGCTCATGAAGACCTAGGGCATTTGAGGAAGCACATCGTTGGAATATAGTACAAGCCAAGTTCTATAATGAAAATCCCCACTAGTATATGAAAATGACTAAACATGAGACTCTCTATCATGAAGAACATGGTGCTACTTTGAAGCACAAGTGTGGAAAAAGATAGTAGCATTGTCCCTTTTTCTTTTTCTTTTTTTGGGCCTTTCTTTTTTCTTTGGCCTTTCCTTCTTCTTTTTTTCTTTTTTTTTTCTTTGGGACAATGCTCTAATAATGATGATCATCACACTTATATTGATATACAACTCGATATTACAACTCGATACTTGAGCAAAGTATGACTCTATATGAATGCCTCCGGCGGTGTACCGGGATGTGCAATGAATCAAGAGTGACATGTATGAAAAATTATGCATGGTGGCCTTGCCACAAATACGATGTCAACTACATGATCATGCATGGCAATATGACAATGATGAAGTGTGTCATAACAAACGGAACGGTGGAAAGTTGCATGGAAATATATCTCGGAATGGCTATGGAAATGCCATGATAGGTAGATATGGTGGCTGTTTTGAGGAAGGTATATGATGGGTGTATGGTACCGGCGAGATTTGCGCGGTACAAGAGAGGCTAGCAATGGTGGAAGGGTGAGAGTGCGTATAATCCATGGACTCAACATTAGTCATAAAGAACTCATATACTTTTTGCAAAAAATTACGAGTCATCAAAAGAAAGTAATCAAGCATGCTCCTAGGAGGGAGGTTGGTAGGAGTTAACCATCGCGCGCCCCCGACCTCCACACAAAGGTTGGCACTCAATAAATACCGCATGCTCTAACTTCGTCACATAGCGGTTCACCATACGTGCATGCTACGGGAATCACAAACTTTAACACAAGTATTTCTCAAATTCATAATAACTCCACTAGCATGACTCTACCATCACCATCCTCATATCTCAAAACAATCATCAAGTATCAAACTTCTCATCATATTCAATGCACTTTATATGAAAGTATTTACTATATTCATCTTGGATGCCTATCATATTAGGACTAGTTTTATAACCAAAGCACATTACCATGCTGTTCTAAAAGACTCTAAAAAGTATATAAGTGAAGCATGAGAGATCAACAATTTCTACAAAATAAAATCACCACCGTGCTCTAAAAGATATAAGTGAAGCACTAGAGCAAAACTATCTAGCTCAAAGGATATAAGTGAAGCACATAAAGTATTCTAACAAATTCTAGATCATAATTCTCTCCCTCAAAAAGGTGTGTCCAGCAAGGATGATTGTGGCAAACTAAAAATCGAAGACTCAAATCATACATGACGCTCCAAGCAAAACACATATCATGTGGTGAATAAAAATATAGTCCCGAGTATAGTTACCGATAGATGAAGACGAAAGAGGGGATGCCTTCCCGGGGCATCCCCAAGCTTAGGCTTTTGGTTGTCCTTTAATTTTACCTTGGGGTGCCTTGGGCATCCCTAGGTTTAGTCTCTTGCCACTCTTTTTTGCATAGTCCATCAAAGCCATACTCAAAACTTGAAAACTTCACAACACAAAACTTAGCCAAAAATCTCGTGAGCTTCGTTAGTATAAGAAAACAAACCACCACTCAAAGGTACTGTAATGAACTCATTCTTTATTTATATTGGTGTTAAACCTACTTTATTCCAACTTATCTATGATTCATACTCCTCAATACTACTCATAGATTCATCAAAATAAGCAAACTACACACGAAAAACAGAATTTGTCAAAAAACAGAACAGTGTGAAGTAATCTGTAACTTTCGAATACTTCTGTAGCTCTAATTTTTTTGAAATAAATTGGTAAACGTGATGAATTGTCTATTAATCATCTTCAAAAAGAATCAACTAAATATCACTCTCCAGTAAAATCTGGTGACTATTCTCGTGAGTGCTAACGTTTCTGTTTTTTACTGCAAGATCATATAAACTTCACACATGTCTTCCCAAAGGTTCTACTTGGCACAAACACTAATTAAAACACAAAACCACATCTAAACAGAAGCTATATGCAATATTTATTCCTAAACAGAAGCAAAAACAAATAAAATAAAATTGGGTTGCCTCCCAACAAGCGCTATCGTTTAACGCCCCTAGCTAGGCACGATACAAGGATAGATCTAGGTATTGCCATCTTTGGTCTTTACCCTTTTGACTGTGTGAAGCTCAAATCCGGGAGGTTCTTTATGTTTCCCTTCTTATTCGGAAATCTTTAGATCTAACGAATCTAACCGCTTATTGCAAAGGGTAATCAACATATTCATGCGGTGGAGATTTCCACTAACACTCTTAAGAGGTTCAAGAGATTTTTGTAATATTTTCGTTACTTTGCAAATTTTCTCAAAAACTTGTGTCTCTTCCTAGGCCTGATGTAACCCTTTTTGTTGAGGTAGTGTGCCCACTATCCCCTCTATAATTTCATGCGCAATACTAGGATCAATTTCAATAAAATTCCCTTTGGCAACGCAATCCAAGAGTTGTCTATGGGACATATTTAGTCCAACATAAAAATTGCGAAGTACAATCCTAAAGTTCACCTCTAAGGTGCAGTTACGATAAGAGTTCATCATCCTGAACCAAGCCTCTTTTAAGTTTTCTCCTTGCTTTTGCTTGAAGTGAAGAACTTCAAACTCGGGAGACAAAGGAGAGGATAAGGGACTAGCCATGACGGCAAGGCAAGCGGACGGTAAACACACGGCAAAAAGAAGGGCAAATAAAACGGCAAGTGTGAAGTGGGGTAGAGGAAAACGAGAGGCAAATAAATGTAATGCGAAGGATAAGGGTTTGTGATAGGTACTTGATATATGACTTTTGCGTAAGCCTCCCTGGCAACGGCGCTAGAAAGTCTTCTTGCTACTTCTCGAGCTTGCATTGTATTCCCTCGAAGAGGAAAGGGTGATGCAGCATAGTAGCGTAAGTATTTCCCTCAGTTTTTGAGAACCAAGGTATCAATCCAGTAGGAGACCACGCGCGAGTCCCTCGCACCTGCACAAACAAATAAGAACTTCACAACCAACGTGATAAGGGGTTGTCAATCCCTTTACGGTCACTTACGAAAGTGAGATATGATAGATAGGATAGTTTGATATTTTTGGTATTTTTGGATATAAGAACAGAAAGTAAAAACAGCAAAGTAAAGTAGATTGTAGATTAATATGTTGAGAATAGACCCGGGGGCCATATGTTTCACTAGTGGCTTCTCTCATGATAGCAGAATTCTACGATGGGTGAACAAATTACTGTCAAGCAATTGATAGAAAAGCGAATAGTTATGAAAATATCTAGGCTTGATCATTATATATAGGCATCACGTCCGTGACAAGTAGATCGAAACGATTCTGCATCTACTATTATTACTCCACACATCGACCGCTATCCAGCATGCATCTAGAGTATTAAGTTCATAAGAACAGAGTAATGCTTTAAGCAAGATGACATGATGTAGAGGGATAAGCTCAAGCAATATGATATAAACCCCATCCTTTTATCCTCGATGGCAACAATACAATTCGTGCCTTGCTGCCCCTGCTGTCACTGGGAAAGGACACCGCAAGATTGAACCCAAAGCCAAGCACTTCTCCCATTGCAAGAACTATAGATCTAGTAGGTCAAACCAAACCGATAATTCGAAGAGACTTGCAAGGATATTATAATCATACATAAAAGAATTCAGAAAAGAACCAAATATTTCTCATAGATAATCTTGATCATGAACCCACAATTCATCGGATCTTGACAAACACACTGCAAAAAGATTACATCAAATAGATCTTCTCGAAGTCCAAGGAGAACTTGGTATTGAGATCCAAAAAGTGAGATGAAGCCATCTAGCTAATAACTATGGACCCAAAGGTTTGTGGTAAACTACTCACAACTCATGGTGAGGCAATGGTGTCGATGTAGAAGCACTCCGTGGAAGATCCCCCCTCCGGCGGAGCTCCGGAACAGGCTCCAAGATGGGCTCTCACGGGAACAGAAGGTTGCGACGGTGGAATTAGGGTTTTTTCCATTGCCTCGATGTTTTCAGGGTACATGGGTATATATAGGAGGAAGGAGGGCATCGGGGGAGCCAGAGGGGGCCCACGAGGGTGGGGGGCGCGCCCTTTAGGAGGGGGCGTGCCCTGGACCCTCGTGGCCGCCTTCTTCGTTCCCTCGCGTGTACTCCAAGTCTTCTGTTTTGATATTGTTCCAAAAATAACTCTCGCGATGGTTTTATTCCGTTTGGACTCCGTTTGATATTCCTTTTCTGCGAAACCCTGAAATTGGCAAAAAAAAACAGCAATCTGCACTAGGCCTTTGGGTTAATAGGTTAGTCCCAAAAATAATATAAAAGTGTATGATAAAGCCCATTAAACATCCAAAACATCATATACAATAGCATGGAACAATCAAAATTATAGATACGTTGGAGACGTATCATCAGCCTACAGGTATATACCAAATACCTCGGGTTTCCTCGAGGCGGCCCCGCAGTTTGCCTGGTTTGGACCAACACTCATGAGGAGCACTGGCCCGGGTTGTTAATTAAGTCCTCGGGTGCTAGCCAGACCCTATGCAAGTTTTAATTATTAGGCAAATGGTAAAACCAATCTTGGGCCTTGCTGGAGTAGTTTTATTCATAGCGAACTATCAAAGGGGGCCCATGAACCCCAACCGTGTTAGGAACACAATATCAAGGAACATAACACCGCTTTATCGGATCCCAGGGCGACATGAGTGGAAAAAAACACCAAGCAAAAGGCCAAGCCTTCCACCCATTGCCAAGTATATAGGTGCATTAATTTAAATAAGAGATATTGTGATATTCCAAAATATCCAAGTTCCAACATGGAGCAATCTTCAACTTCACCTGCAACTAACAATGCTATAAGAGGGGCTGAGCAAAAGCGTATCTTAGCCAATCAATGGTTTGCTAGGAGGGTGGTTAGAGGTTTCATGGCAATGTAGGAGGCTGACAAGCAAATAGATAGGTATCGCGACATAGCGATAGAGCAAGACAACTAGCAAAGCAAAGATAGAGGTGATATCAAGGAACGGTCATCTTGCCTGGGATCCCGCAAGGAAGAAGAATGAGTCCATGAAGAAGACAAGCGGACATAGTCGAATGAGTACTCACCACTTCGGAACGAAACCGAAGCTAACGAGAGAAGCAAACCGGAAAGAAGAAAACAACATGGTAAACTCACAAGCACAAACATGTCATATGATGCACAAACAAGTATGATGCATGTTCGGTTTAAATATGCATGGCTTGGCAAAGTGCACAAACAACTACAAGTTAAGTGGAGCTCAATATGCAACAAGTTGCATATCGACGAAACACCACATTCAATTATTTAGTTCGCTCTCATTTATGTAGACAACATTTTAAATGTTCTTAAAATGGCAAGAGGTGCAACACAATTAAACTACACTAACTAAGCAATTTAAATGGGGCCGGAAACAACAAACAACAATTCTGGAAAATCCCCATGTGTACTGTTCTGCCTATTACAATATTTTAATGTTGTTAAACATGCAAATTAAGTGCACCATGTTAATCTATACATTTTCCCATCCCATTTACATATAAAGTTTGTTAAATTTGGAGCTATGGTTATTTAGTTATGAATTAAACCATTTTAGCATGTTATTTACACAAATTAATGCAAACATCAATTTAAAAAAATTAAACAGGGATGAAAATTGGTTATTATTATTCTATACAAAATTCTAAGCATTTAACCGATGCATGGTTGTGAAGTTATTAGCTGCATGAACATTAAGGGGTTTTCTGAAAAACTGCAGTTCCTAGACAATTTAGACAAAATCGCAGGCAAGAAAAATAACTCCAACGGGCCGAAACTGATTGGCCCAATAGTGCAAGGCTGGGCGCTGATCTGGGCTGCTCACTAGAGGGGCTCAACCCATTCGGTGGAGGTGGGAGCTGGGTTGCGTCTGGCTGGGCCTTGAGGAGATCTGGTCTAAGCGGGCGACGGAGTCAATGGGCATGGGCGAGCGGGACTTGGCGGATCGAGCAGATAGAGTGGTGGTTGGCTCGGTGAGGAAGCCGAGGAGCAGACCAGGTGGGCTGGCGGCGGCGGGCAAAATGGACGGATGGGACATCCTAGGACTAGGGTTTGTCCATATATATATAGTAGGCGGACAAAGGTGGGACTATTTGGACCTTTCGATCATAATCGGACGGTCTGAGATAAATAGGTTAGAGAGTCCAAATAAGAAAATGGAGATGTTTAAGGGATGTTTGGGGATGATCCAAACCTATTAGTCAGGACCGAGCGGTTCAGGCCTGGGGCAGTTTCGGACGCACACGAGGGGTCGATGCAGCGTGCAAAGATGGGTTAGGGAAACACGGTCAAGTGTGTGGTTGGGTTGAGAATGTTCAACGAAGACAAGTGATCAGACAACATGCCACGGAGACTAAGAGGGAGGCGGCAACTACGAACAGCTAAAATTTTTGTGAAAACATGCGAATGCAATGCACATGATTCCATGATGAAATGCAACAAGCAAAATAAATCACACGGCGACAACGAAATAGCTGGAAGTCTTCTGGAGCATCAGTCTTGGGGCATCACATAGTCGCACCCTCATGGCCCCCTCCCAGGCGATTGGACAAGCTGTTTAGTCTCGTGCCTCCAGCTAAGCAACCTGCAGACGCATGGCTATCTTCCCGTGGCAGACCTCATTCCCGTCCACGCCGGATTAATCTCTGTCAGTGGCCAAGCACTCGCCGAAAGCTCCCCTGCTCCAAGCTAGGAAGAGATGGTATGCTTCATTCCCTTCCTCCTAAGAGGCCTAGTCTTTCCCATTATCCCTTTTTACGGGGTCTATTAGAGTTCTATGAGATCCAGCTCCACAACCTTACCCCATGGTCTATACTGCATATTTTTGGTTTCGTGGCCCTTTGCAAGATATTCTTGAGTTGCGAGGTCCATTTTGATTTGTGGAGGAAATATTTTTGTCTTGTACCCCATACCCGGGGTGGATCCATATTCTAAGTGGGCGAACCCGAAGTATGGCAGATAGCCGGGGCAGAGTGTCCCATTGGAACCCCACGAAAAGATTTTGAGGAATGGACCTCGGAGTAGTTTTATATTGAAGACATTCCCCTCTCCGATCCAATCTGAAGAGGGCTTCCCGAATACACAAGCGCCCCGCTAAAGAATCGGTTCAACTAGCGCCCAGGGGCCCCTCCCAACCGGATAGTGAAGAGGTGCACCTGTTGGCTGCCAAAATTAGGCTGCTGAACCATAGCAAACTGACCATGATAGAAGTGATGGCCATCGCCATAGCCCGATGCGTACAACCCCTTCAGCAGAGGGGGCATCCCTTATGGCGCTACAACGGGGCCTGTAACACAACCCGCTACAAGTGACAAGGACCGGACAATAAGGCGGCTATGGTCAAAATATTGGCCTACCTCTTCGAATGGGAGGAGGACGATTTTTCCCAAATGAGTATTCGGGGGTTACTCCAGCTACAACCTGGCAGACTGGGTAAGTTGCAGTCTATCGTCTTTAGTTCGGAGAGTACGTTCAGACTCTTATTGGATGTACATTTTTCTTGAATAGGGTTTGAGATGGCAAGTCGAGTCCGTCCATTGCCCATCCCCTCAACCAGAGAATCATTCACGTGCCGACAATCGGGGTATCATGACGACTCAGAGACATCAATTAATTTTGAAGACAGGGTCTTTTACCAGGAGAGCCTTGATGACACCAAGGTTGCCTTGACGGCTGACCACCCTAGGGCTCTTCCCTCCTCCACGGTAAGTGAAAAGAGGACTGCTTCCCGAACAGGGCGCTTGTCTCGCACCATCCCAAATGTGCTGACTTCCACTCCCAAGGGTCGACGTTCTATGCGCCGAACAGTCAAGGGAAGTGTGGACCATGCCTACTTCGGCCCATAATGGGGGATCCAAATGGAAGGCTGATGACCCACAAGTATAGGGGATCTATCGTAGTACTTTCGATAAGTAAGAGTGTCGAACCCAACGAGGAGCAGATGAAATGACAAGCCGTTTTCAGTAAGGTATTCTCTGCAAGCACTGAAATTATCGGTAACAAATAGTTTTGTGATAAGGTAATTCATAATGGGTAACAAGTAACAAAAGTAAACAAGGTGCAACAAGGTGGCCCAATCCTTTTTGTAGCAAAGGACAAGCCTGTACAAACTCTTATATAAAGGAAAGCGCTCCCGAGGACACATGGGAATTATCGTCAAGCTAGTTTTCATCATGCTCATATGATTCGCGTTCGTTACTTTGATAATTTCATATGTGGGTGGACCGATCCTTGGGTACTTCCATCCTTGGACAAGCATCCCACTTATAATTAACCTCCCTTGCAAGCATCCGCAAATATGAAAGAAGAATTAAGGTAAACCTAACCATAGCATGAAACATATGGATCCGAATCAACCCCTTACGAAGCAACGCATAAACTAGGATTTAAGCTTCTGTCACTCTAGCAACCCATCATCTACTTATTACTTCCCAATGCCTTCCCCTAGGCCCAAACAATGGTAAAGTGTCATTTAGTCGACGTTCACATAACACCACTAGAGGAAATACAACATACATCTCATCAAAATATCGAACGAATACCAAATTCACATGCCTACTTATAACAAGACTTCTCCCATGTCCTCAGGAACAAACATCACTACTCACAAATCATATTCATGTTAATAATCAGAGGGGTATTAATGTGCATAAAGGATCTGAACATATAATCTTCCACCGAATAAACCAACTAGCATCAACTACAAGGAGTAATCCACACTACTAGCAACCCACATGTACAAATCTAAGGTTTTGAGACAAAGATCGGATACATGAGATGAACTAGGGTTTGAGAGGAGATGGTGCTGGTGAAGATGTTTATGGAGATTGACCCCATCCCGATGAGAGGATCGATTGTGACGATTTCCCCCTCCCAGAGGGATGTTTCCCCGACAGGACAGCTCCGCCGGAGCCCTAGATTGGTTCCGCCTAGAGACGGTGGCGCTTCGTCCCGAAAGCTTCCTTCTGATTTTTTCCAGGGCAAAAGACACCTTATACCAGAAGATGGGCATCGGGGGGATTGCAGGTGGCCCACGAGGTAGGGGGCGCGCCAAGGGGGGTAGGGCGCGCCCTCCACCCTCGTGGACAGTGGGTAGCCCCCCTCTGGTGCTTTCTTTGCCCAATATTTTTAATATATTCCAAAACTTACTTTCGTGGAGTTTCACGATTTTTGGAGTTTGCAGAATAGGTCTCTAATATTTGCTCCTTTTCCAGCCCAGAATTCCAACTCCCGGCATTCTCCCTCTTCATGTAAACCTCGTAAAATAAGATAGAAAAGGCATAAGTATTGTGACATAATGTGAAGTAATAGCCCATAATGCAATTAATATCGATATAAAAGCATGATGCAAAATATCAATAGGTAGTGGGTCAACAAGAACATTCTCTAACCTAGATAAGTTGTCTGCAACGGGGTTCTCAGCTCCCTTTCTATCAATATTATGCAAATAAAATTCTTGTAGCAAGAGAACACATCTAATAAGTCTAGGTTTAGCATCTTTCTTTTCCATAAGATATTTAATAGCAGCATGATCAGTGTGAAAAGTTACTTTAGAATCAACAATATAAGGTCTGAACTTATCACAAGCAAATACAATTGCTAAAAATTCTTGTTCAGTAGTAGCATAATTTCTTTGGGCACTGTCTAGAGTTTTACTAGAATATTGATAACATTTAATTTCTTATCAACTCTTTGTCCTATAACATCACCTACATCATAATCACTAGCATCACACATAATTTCAAAGGGTAAATTCCAATCAGGTGGCTGAACAATAGGTGCAGAAAAATGCTTCTACACAATCATCATCAAAGACAAAAGGAAAATCTTTTTGTAAGAGATTAGTTAGAGGCCTAGAAATTTTTGAGAAGTCTTTAATGAACCTCCGATAAAAACCGGCATGACCAAGGAAACTTCTTATACCTTTGATGTCCTTAGGAAACGACATCTTTTCAATAGCATCAACTTTAGCTTTATCAACTTCAATACCTCTTTCAGAAATTTTATGCCCCAAGACAATACCTTCATTAACCATAAAGTGGCACTTCTCCCAATTTAAGACAAGATTAGTTTCTTCACATCACTGCAAAACTTGATCAAGGTTGCTTAAGCAACCATCAAAAGAAGTTCCATACATGGAGAAATCATCCATGAAAACCTCAATAATCTTTTCACTAAAGTGAGAGAATATAGCATTCATACATGTTTGAGAGGTAGCAGGTGCGTTACATAAACCAAAAGGCATACATCTATAAGCAAAGGTACCGAAAGGGCAAGTAAAAGTGGTCTTTTCCTGATCCTCTTTTGACACAGGTATTTGAGAGAAACCAGAATAACCGTCTAGAAAGCAAAAATGTGTATGTTTGGATAATCTTTCTAGCATTTGATCAATAAAAGGTAAAAGGGTAATGATCCTTTCTAGTAGCTTTATTTAATTTGCGGAAATCAATTACCATTCTATAACCTGTAACAATTCTTTGTGGAATCAATTTGTCTTTATCATTAGGAACAACAATAATACCTCCCTTCTTGGGGACACAATGGACATGACTTACCCACTGACTATCCGCAATAGGATAAATTATGCCCGCCTCCAGAAGCTTTAGTATTTCATTTCTTACCACTTCTTTCATCTTAGGATTTAACCGTCGTTGGTGATCAACAACCGGTTTAGCGTCTTTCTTCAATTTTATTTTGTGCTAGCATAGAGTGGGACTAATGCCGTTAAGATCATCAAGAGTATATCCAATAGAAGCACATTGCTTCTTTAGAGTTTTTAATAATTTCTCTTCTTCCTGCTCTGAAAGGTTAGCACTAATAATAACATGATATATCTTCTTTTCATCAAGATAAGCATATTTAAGAGTATCAGGTAATGGTTTAAGCTCAAACACGAGATCACCCTTGGATGGAGGAGGATCCCCTATAATTTCAATAGGCAAGTTGTGTTCCAAAATAGGTCCCTGTTTAAAGAATACTTCATCTATTTCCCTCTTTCATTCATAAACATATCATTTTCATGGTCTAGCAAATATTGTTCTAAAGGATCATTAGGAGGCACGACAATAGAAGCAAGACCAATAATTTCATCTTTACTAGGCAATTCTTTATCATGGGGTTGTCTATGAAATTTAGCAAAATTAAAATCACGAGACATATCCACTAAACCAACAGTAAAAATATCCTTTTCGCAGTCTATCTTAGCATTAACAGTATTCAAGAAGGGTCTACCAAATATAATGTGACAAAAGTCATCTTGTGGGGAAGCAAGAACAAGAAAATCAGTAGGATATTTAATTTTCCCACACAAGACTTCAACATCTCTAACAATCCCAACTGGTGAAATAGTATCTCTATTGGCAAGCTTAATATTAACATCAATATCTTCTATCTCAGCAGGTGCAATATCTTGCATAATTTCTTTATATAAAGTATATGGTATTGCACTGACACTAGCACCCATATCACATAAGCCATGTTAACAGTGATCTCCTATTTTAACAGAAACAACAGACATGCCAACAACAGGTCTAAGTTTATTTTTAGTATCGGGTCTAGCAATTCTAGCAACTTCATCACAGAAGTAAATAACGTGCCCATCAATATTATCGACCAATAGATCCTTAACCATAGCAATACTAGGTTCAACTTTAATTTCCTCACAGGGTGTAGGTGTTCTAGCATTACTCTTACGAACCAAAGTTGAAGCTTTAGCATAATGCTTTATTCTAACAGGGAAAGGTGGTTTCTCAATATAAGTGGTAGGAACAATAGGATCAACATTATAAGTGATAGTCTTTTATTCAACTTTAATAGGTTCAACTACTTTTACTTCAATGGGAGGATGATATTTAAACCACTTCTCCTTAGGGAGATCAACATGAGTAGCAAATGATTCACAGAAAGAAGCTACTATCTCAGAGTCAAGTCCATATTTAGTGCTAAATTCACGAAAAGCATCGGTATCCATAAAAGATTTAACACAATCAAACTTAGGTGTTATACCTGACTCCTTACCTTCGTCGAGTTCCCAATCTTCAGAGTTGTGTTTATTTCTTTCCAATAAATCCCATCTGAATTCAATAGTCTTCATCATAAAAGAACCAGTACATGAAGTATCGAGCATGGAGCGATTATTGAGAGAAAGCCGAGCATAATTTTTTTGAATAATAATTTCTCTTGAGAGATCATGATTGGGGCATGAATATAACATTGACTTAAGCCTCCCCCAAGCTTGAGCGATACTTTCTCCTTCGCGAGGCCACAAATTATATATATAATTACAATCACGATGAACCAGATGCATAGGACAAAACTTCTGATGAAATTCCAATTTCAATCGGTTGTACTTCCATGATCCAATATCATTACATAGCCTAAACCATGTCAATGCCTTTCCCTTAAAATATAAAGGGAAGAACTTCTTCTTGATAGCATCCTCAGGCATACCTGCAAGCTTAAATAATCCACAAACTTCATCCACATAGACTAGGTGCATATCGGGATGTAATGTCCCATCTCCTGTAAAAGGATTAGCTAGCAGTTTCTCTATCATACCCGAACGAATTTCAAAGTAAACATTTTTAGTAGGTTCAGTAGGTTGAGGAGCAACTCTTTGCTCTACTGGTCGGGGTTAATATACCCCGAATAAGCCCCTCAGAGGATTATTTTCCATAGTAACAAGTGACAGTAAATTTCAGCACACTATATAAATTTTTCCTTACCAAATTCCACCTACCAAAGGTGCTTCACTCCCCGACAACGGCGACAGGAAAGAGTCTTGATGACCCACAAGAATAGGGGATCTATCGCAGTCCTTTCGATAAGTAAGAGTGTCGAACCCAACGAGGAGCAGAAGGAAATGACAACCGGTTTTCAGTAAGGTATTCTATACAAGCACTGAAATTATCGATAACAGATAGTTTTGTTATAAGGTAATCCGTAATGGGTAACAAGTAACAAAAGTAAGCAAGGTGCAGCAAGGTGGCCCAATCATTTTTGTAGCAAAGGACAAGCCTGGACAAACTCTTATATAAAGGAAAGCGCTCCCGAGGACACATGGGAATTATCATCAAGCTAGTTTTCATCATGCTCATATGATTCACGTTCGTTACTTTGATAATTTGATATGTGGGTGGACCGATGCTTAGGTACTGCCCTTCCTTGGACAATCATCCCACTTATGATTAACCTCCCTCGCAAGCATCCGCAAATACGAAAGAAGAATTAAGGTAAACCTAACCATAGCATGAAACATATGGATCCGAATCAGCCCCTTACGAAGCAACACATAAACTAGGGTTTAAGCTTCTGTCACTCTAGCAACCCATCATCTACGTATTACTTCCCAATGCCTTCCCCTAGGCCCAAACAATGGTGAAGTGTCATGTAGTCGACGTTCACATAACATCCCTAGAGGAAAGACAACATACATCTCATCAAAATATTGAACGAAAAGCAAATTGACATGACTACTTATAACAAGACTTCTCCCATGTCCTCAGGAACAAACGTAACTACTCACAAATCATATTCATGTTCATAATCATATGGGTATTAATGTGCACAAAGGATCTGAACATATAATCTTCCGCCGAATAAACCAACTAGCATCAACTACAAGGAGTAATCACCATACTAGCAACCCATAGGTACCAATCTGTGGTTTTGAGACAACGATCGGATACAAGAGATGAACTAGGGTTTGAGAGGAGATGGTGCTGGTGAAGACGTTGATGGAGATTGACCCCCTCCCAATGCGAGGATCGATGGTGACGATTTCCCCCTCCCGGAGGGATGTTTCCCCGCAAAACAGCTCCACCGGAGCCCTAGATTGGTTCCGCCTCGAGACGGTGGCACTTCGTCCTGAAAGCTTCCTTCTGATTTTTTGCAGGGCAAAAGACACCTTATACCAGAAGATGGGCATCGGGGGGCTTCCAGGTGGCCCACGAGGCAGGGGGCGCGCCCAGGGGGGTAGGGTGCGCCCTCCACCCTCGTGGACAGTGGGTGGCCCCCCTCTAGTGCTTTCTTTGCCCAATGTTTTTAATATATTCCAAAACTTAATTTCGTGGAGTTTTAGGACTTGTGGAGTTGAGCAGAATAGGTCTCTAATATTTGCTCCTTTTCGAGCCTAGAATTCCAACTCCCGGCATTCTCCCTCTTCATGTAGACCTTGTAAAATAAGAGAGAAAAGGCATAAGTATTGTGACATAATGTGAAGTAATAGCCCATAATGCAATAAATATCTATATAAAAGCATGATGCAAAATGGACGTGTCAAAGGCTTCCACTGTATCGGAAACAACCGCTCCCTCCGCCCAGAGTTAATGTGTTTGGAACCATGACAAGAATAGTTCTTAATACCTTTCCTCTGATGCTCATTTTGCTTTGCAGAAGGAAAGCACCGCCGCGTCAATCCGAAGACTCCCCGAGCATGCCGAGGTGTGGTTTCGGTCCTGGGTCTTCAGCGCAAGCTAGAGCCCCCACTAAATACAAGGCTACTGGCGCACCTCAAGGGGACTCCGACGATGTTTCGGTTACTGATACGTCTCCAACGTATATATAATTGTTGATTGTTCCATGCTATTATACTATCTATTTTGGATGTTTAATGGGCTTTAATATGCACTTATATATGATTTTTGGGACTAACCTATTAACCCAGAGCCCAGTGCCAGTTTCTGTTTTTCCTTGTTTTTGAGTATCGCAGAAAAGGAATACCAAACGGAGTCCAATTGACCTGAAATTTCACGGAGATTGTTTTTGGATCAGAAGAAGCCCACGGAGTACCAAAGATGGACCAGAAGAGTCATGAGGCAACTACGAGAGTGGGGCACGCCCCCTATCTTGTGTCCGCCTCGGGGACCCCCTTACTTGTTCCTAACTCCAACACCTCTTATATATACCCAAACTTCCAAAACATAACCTAGATCGAGAGTTTCATCGCCGCAAGCTTCTGTAGCCACCAAAAACCAATCGGGACCATGTTGCGGCATTCTGCCGGAGGGGGGATCCCTCACCGGTGGCCATCTTCAACCACCCGACGCTCTCCATGACGAGGAGGGAGTAGTTCACCCTCGGGGCTGAGGGTATGTACCAGTAGCTATGTGTTTGATCTCCCTCTCTCTCTCTCTCTCTCTCGTGTTCTTGATTTGGCATGATCTTGATGTACCGCGAGCTTTGCTACTATAGTTGGATCTTATGATGTTTCTCCCCCTCCACCTTCTTGTAATGGATTGAGTTTTCCCTTTTGAAGTTATCTTATCGGATTGAGTCTTTAAGGATTTGAGAACACTTGATGTATGTCTTGCGTGGGATACCTGTGGTGACAATGGGGTATTCTATTAATTCACTTGATGTATGTTTTGGTGATCAACTTGCGGGCTCTGTGACGTTGTGAATCTATGCATATGGGTTGGCATACATTTTCATCTTGACTCTCTGGTAGAAACTTTGGGACACTCTTTGAAGTTCTTTGTGTTGGTTGAATATATGAATCTGAGATTGTGTGATGCATATCGTATAATCATGCCCACGGATACTTGAGGTGACAATGGAGTATCTAGGTGCCATTAGGGTTTTGGTTGATGTGTGTCTTAAGGTGTTATTCTAGTACGAACTCTAGGATAGATCGAACAGAAAGAATAGCTTCGTGTTATTTTATTACGAACTCTTGAATAGATCGATCAGAAAGAATAACTTTGAGGTGGTTTCGTACCCTACAATAATCTCTTCGTTTGTTCTCCGCTATTAGTGACTTTGGAGTGAATCTTTGTTGCATGTTGAGGGATAGTTATATGATCCAGTTATGTTATTATTGTTGAGAGAACTTGCACTAGTGAAAGTATGAACTCTAGGCCTTGTTTCAAAGCATTGCAATACCGTTTGTGCTCACTTTTATCATTATTTACCTTGCTTTTTTTATATTTTCATATTACAAAAACGTATATCTACGATCATTATTGCACTTGTATCAGCATCTCTTCGCGGAACTAGTGCATCTATACAATTTACCATTGTATTGGGTGTGTTGGGGACACAAGAGACTCTTTGTTATTTGGTTGCAGGGTTGTTTGAGAGAGACCATCTTCATGCTACGCCTCCCACGGATTGATAAACCTTGGGTCATCCTCTTGAGGGAAATTTGCTACTGTCCGACAAACCTCTGCACTTGGAGGCCCAACAACGTCTACAATAAGAAGGTTGCGTAGTAGACATCAAGCAATTTCTAACGCCGTTGCCGGGGAGGTGAGTGCTTGAAGGTATATATTTAGATCTTGCAATCGAATCTTTTAGTTTATGGTTTTATCACTAGTTTGGTCTGTAAAAGAAAACTACAAAAAAAATGGACTTGAGGTTGCCTCATATGCTTCATCTTTTTAATGTCTTCCGTGAAAATGATGGAAAGGAAAATTGTGCCCAAGTACTAGAAGAAGAATGCATTAAAATGTTTGGCACTAAATACTTGAATGATGAGCATGGTTGTAATGTTGTTAGTGTGAATTCTTTGAATATCTATGATGCTAATGATAAGAAAAGCCACAAGCTTGGGGATGCTACGTTTAATGAAGATGATATTTTTAGCCCCCCAAGTTTTGATGAGCAAATTTATTATGATGAAAGCATGCCTCCTATTTATGATGATTATATTGATGAAAGTGGGTTTGGAAGAGTGTCAACTTTAGGAAGTAATGATCCCACTATTTTAGAGGGTGTTGAATCTTATTGTGATAATTAAGAAAGTCAATTTGGAGAGGTCATCACTTTATTTAGTGATGAATCCACTACTTCGGAAGAGCTTCCAATTGATTATGAGAACAAAGTTGCTATCTATGATGATTATTGTGATGACTTGTATGCTATTAAGAATAATGATCACCATGAAACTTGTCATCATGATTTTAGTTTTCAATTGGATTATGCCTCACATGATAGTTATTTTGTTGAGTTTGCTCCCACTACTACTCATGGGAAGAATTTTGCTTATGTGGACAGTAATAAAATTTATATGCTTGGGGATCATGAAAAGAATGCTTTATGTGATGGTTATATTGTTGAATCCATTCATGATGCTGCTGAAAATTATTATGAGGGAGGAACATATGCTTGTAGGAATTGCAATAATATCAAGTTTCCTCTCTATGTGTTGAAAATCTTGAAGTTATGCTTGCTTTGCCATCCTATGCTAGTTAATTATCGTTCCCATAAGTTATTTGCTCACAAAATCCCTATGCATAGGAAGTGGGTTAGAGTTAAATGTGCTAGTTATATTCTTCATGATGCCCTCTTTATGTTTCAATTCTTATCTTTTATGTGAGCATCATTGAAATCATCATGCCTAGCTAAAAAGGCAATAAAGAAAAGCGCTTGTTGGGAGACAACCCAATATTTACCCTTACTATTTTTGTGTGTGCACATGATTAAGCTACTGTAGTAATCATGTTTTATAGCTTTTGTTTCAATAAAGTGCCAAGTAGAACCTTTGGGGAGACTTGGGTGAAAGTTTATGTGATCTTGTTGTAAACACCAGAAACTTTACGCTAACATGATTAGCTGCCATTTTTTTACTGGAGAGTGCTTTTAAGTTGATTCTTATTGCATAAGATTAATAGACAAATTGCTCACGTCCACAAGTTTATTTTAGAATTTTTGGACTTACAGAAGTGTATTCGTGAGTTACAGATTACTACAGACTATTCTGTTTTTGACAGATTCTGTTTTCTTTGTGTTGTTTGCTTATTTTGATGAATCTATGAGTTGTATCGGAGGGTATGAACCATAGAGAAGTTGGAATACAGTAGATATTACACCAATATGAATTTATAATGAGTTCACAACAGTACCTACGTGGTGGTTTTATTTTCTTATACTAACGATGCTTACGAGTTTTCTGTTGAGTTTTGTGTTGTGAAGTTTTCAAGTTTTGGGTAAAGATCGATGGACTATGGAATAATGAGTGGCAAGAGCCTAAGCTTGGGGATTCCCAAGGCACCCCAAGGTAATATTCAAGGACAACCAAGAGCCTAAGCTTGGGGATGCCCCGGGAAGGCATCCCCTCTTTCGTCTTCGTCTATCGATAACTTTACTTGAGGCTATATTTTTATTCACCACATGATATGTGTTTTGCTTGGAGCGTCAATTTATTTTATTTTCTTTTTCTTGATGTTTGAATAATATCCCAAGATCTGAAATTCTTAAATGTTAGAGAGTCTTCACATAGTTACATAATTATTAGACTACTCATTGATCTTCACTTATATCTTTCGGAGTAGTTTGTCGTTTGCTCCAGTGCTTCACTTATATCTTTTTAGAGCACGGCGATGGTTTTATTTTGAAGAAATAGATGAACTCTCATGATTCACTTATATTATTTTGAGAGTCTTTTAGAACAGCATGGTAATTTGCTTAGGTTATGAATCTAGACCTAATATGATGGCATCCAAGAGGGATATAATAAAAACTTTCATATAAAGTGCATTGAATACTATGAGAAGTTTGATACTTGATGATCGTTTTGAGATACGAGGATGGTGATATTAGAGTCATGCTAGTAGAGTAGTTGTGAATTTGAAAAATACTTGTCTTAAGGTTTGCAAGTCGCGTAGCATGCACGTTTGGTAACCATTGTGTGACAAATTTGAAGCATGAGGTATTTCTTTGATTGTCATCCTTTGTGTGGAGGTCGGGATCGCGCGATGGTTAACTCCTACCAACCCTTCCCCTAGGAGCATGCGTGTAGTTCTTGGTTTTGATGACTTGTAGATTTTTGCAATAAGTATGTGAGTTCTTTATGACTAATGTTAAGTCTATGGATTATACGCACTCTCACCCTTCCACCATTGCTAGCCTCTCTAGTGCCGCGCAACTTTCGCCGGTACCATACACCCACCTGATACGTCTCCAACGTATCTATAATTTTTGATTGTTCCATGCTATTTATTATCTGTTTTGGATGTTTAATGGGCTTTAATATACACTTTTATATGATTTTTGGGACTAACCTATTAACCCAGAGCTCAGTGCCAGTTTCTGTTTTTTCCTTATTTTTGAGTCTCGCAGAAAATGAATACCAAACGGAGCCCAATTGACCTGAAACTCAACGGAGGTTGTTTTTGGACTAGAAGAAGCCCAAGGAGTATCGGAGATGGACCAAGGGAGTCCCGAGGCCACCACGAGGGTGGGGGGCACGCCCTACCCCCTGGGCGCGCCCCCTATCTCGTGGCCGCCTCGGGGACCCACCCTTACTTGTTCCCGACTCCAACACCTCTTATATATACCCAAACTTCCACAAAGAAACCTAGATCAGGAGTTCCGCCCCCGCAAGCCTCTGTAGCCACCGAAAAACAATCTAGACCCGTTCCGGCACCCTGCCGGAGGGGGGGAATCCCTCTCCGGTGGCCATCTTCATCATCTCGGCGCTCTCCATGACGTGGGGGAGTAGTTCACCCTTGGGGTGAGGGTATGTACCAGTAGCTATGTGTTTGATCTCTCTCTCTCTCTCTCTCTCTCTCTCTCGTGTTCTTGAGATGGCACAATCTTGATGTATCACGAGCTTTGCTATTATAGTTGGATCTTATGATGTTTCTCCCCCTTTACTTACTTGTGATGGATTGAGTCTTCCCTTTGATGTTATCTTATTGGACTGTGTCTTTAAGGATTTGAGAACACTTGATGTATGTCTTGCATGTGCTTATCTATGGTGACAATGGGATATCACGTGATCTACTTGATGTATGTTTTGGTGATCAACTTGCAGGTTCCGTGACCTTGGGAATCTTTGCATAGGGGTTGGCATACGTTTTCGTCTTGACTCTCCGGTAGAAACTTTGGGGCACTCTTTGAAGTTCTCTGTGTTGGTTGAATAGATGAATCTGATATTGTGTGATGCATATTGTATAATCATGCCCACGGATACTTGAGATAACAATGTAGTATCTAGGTGATACTAGGGTTTTGGTTGATTTGTGTCTTAAGTTGTTATTCTAGTACGGACTCTTGAATAGATCGATCAGAAAGAATAACTTTGACGTGGTTTCGTACCCTACAATAATCTCTTCGTTTGTTCTCCGATATTAGTGACTTTGGAGTGACTCTTTGTTGCATGTTGAGGGATTGTTATATGATCTAGCTATGTTATTATTGTTGAGAGAACTTGCACTAGTGAATGTATGAACCCTAGGCCTTGTTTCAAAGCATTGCAATACCGTTTGTGCTCACTTTTATCATTAGTTACCTTGCTGTTTTTATATTTTCATAATACAAAAACCTATATATACCATCCATATTGCACTTGTATCACCATCTCTTCGCCGAAATAGTGCACCTATACAATTTACCATTGTATTGGGTGTGTTGGGGACGCAAGAGACTCTTTGTTATTTGGTTGCAGGGTTGTTTGAGAGAGACCATCTTCATCCTACGCCTCCCACGGGTTGATAAACCTTAGGTCATCCACTTGAGGGAAATTTGCTACTGTCCTACAAACCTCTGCACTTGGAGGCCCAACAACGTCTACAAGAAGGAGGTTGCGTAGTAGACATCAAGCTCTTTTCTGGCGCCGTTGCCGGGGAGGTGAGTGCTTGAAGGTATATCTTTAGATCTTGCAATCGAATCTTTTAGTTTCTTATTTTATCACTAGTTTAGTTTATAAAAGAAAACTACAAAAAATGGAATTGAGGTTGCCTCATATGCTTGATCTTTTTGATATCTTTCGTGAAAATGATGGGAAGGAAAATTGTGCTCAAGTACTAGAAGAAGAATTACATAGAATGCTTGGCTTAGAATATGTGAATGATGAGCATGATTGCAATGTTGTTAGTATGAATTGTTTGAATACCCATGATGCTTATGATATGAAAAGGCCCAAGCTTGGGGATGCTATGTTTGATGAGAATGACATGTTTGATAATTTATTTGCTGCAATTAATGTTTGTCCCAAGCTTGGGGATGCCATGTTTGATGAAGATGATATTTTTAGCCTCCCAAGTTTTGATATGCAAACTTATAAGGATAATAGCATTCCTCCTATTTATGATGATTATTGTGATGACACTTATGCTATAAAAGTAGTGCTGATTATATTTATAAAACTTGTCATGATTATGATTACCCTTTTTCTGAACATTACTCTTTCAATGTGGAAACAATTTAAAGTATTCAAGTTTCTTATGATACTCCTACTATTCCGAATGAGAAGAATTTTGCTTATGTGGAGAGTAATAAATTTTCTATTCTTGTAGATCATGAAAAGAATGCTTTATGTGATGGTTATATTGTTGAATTCATTCATGATTCTACTGAAAATTATTATGAGGGAGGAATATATGCTTGTAGGAGTTCCAATAATATCAACTTTCCTCTCTATGTGCTTAAAATCTTGAAGTTATGCTCGTTTTCCCTTCCTATGCTAGTTGATTATCATTCCCATAAGTTGTTTTCTCACAAAATCCCTATGCATAGGAAGTGGGTTAGACTTAAATGTGCTAGTTTTATTCTTCATGATGCTCTCTTTCTGTTTCAATTCTTATCTTTTATGCGAGCATCATTGAAATCATCATGCCTAGCTAAAAGGCATTAAAGAAAAGCGCTGGTTGGGAGACAACCCAATATTTACCCTTACTATTTTTGTGTGTTCACATGATTAAGATACTGTAGTAATCATGTTTTATAGCTTTTTTTTTCAATAAAGTGCCAAGTAGAACCTTTGGGAAGACTTGGGGTGAATGTTAATGTTATCTTGCTGTAAAAAGCAGAAACTTTACGCTCACGAGATTAGCAGCTATTTTTTTACCGGAGAGTGCTTTTAAGTTGATTCTTTTTGCATAAGACTAATAGACAAATGCCTCACGTCCCCCAATTTATTTCAGATTTTTTTGAGTTACAAAAGTATTCGTAAGTTACAGATTACGACAGACTGTTCTATTTTGAAAGATTATGTTTCTATTGCGTTGTTTGCTTACTTTGATGAATCTATGAGTAGTATCAGAGGGTATGAACCATAGAGAAGTTGGAATACAGTAGATATTACAGCAATATAAATTTAGAATGAGTTCACAACAGTACCTAAGTGGTGGTTTTATTTTCTTATACTAACGGAGCTTACGAGTTTTCTGTTGAGTTTTGTGTTGTGAAGTTTTCAAGTTTTGGGTAAACATTCGATGGACTATGGAATAAGGAGTGGCAAGAGCCTAAGATTGGGGATGCCCAAGGAACCCCCAGGTAATATTTAAGGACAATCAAGAGCCTAATCTTGGGGATGCCCCGGAAGGCATCCCCTCTTTCATCTTTGTCAATCGGTAACTTCACTTAAGGCTATATTTTTATTCACCACATGATATGTGTTTTGCTTGGAGCATCATTTTGTTTTATTTTGTTTTTCTTTCTGTTTGAATAATAACCCAAGATCTGAAATTCTTAAATGCTAGAGAGTCTTCACATAGTTACATAATTATTCAACTACTCATTGATCTTCACTTATATCTTTTGGAGTAGTTTGTCATTTGCTCTAGTGCTTCACTTATATTATTTAGAGCACGACGGTGGTTTTATTTTGAAGAAATAGATGAACTGTGTTGCTTCACTTATATTATTTTGAGAGTCTTAAACATCATGGTAATTTGCTTAGGTTATGAATTTAGTCCTAATATGATGGGCATCCAAGAGGGATATAATAAAAACTTTCATATAAAGTGCATTGAATACTATGCGAAGTTTGATGCTTGATGATTGTTTCGAGATATGAGGATGGTGATATTAGAGTCATGCTAGTAGAGTACTTGTGAATTTAAGAAATAATTGTGTTGAGGTTTGCAAGTCCCATAGCATGCATGTACGGTAACCGCTGTGTGACAGATTTGAAGCATGCGATATTTCTTTGATTGTCATCCTTTGTGTGGATTTTTGGATCGTGCGATGGTTAACTCCTACCAACCCTTCCCCTAGAAGCATGCGTGTAGTACTTTGATTTGATGAATTATAGATTTTTGCAATAAGTATGTGAGTTCATTATGACTAATGTTGAGTCCATGGATTATACGCACTCTCACCTTTCCGCCATTGCTAGCATCTCTTGTACCGCGCAACTTTCACCGGTACCATACACCCACCATATACCTTCCTCAAAACAGCCACCATACCTACCTATCATGGCATTTCCATAGCCATTCCGAGATATATTGCCATGCAACTTTCCACCGTTCCGTTCATTATGACACGCTTCATCATTGTCATATTGCCATGCATGATCATGTAGTTGACATCGTATTTGTGGCAAAGCCACCATCCATAATTTGTCATACATGTCACTCTTGATTCATTGCACATCCCGGTACACTACCGGAGGCATTCAAATAGATTCATATTTTGTTCTAGTATCGAGTTGTAATCCTTGAGTTGTAAATAAATAGAAGTGTGATGATCATCATTATTAGAGCATTGTCCCGGAGAAAAAGGAAGGCCATAAAAAACAAAGGCAAAAAAGAAAAAGAAAAAAAAAGGCCAAATAAAAAAAGGGGAGGCCAAAAAAAGGGACAATGCTACTATATTTTTCCACAGTTGTGCTTCAAAGTAGCACCATGATCTTCATGATAGAGAGTCTCTTGTTTAGTCACTTTCATATACTAGTGGGAATTTTCATTATAGAACTTGGCTTGTATATTCCAACGATGGGCTTCCTCAAATGCCCTAAGTTTTCGTGAGCAAGCAAGTTGGATGCACACCCACTTAGTTTTTTTGAGCAGCTTTCATACATTTATAGCTCTAGTGTATCCGTTGCATGGCAATCCCTACTCACTCACATTAATATCTATTGATGGGCATCTCCATAGCCCATTGATACACCCTTCCTCCTTTTTATCTTCTCCACAACCACCACTTCATTCCACCTATAGTGCTATATCCATGGCTCACGCTCATGTATTGCGTGAAAGTTGAAAAAGTTTGAGAATACTAAAGTATGAAACAATTGCTTGGCTGAAGCCGAGGTTGTGCATGATTTGGGTATTTTGTGAGATGGAGATGGAGCATAGCCAAACTATATGATTTTGTAGGGATGAACTTTCTTTGGCCGTGTTATTTTGAGAAGACATAATTGCTTTGTTAGTATGCTTGAAGTATCATTATTTTTATGTCAATATTAAAATTTTGTCTTGAATCTTATGGATCTGAACATTCATTCCACAATAAACAAAATTACATTGAGAATAATGTTAGGTAGCATTCCACATCAAAAATTCCGTTTTTATCATTTACCTACTCGAGGACGAGCAGGAATTAAGCTTGGGGATGCTTGTTACGTCTCCAACGGATCTATAATTTTTGATTGTTCCATGCTATTATATTATCGGTTTTGGATGTTTAATTAGCTTTAATATACACTTTTATACGATTTTTGGGACTAACCTATTAACCAAGAGCCCAGTGCCAGTTTATGTTTTTTTCTAGTTTTCGAGTATCGCAGAAAAGGAATACCAAATGGAGCCCAATTGACCTGAAACGCAACGGAGGTTGTTTTTGGACCAGAAGAAGCCCAAGAAGTATCGGAGATGGACCAAGGGAGTCCCGAGGCCACCACGAGGGTGGGGGAAGCGCCCTACCCCCTGGGCGCACTCCCCTATCTCGTGGCCACCTCGGGGACCTCCCTTACTTGTTCCCGACTCCAACACCTCTTATATATACCCAAACTTCCAGAAAGAAACCTAGATCGGGATTTCAGCCGCCGCAAGCCTCTGTAGCCACCGAAAACCAATCTAGACCCGTTCTGGCACCCTGCCGGAGGGGGGGGAATCCGTCTCTGGTGGCCATCTTCATCATCTCGGCGCTCTCCATGATGAGGGGGAGTAGTTCACCCTCTGGGGTGAGGGTATGTACCAGAAGCTATGTGTTTGATCTCTCTCTAATGTTCTTGAGATGGCATGGTCTTGATGTATCACGAGCTTTGCTACTATAATTGGATCTTATGATGTTTCTCCCCCTCTACTTTCTTGTGATGGATTGAGTTTTCCCTTTGAAGTTATCTTATCGCATTGAGTCTTTAAGGATTTGAGAACACTTGATGTATGTCTTGCATGTGCTTATCTGTGGTGACAATGAGATATCACGTGATCTACTTGATGTATGTTTTGGTGATCAACTTGCGGGTTCCGTGACCTTGGGAATCTATGCATAGGGGTTGGCACATGTTTTCATCTTGACTCTCCGGTAGAAACTTTGGGGCACTCTTTGAAGTTCTTTGTGTTGGTTGAATAGATGAATCTGAGATTGTGTGATGCATATCGTATAATCATGCCCACAGATACTTGAGGTGACAATGGAGTATCTAGGTGACATTAGGGTTTTGGTTGATTTGTGTCTTAAGGTGTTCTTCTAGTATGGACTCTTGAATAGATCGATCAGAAAGAATAACTTTGAGGTGGTTTCGTACCCTACAATAATCTCTTCGCTTGTTCTCCGCTATTAGTGACTTTGGAGTGACTCTTTGTTGCATGTTGAGGGATTGTTATATGATCTAGCTATGTTATTATTGTTGATAGAACTTGCACTAGCGAAAGTATGAACCCTAGGCCTTGTTTCAAAGCATTGCAATACTGTTTGTGCTCACTTTTATCATTAGTTACCTTGCTGTTTTTTATATTTTCATATAACAAAAACCTATATCTACCATCCATATTGCACTTGTATCACCATCTGTTCACCGAACTAGTGCACCTATACAATTTACCATTGTATTGGGTGTGTTGGGGACACAAGAGACTCTTTGATATTTGGTTGCAGGGTTGTTTGAGAGAGACCATCTTCATCCTACGCCTCCCACGGATTGATAAACCTTAGGTCATCCACTTGAGGGAAATTTGCTACTGTCCTACAAACCTCTGCACTTGGAGGCCCAACAATGTCTACAATAAGAAGGTTGCATAGTAGACATCACCACCATATACCTTCCTCAAAACAGCCACCATACCTACCTATTATGGCATTTCTATAGCCATTCCAAGATATATTGCCATGCAACTTTCCACCGTTCTGTTTATTATGACACGCTTCATCATTGTCATATTGCATTGCATGATCATGTAGTTGACATCGTATTTGTGGCAAGGCCACCATGCATAATTTTTCATACATGTCACTCTTGATTCATTGCACATCCCGGTACACCACCGGAGGCATCCATATAGACACATATTTTGTTCTAGTATCGAGTTATAATCTTTGAGTTGTAATTAAATAGAAGTGTGATGATCATCATTATTAGGGCATTGTCCCAAAAAAGGCCAAATAGAAAAAGGCCAAAAAAAGAGAAAGGCCAAAAAAAAGGGAAGGCCCAAAAAAAAGGAAAGGACAAAAAGGGGACAATGCTACTATCTTTTTTCCACACTTGTGCTTCAAAGTAGCACCATGATCTTTATAATAGAGAGTCTCTTATTTTGTCACTTTCATATACTAGTGGGAATTTTTCATTATAGAACTTGGCTTGTATATTCCAACGATGGGCTTCCTCAAATGCCCTAGGTTTTCGTGAGCAAGAAAGTTGGATGCACACCCACTTAGTTTTTTTGTGGAGCTTTCATACATTTATAGCTCTAGTGCATCCGTTGCATGGCAATCCCTACTCACTCACATTGATATCTATTGATGGGCATCTCCATAGCCCATTGATACGCCCTTCCTCCTTTTTGTCTTCTCCACAACCACCACTCTATTCCACCTATAGTGTTATGTCCATGGCTCACGCTCATGTATTGCGTGAAAGTTGGAAAAGTTTGAAAAAAATAAAGTATGAAACAATTGCTTGGCTGAAAGCGGGGTTGTGCATGATTTGAAAATTTTGTGTGACAAAGACGGAGCATAGCCAAACTATATGATTTTGTTGGGATGAACTTTCTTTGGCCATGTTATTTGAGAAGACATAATTGCTTTTTTAGTATGCTTGAGATATTATTATTCTTATGTCAATATTAAACTTTTGTCTTGAATCTTATGGATCTGAACATTCATGCCACAATAAATAAAATTACATTAATAATTATGTTAGGTAGCATTCCACATCAAAAATTCTGTTTTTATTATTTACTCGAGGACGAGCAAGAATTAAGCTTGGGGATGCTTGATACGTCTCCAACGTATCTATAATTTTTGATTGTTCCATGCTATTATATTATCTATTTAAGATGTTTAATGGGCTTTAATATGCAATTTTATATGATTTTTGGGACTGACCTATTAACCCATAGCCCAGTGCCAGTTTCTGTTTTTTCCTTGTTTTTGAGTATCACAGAAAAGGAATACTAAACAGAGTCCAATTGACCTGAAATTTCACGGAGATTGTTTTTGGACCAAAAGAAGCCCACGGAGTATCGGAGATGGACGAGAAGAGTCCCAAGGCCACCACGAGGGTGGGGAGCGCGCCCTACCCCCTGGGCGTGCCCCCTATCTCGTGGCTGCCTCGGGGACCCCCTGACTTGTTCCCGACTCAAACACCTCTTATATATACCCAAACTTCCAGAACATAACCTAGATATTCCGCTGCCACAAGCCTCTGTAGCCACCAAAAACCAATTGGGACCCTGTTCCGACACCCTGCCGGAGCGGGGATCCCTCACCGGTGGCCATCTTCATCATCCCGGCACTCTCCATGACGAGGAGGGAGTAGTTCACCCTCGGCGCTGAGGGTATGTACAAGTAGCTATGTGTTTGATCTCTCTCTCTCTCTCTCTCTCTCTCTCTCTCTCTCTCTCTCTCTCTCTCTCGTGTTCTTGATTTCGCACGATCTTGATGTACCGCGAGCTTTGCTACTATAGTTGGATCTTATGATGTTTCTCCCCCTCTACCTTCTTGTAATGTATTGAGTTTTCCCTCTGAAGTTATCTTATCGGATTGAGTCTTTAAGGATTTGAGAACACTTGATGTATGTCTTGCATGGGATACCCGTGGTGACAATGGGGTATTATATTGATTCACTTGATGTATGTTTTGGTTATCAACTTGCGGGTTCCGTGACCTTGGGAATCCTTGCATAGGGGTTGGCACACGTTTTCGTCTTGACTCTTCGGTAGAAACTTTGGGGCACTCTTTGAAGTTCTTTTTGTTGGTTGAATAGATGAATCTGAGATTGTGTGATGCATATCGTATAATCAGGCCCACGGATACTTGAGGTGACAATGGAGTATCTAGGTGACATTAGGGTTTTGGTTGATTTGTGTCTTAAGGTGTTATTCTAGTACGAACTCTAGGATAGATCAAACGGAAAGAATAGCTTTGTGTTATTTTACTGCAGACTCTTGAATAGAACGATCAGAAAGAATAACTTTGAGGTGGTTTCGTACCCTACAATAATCTCTTTGTTTGTTCTCCGCTATTAGTGACTTTGCAGCGACTGTTTGTTGCATGTTAAGGGATAGTTATATGATGCAGTTATGTTATTATTGTTGAGAGAACTTGCACTACCGAAAGTATGAACCCTAGGCCTTGTTCCAAAGCATTGCAATACTGTTTGTGCTCACTTTTATCATTATTTACCTTGCTGTTTTTTATATTTTCATATTACAAAACCTATATCTACCATCATTATTGCACTTGTATCACCATCTCTTCGCCAAACTAGTGCACCTATACAATTTACCATTGTATTGGGTGTGTTCGGGACACAAGAGACTCTTTGATATTTGGTTGTAGGGTTGTTCGAGAGAAACCATCTTCATCCTACGCCTCCCACGTATTGATAAACCTTAGGTCATCCACTTGAGGGAAATTTGCTACTGTCCTACAAACCTCTGCACTTGGAGGCCCAACAACGTCTACAATAAGAAGGTTGCGTAGTAGACATCACCACCATATACCTTCCTCAAAACAGCCACCATACCTACCTATTATGCTATTTCTATAGCCATTCCAAGATATATTGCCATGCAACTTTCCACCGTTCCGTTTATTATGACACGCTTCATCATTGTCATATTGCATTGCATGATCATGTAGTTGACATCGTATTTGTGGCAAGGCCACCATGCATTATTTTTCATACATGTCACTCTTGATTCATTGCACATCCCGGTACATCACCGGAGGCATCCATATAGACACATATTTTGTTCTAGTATCGAGTTATAATCTTTGAGTTGTAATTAAATAGAAGTGTGATGATCATCATTATTAGAGCATTGTCCCAAAAAAAAGGCAAAATAAAAAAGGCCAAAAAAAGAGAAAGGCCAAAAAAAGGCAAGGCCCAAAAAAAGGAAAGGAAAAAAGGAGACAATCCTACTATCTTTTTTCCACACTTGTGCTTGAAAGTAGCACCATGATCTTTATGATAGAGAGTCTCTTATTTTGTCACTTTCATATACTAGTGGGAATTTTTCATTATAGAACTTGGCTTGTATATTCCAACGATGGACTTCCTCAAATGCCCTAGGTTTTCGTGAGCAAGCAAGTTGGATGCACACCCACTTAGTTTTTTTGTGGAGCTTTCATACATTTATAGCTCTAGTGCATCCGCTGCATGGCAATCCCTACTCACTCACATTGATATCTATTGATGGGCATCTCCATAGCCCATTGATACACCCTTCCTCCTTTTTGTCTTCTCCACAACCACCACTCTATTGCACCTATAGTGCTATGTCCATGGCTCACGCTCATGTATTGCGTGAAAGTTGAAAAAGTTTGAAAAAATTTAAAGTATGAAACAATTGCTTGGCTAGAACCGGGGTTGTGCATGATTTGAACATTTTGTGTGACGTAGACGGAGCATAGCCAAACTATATGATTTTGTTGGGATGAACTTTCTTTGGCCATGTTATTTTGAGAAACCATAATTGCTTTGTTAGTATGCTTGAGATATTATTATTCTTATGTCAATATTAAACTTTTGTCTTGAATCTTATGGATCTGAACATTCATGCCACAATAAATAAAATTACATTGATAATTATGTTAGGTAGCATTCCACATCAAAAATTCTGTTTTTATTATTTACCTACTCGAGGACGAGCAGGAATTAAGCTTGGGGATGCTTGATACGTCTCCAACGTATCTATAATTTTTGATTGTTCCATGCTATTATATTATCTATTTAAGATGTTTAATGGGCTTTAATATGCACTTTTATATGATTTTTGGGACTAACCTATTAACCCATAGTGTCGGTGTACTAAGGTAGGGGTACCCTAGTACCCCAACTTGTGCACGGGCAGCGGCAGCTCCCCGCGGCAGGGTTCACCACGCGCTTGCCGGAGACCTTCCTGACCCTTATCTAGCCATTCAAAAACAAAGTATACAAGACAGAAGACCAAGACCCCGGCAAGAGGAGCTTGCCGGGAAGGCCGTCCCAGGCTCGAGATTGCTTAACTAGCACGAGGCCCTGGCAAGAGGAGCTTGTCAGGACGAATAGAAGATTTTATCTTAGAAGACCCGGCAAGGGCTCGGGGAGCGGCAAGCTTCCGGGCCCGGCAAGGTCGAGATCCCCGGCAAGGTGCTTGCCGGGGGAGGTGCGCTGTGTGCCCGCGCTCCAGCTCATCGGCCCACGCGTCGCCCTGGGGCCACTCCAGGGACGCGTGGCGGATGGCTGTGCAGCCTGGGGGACACGGTGGCACTCCACGGCAGAGGGTCCGTCGCCGTGGCAGACGGAGACGCAACGGCGGGAGCTTTTGGGGTCGACGGCGACGGGCATTAAATGCCCTTGTCCCCCACTGTTAAAGTAGGTATAGACCACTGTTCTGTACTGTAGCTCCACTGTTCCTGCACTATTACAACTACCACCTCTTTTACATTTTTACCCCTTTCTCCTACGTTGACACCTGTCGGTGACCCCTTGCACTATAAAAGGAGGCCCATGCACAACGTGGAGGGGGTTCGAAACCTAGATTACTCTCACGCACGGTGTAGCTGCTTCTTCAAGCTCCCGAGCGCTCAACTCAATACACAACCAAGCAGGAGTAGGGTTTTACGCATCCGTGCGGCCCGAACCTGGGTAAAAACTGCCCGCGCGTCTGCCTCGATCTGCTCTTCGTGCTCCCTCCGCCCTCGTACCGCACAGACAAGGGGCTCCGGTCCCATAGGTGTTCGTGGCGGACAGTTTCCCCCGACATCTTTGGCGCGCCAGGTAGGGGGGCGTCGAGGTTGTGCGAACCTGATCCGGCGTTCGCGCGGGCGCAATCTTCATTAACCTCTCCAAGTTTCGTCAACAACTTCATCAGCGACAACTCCATGGCCCCGAAGAAGAAGCCTTCGGAGGTCGGGGGCCCGTCTGCGTCTCATCCGCCGCCACCAGAGCCAACGGTGGGCGGGGGAGACGCCGTCGGAAGGGTGGTTGCCGGCGAGGACACTCACGGTGCCACCAGATCCAAGAACAGGCCGGACGACCGGACCTCGGTCTCCGTGGACGCGCCACGTCCATCGCAACATACGACGACCCCGCAGCGCCATGCCACGGGAGGTGGTATCCGCTTGCTGGGACAAGGCCATACTGGAGGTTCGCGGGACGCCCCGGACCCCCGTCCGGGCACAAGCAAAGCGAAGGCGCCGGCACGGGACCCCGCTCCTTCTAACGTCGTTAGAAGTCCGAGCGTATCCCGTTCCTCGCACCGCTCGCCCGCGTTCCCCACTACTCCGGCAGAAGCGCTCGCAAGGGCGCAGCTGCTCCTCGATTTTCCTCCAGCGGCCGACAAGGCCGAGGAATGGAGGGCCACTATCCGGAGCCTGATAGACTTCGCCAACAACGACTCTCCGCAACAGCCGTCGGCCTCACGGCCGCGGCAGGCCGAGAAGACGAAGGCTATCGGCGACAAGACTGCCGGGGGTGCGACAAGCGTGCACTCCCCGCCGCAGAAGCAGAAGACGCCGCCCCGCCGGAACAACCCCGACGACGGCTCCACAGCCTCGTCGGACCCGCGGGCCCGTCGGGACCAGCGCCAGGTCCTCGACGACCGGCGAGATGAAGACGCTCGGACCACGATCGAGCGCCGCCGAGAAGCTCGGCGACAATCCGACAAGAGAGCTGGGAACGCTGTCGACGCACCCGCGCCCGGGGAACCAGGCGACTTGCCGTACGCGGCAGGCTGCCCTGCGTTCACCCGCGAGCTGCGGCGCGTCCAGTGGCCCAGCATGAAGAACTTTAAGCCCGACGTACCGGAGAAGTACGACGGCAAGACGCACCCCTCGGAGTTTCTCAGCGTCTACACCATAGCAGTGCAAGCTGCCGGGGGGCGCGACGAGAAGATCCTAGCCAACTACTTCCCGCTCGTGCTGAAGCCGAACGTCCGTTCGTGGCTCATGCACTTGCCGGAAGGCTCTATCTCTTCTTGGGCCGACCTCTGCCATCAGTTTGTTGGCGCCTTCACCGGCGGCCACAAACCCCATGGTCAGGAGAGCGATCTCCACATTTTGGCCCAGAAGGAAGGCGAACCCCTGCGCAAGTATATCCAACGTTTCAGCCGGGTGCAGCACAACATCCCCGATGTTCACCCCGCTGCGGTTATCAGCGCGTTCCATCAGAACGTGCGTAACCGCCGCATGCGTGAGGAGATGGCGATGACCAAGATCAGGGACGTCAGCGAGCTCTACGCTCTTGCCGACAAGTGCGCCCGTGCAGAAGAGGGGAGGAAACTCCCCGGGGAGGATGCTGGCGCAGGGGGAAGCGACAGCGACGACGCCGCCCCGGCAAAGAAGAGCCGGCGGCGGAACAACAGGAAGAAGGGCAAGAAGGAAGTGCTTGCCGTCGAGAAGTCCGGCAAGGAGGCCCCCGCCAAGCAAGCGCAGGCTGGCGGCTCCGGCAAGGAGCCTGCCCCTGCGGCGGCGGCCGACAAGCCGGGTAGCTCCGACAAGCAATACTGTAAGATTCACCGCACCAAGGGTCACGACCTCTCCAACTGTAAGCGCGTCGAGTACCTCGTCGAGCAGCAAAAGGCTGAGTACGAGAGGCGCGACAAGGAGAAGGCCCAAGGTGGCGGGGAAGAGCCCAGCAAGAAGCGGCCGTTCAATGGCCGGGGAGGACGCCGCGGCAAGGCCAAGCAGCGGCAAGGAGATCGACCTCCCCGGGGCCGCGACAACGACGAAGACGACGATGAAGACATGGAGGACGACGAGAACAGCGAGCAGGAGTTCCAGAAGGCCACGGAAGTCCTGTGCGTCGACGGTGGCGCCTCCCTGCACACCTCCCACCGCCAGCTGAAACAGTGGGTGCGTGAGGTGAATGCAGCCGAGCCGCCCGTGGAGTCGCGCAGGCTCCTCAAATGGTCCAGCACGCCCATCGTTTTTGACCTTGAGGATCACCCTGACCGCACCACTGCGGTCGGGTGCTTGCCGATGCTGGTCTCACCCACCATCCGCAACCTCAAGGTCACCAAAATGTTGGTTGACGGCGGGGCCGGGCTGAACTTGATCTCCTCTGCTGTGATCAAGAAACTCCAGATTCAAGACGGCGAGCTCGAAGAGACCGGTTCATTCCAAGGAATCAACCCGGGAAGGAGCAAGCCCAAGGGAAAGATTACTCTGCCGGTGACCTTTGGCGGGGAGCTCAACTTCAGAACTGAGCGCATCACCTTTGACGTTGCTGATATTCCATTGCCCTACAATGGGATACTCGGCCGTCCCGCCCTCGCCAAGTTCATGGCAGCTTCCCACTATGCCTACAACGTGCTGAAGATGCCGGGGCCGATAAGCGTCATCACTGTCCACAGCGACAAGAAAGATGCGCTTATTTGCGCCGACAAGATTTACCGGGATGCGGCAGCTGCGGCCGAGAAGGATACTCTTGCCGCTGAAGCTCCCGGGGGAAAGAAGACGAAGACCAAGTCCGGCAAGTGCTCTGGGACCCACTCCGGCAACCGCACCTCCTCGGAGTGCTGCACTGCCGTCGAGGACGTTCCATCGAGCTCCACCGGCAAGAGCAAGAAAGGAATGGCTGCTCCTCCGGCAACCAAGAAGGTGTCCGCAAAGGAGGATGGCACTGGTGGTACCTTCACCATCAGCGCCACCCTTGACAGCAAATAGGAAAGCGCGCTCGTCGCCTTCCTGCGGGCGAATGTCGATGTGTTTGCTTGGCAACCATCTGACATCCCCGGTGTTCCCAGGAAGGTGATTGAGCACAAGCTTGCTGTCTGCCCTCATGCGCGGCCCATCAAGCAAAAAGTGAGGAAGCAAGCCGTGGAGCGCCAAGAGTTCATCAACGAGGAGATCAAGAAACTAGAGGCAGCAGGCCTAGTTAGAGGTGTGATCCATCCGACGTGGTTGGCAAACCCAGTCGTCGTGCGCAAAGCCAACGGGAAGTGGAGACTGTGTATAGACTTCACTGATGTCAATAAAGCATGTCCCAAGGATCCCTTCCCTTTGCCGCGCATTGACCAGATCGTTGACTCCACTGCCGGATGTGAGCTACTCTGTTCTCTTGATGCATACTCAGGCTATCACCAGATTTTCATGGCTAAGGAAGATGAAGAGAAGACTGCATTTATCACTCCATGTGGCACATATTGCTTTATCCGCATGCCATTTGGACTGAAAAATGCAGGCTCCACTTTTGCAAGGGTAGTGTACACTGCTTTTGAGCCACAGATCCACAGGAATGTAGAAGCCTACATGGATGACATCGTGGTGAAGAGCAAGAGCAAAGAAACACTGATTCAAGACTTAGAAGAAACGTTTCAGAACCTGCGCAGGATACAGCTCAAGCTGAACCCCGAGAAGTGCGTCTTTGGAGTTCCCTCCGGCAAGCTTCTCGGGTTCTTTGTATCACAAAGGGGGATTGAAGCCAATCCCGACAAGATCAAAGCCATCGAGCAGATAGAAGCCCCGAAGCGCGTCAAGGATGTCAGAAGGCTTGCAGGTTGCGTTGCTGCCCTCAATAGGTTCATTTCAAAATCCGCGGAACGCGCCCTACCTTTCTTCAAAATCTTGAAGAAGGCAGGTCCCATGAAGTGGACTCCGGAAGCGGAGGCGGCGTTGCAGGATTTGAAACGGTACCTGTCCTCCACTCCTATACTTGTCGCACCTAAACCACAGGAAAAGTTGTTGCTATACTTAGCGGCAACCAACCAGGTGGTTAGTGCTGCGTTGGTAGCGGAGAGGGAGTCCGACGAGGAGCCAGCGTCACCGGCAAGCGAATCTAGCGACAAGCAGGGGGCTGTCCCGACAAGCTCTGGCCCCGACAAGGAAGACTCTGCGCAGGAACAAGGAGAGGTGCGGAAGAAGATGGTGCAGCGCCCAGTATATTTTGTAAGTTCCCTTCTCCAGGGAGCTAGATCAAGGTACTCCGGTGTGCAAAAATTGCTTTTCGGCCTCCTCATGGCCTCGAGGAAGCTGCGCCACTACTTCCAAGCCCATGAGATAACAGTGGTCACTCGCTTTCCGTTGAAGAGGATATTACACAATCCAGAGGCAACAGGCAGGATCGTCGAGTGGGCACTGGAACTGTCAAGCTTCGGACTCAAATTTGAAAGTACTTCAACCATTCAGAGCCGAGCTTTGGCAGAGTTCATTGCTGAGTGGACCCCAACGCCAGAAGAAGAAGTTCAAGAAACGAGCGTACCCGTGCAAGAAGCGACAAGTGGATGGGTAATGTATTTTGACGGTGCCTTCTCGTTGCAAGGCGCCGGTGCTGGCGTGGTACTCATCGCGCCCACCGGAGAACACCTCAAATATGTTATCCAGATGCACTTTCCCAGGGAGCAGGCGACAAACAACACCGCAGAATATGAAGGCTTGCTTGCCGGCCTCAGGATTGCGGCCGAACTTGGGATCAGGAAGCTGATTGTGCGGGGCGATTCTCAGTTGGTGGTCCGACAAGTCAACAAGAGCTACCAGAGCCCTTTGATGGAAGCATATGTAGATGAAGTGAGGAAGCTTGAAGAACACTTTGAAGGTCTGCAAATGGAGCACATCCCGAGAGCTCAAAATGAAATTGCAGATGGCCTTTCAAAGTGTGCTGCGATGAAGCTACCTGTGGAACCAGGGACCTTTTTGCTCAAGCTGACTCAACCATCAGTTACACCACCAATTGGGCAGTCCAAGAAGAGAAAGTTGGTCTCCGGCGACTACTTGCCGGCGGATCTTCCTGAACCCGCCGCCAAAGTTCCCAAGATCAACGACAACGCTGAGGAACAGTTTGCTCCTGCAAGCCCTCGGGCTTGTGCAGTTGAAGCAAGTGTTCCCGACAAGCCTCGCCCCGGCGAGCTTGCCGGGGGACCGTCAGCTCCGACAGGACCAGAGGTCTTTGCCGTAGAAGCTGGGGTTCCCGCAGCGGCCCTCGAGCCTTTAGTCCTTGCCGTCGAGCCCCGGGCTCCGGCATGGGCACAGCAGATCGTCCGTTTTCTGCAAACTGGAGAACTTCCCGACGCCTGCTGTACGAGCTGCTCGATACCAGCAAGCTTTGCGCCGCTACCATAGCCGCAAAGTCAAGGCCAGGAGTCTCGAGGAAGGCGACCTTGTTCTTCGGCGTGTTCAGTCCGCCAAGAATTCCAACAAGTTGACGCCGAAGTGGGAAGGCCCTTATCGGGTGAGACAAGTTACGAGGCCCGGCGCTGTCCGCCTCGAGACCGAAGAAGGCTTACCGGTGAGCAACTCCTGGAACATAGAGCATCTTCGCAAGTTTCACCCCTAAGGCGCGGTTGCCGTGATCCGTTCCGGCAACCACCTTTTGTACAAGCCTTGCCGCTGTTGCATGTAACCCTTTGTACAAAGCCGGGCGCAGACCCCGTGCATCAGTAAAGATTTCGTGTTTTCGCATCGATTGCCTTTCGCATGCTTCTCTTTGCTATTCGCATGTTTTATTTGGCATTTGATGCAACACTTAGACATTCGGTAAGCACTATTACGCCGAAAGGCAATATGCTTGTTTCCCCTCTCCTTTTCCTTTTTCTCTTAAGCAGAAGGAACGTTCCTCGCGCACAAGTTTGCCGGGGGGGGAAGGAGGTGGAGGAGGAACTAAGTGCCATTCAAGAAAGAAGAGCCTTACCGGAAAGCAAACAACATGAGCAAGCAGCATGTGAAAGATAAGTTGTTAGAATTTGACCAGTTCAAATTTTAAATTTTTGGTTGTCTTCCTTGAACGATCACACTTTTTATGGAAAACCTGTGCGCGGAGGAACCTACCCGTGGCTTGCCGCACCCTTATCTTGTCTTCGAGTCCACTCAACGATTTAAGTGAGCTGCGACAAGTGTCGCGCCCTTGCTTCGTTTCCGAGTATACTCAGCAAGCTAAGTGCGTTGCGACTTGCTGCGGCGAGGTTGCTTGCCGGCGAGGACCTTGGCCAGCAGGCTGCTCAGCGCTCAGCGCTCGCGGCAAGGGTCCTTTCCGGCAAGCTTCCCGGGAGCGTAGGGTGAAAAACATACAAAGTCAAAGATTGGAACAAGGAAGATAACATTGCACTGATTGATTGAAGTAAAGCAAATATCTTACAAGGACAACTTGTCGCAATGGACTAATGAGTTCGTAACATAACGTGCAGCAACGAAAAGATAAAGATAAATGGGGCCCTAGTCTACGCGGTCGCCCTCCTTCCTGCCAAGCTTTGCCACCTTGGCGATGATATGGCTGACCTGCTCCTTCAGGGCCTCCGTGTCTGCATCCGCCGGCAAGCTGCAAAGAACGTTCTTGAGGTTGATCCCCGGGTTGCGGTACACGATCTTCGTCAAGACCCGCTCCAGAGTTCCTGCGCAGAGACGGCGCGACTCCTCGGCCAGCTGCGCGGGGATGCGGTTCCGGAGACCTGCAAGGGCCGGAGCGACGCCTCTGAAGAAGAGGCTGAGCTTGGCGCTGTGCGGGAGGTCTGGATCCGGCGAGTAGATAAGGTGTTCGACCTTCAAGGCAAGCAACTCCTGGTCAATGATGGATGCCGAAGAAACCAGCTCTTCGGTCCACAGCTCAATGTTCTTGCGGAAGAGCTCGAATGCCTTGTTGGTGCTGTCCACCAAGGCCCGCTCCTTGCGGAGCTCCTCCTTCAGCTTATCTTCTCGAAGCTTGGCGGCGTCAATTGAATCCCTCAGAGTTGAGACTTTCAGCTCCAAGTCCTCGATGGAGTCCTTGGCGGCCTTAAGCTCATCGCCCCTCTTGGACAGATTCACTTGGAGCTCCGCGTTGGTGTGGGCGTCCTTCTCGCGCTCAGTAATGAGCGCGGCAACCTTCTCGGTGCTCACCTTCATCGCCGCTTCTAGTTGAACAACCTTGGCGGCAAGCTCCTTCTTGGCGTCTTCCGCGGCAGCAGCAGCGGCCTTCGCCTCCTTCAGCTCCCCGCCAAGGGCAGCCTCGCGAGCGGCAAGGTCCTCCTCATGGGAGTCGAGATCCACCTTCCGCTGCGCGAGCTCTCCTTCTCGCCGGGACATCTCCACCCCGGCGAGCCGTTGCTGTTCTTCAGCCTCGGCCTTCTCCAGCACCCATTCTTCATATTCGCCGGCAAGACGCTCGCGCGCCTCCGCCACCTCGCGGAGGCCCGCCTTGTGGGCAGCGCTGAGCTCCGCCGCACGCTTCTCCATTTCGGCGGCGGCCTTGGCGGCAAGCGCTTCCCGGGAGGCGAGCTTCGCCTGCCTGGCCCGGTAAAGGGCCAGGAGCTGGTGGAGAAGCTTCTCCTCCTCGGGCCCATCTCCTTCGCCGGGCGCTTCGACGACTGTCAGACCCGCGGAGGCGAGGACTTCCCCGTCAAACGCCTCGCCCTCCGCGGGAGCTCTTGATGAAGACCCCCAAGGCACTTGGATAAAGATGCCATTGGGGGCACGAAGATAGTAACCGGCTGGCTCCTCGCCGGCGGAGGGACCGGCGGCCGGTGCAGCATCTGATGCTCCCGCCACCTCCGGGTTGGCGGTGCGGTCGCCGTCCCCCTCCCCGGCCGCTGCATCGGCAGCCGGAGCGGCCTCCTGCACGGCCGGCTCGGTGGTTTCGGCCGTCTCCGCGGTGGCCTCGGCCATCTCCACGACGACGGGAACGTCATCGCCGCCGCCCTGCGCGCCCTCCTCATCCTCAATATTGATGACCTCGGTCTCCATCGGCACGGGAGGAGGAGGAGGAAGATCTAGAAGAAGAAGAAAAAGAAGTTCAAAATCAAGCAAAGATCCAAAAAGAAGCAAAGTCAAGAAAACCAAGTACAGAACGTACCTTGGCGGACGTCCTCTGCGGTGGGCTCCCTTGCCGGGGAGCTCGGCCCTGGCGGAGTGGCCGTCCTCGCCGGGCTGCTCGCCCTTGGCGGGGTACTCTGCCTTGGCGGAGTACCCGCCCTTGGCGGAGCGCTCTCCCTCGCCGGAGAGTTTTGCCTTGCCGGGGACGGCGGGGCCTGCGGCTCCTCGGTGACGGCCTCCGGGCGCTCTTCCCGCTGCGGCTCCACCTCTGCACAAGAAAAGATAGAAGAACCAAGACATTCAGAGATCAAAGCCCTAAGCGCGCCCCGACGAGCAAAAACAGTAAACCTCTAACTTACGCTGGGGGCTGCGCTGGGGGCTGCTCCCCGGAGCGGCACTCGGGTCCGGCAAGATCGGCTCCGCCGCGATCCCTGCTTCCGCGACGGATGGGTCTTCCACGACCTCAACCGTGGGCACCTTGACCCTCTTCGCGCGCTGCTCCAAGGTCCTGCAATCACAAGCAACAAGCAAAGTCAAGCGTCAGCAACAATCGAGATATAAAAATCAAGAAGGAGTAAGGTCTCGGGTCCTTACTCTTGGTCCTCCTCGTCGTCCTCGCTCAGCGCGGAGAAGTCGAACTCCACGGTGGGCGCGTTGGCGCGAGGAGCGGAGGATGAAGGTTCCCTCGCGCGTTTCGGAGCCACCGGGGCTGGGGGCTGCGTAGGCCCAGCCCCTGTGGTGGCCGGCGCCCGAGAAGGGGGCGGAGCAGCTGCTCCGCTCCGAGAAGATCCTTGCCGGCTCGGTGCCGGCCTGCGGGACGCCTCTGCCGTGGCCGGCACGCCGGCCGCCCTTGGCGCGGCTTGGCTCGGCCGGGGAGCTGCCCGGCGAGCTGGCTGTTGCCGGGGCGCTCGCGTCTGCTCTCCCGTCGCCGCCTTGCGGAGACGCTTCAACGGGGACTGCTTCGGGCTTGCCGGGGGCGGGGAGCTCTCCGACGAGGAGAGGTCGTCGGCGTACAACTCTGTCGATCCGCCGGAGCCTTCGGCCTCCTCCTCCTCCTCCTCCTCTGCCTCGGCCGGCTCGCTGGGCCCAGCATCCGACGATGCGGCCCTCTTCCCCTTGGCGCCTCCGCCCCTCGCGGCGCCTCTGCTTCCTCCGGCGGTGCCCTCCATTGCCGCGGCCTCCGTCGCGATCCCACTGATCCCAGAGTGCCTCAGCGAGGGGATCACGGCGAGCGCGTCGGGAGGGAGCTCTAGCAACTTGCGAATCTCCTCATTGTCCGCCTGGCTGGCGGCATCCGCGGCTTCCGCCTCCGCGGGTGTGTATCCAAAGTTTCCCGCCGCCGAGGCTGCGGCGACTTCTTCAGCGCGAGAAGCTATGTAAGCAATCTCTTGGTCGGTGGTGGCCCGCGTGTGCAGCTTGAGATCGTCCTTCTTCTCCAACACCTCCACAAGGCGGTCGTAGAACTCGAGGACGTCGATGGGCTTGGGCGCAATCCACGTGCGCTCCACTCCATGAGAGTCGCACGCGGGCATCATAGCGACAAGGCGATCCCGGGCGCTACTGGCGCAGAGCGGCACCACTCCCCGGGGAGCTCGGAAGTACTCGGGGTGTGCCGGGTCGAACTTGAAAAGTTCCCTGACCATACCCCGCAGCTCGAGTGTTGTGAAGTTAAAATTGAGGCCGGGGCGCAGCCTCATGATGTCTGCCGGGCCGCCATATTGCCACGCCGGCCTCTTCCGGTCTTGGAGGGGGGCGATCCGGCGACGAAGAAAGTCCGCGCCCACTTCAGCGACAGACAGCGGCGCCAAACGAAGACGCATGATTCTGACGAGAGCAATATCCAGCTTGGAGTCGTCGGAATCGAAGTTACTCCAATCCCTGCCGCGCACGATGGGCGATGTGCGCGGCGCGGTGAAGTGTTGCGGCCGCTCCTCGACGACCCAGCACCACTCCGCACGCCACTCTTCCCACTTGCCGCGGAGCTCCCCCGGCAAGTAGGCGGGTTTCTTATTCAGCCTGAACACCCAAGAGATTCCTCCGGAGAGGGGGGCGTCGGCCTCTACTCTGGGGATGAAAAAGTGCCTAAAGAGAGCTACGTTGGGCTGGATTCCTACGAAGTTTTCGCACATGTGTGCGAAAACGGACATGGTGAGGATGGCGTTGGGAGTGAAGTCGAGGAGGTGGAGGCCATAAGTATTCATGATATCGCAGAAAAAGTTTGAGAAGGGAGGGCACAGACCGCAGTGGAAGAAGGCTGCGAAAAAGTAATACCCGCCGGGGTAGTGATCCTTGGCGACGGCCGGGTAGACGCGCGTGCGGGGGTTCGAAACCTAGATCATTCTCACGCTCGTGTAGCTGCTTCTTCAAGCTCCGAGCGCCCAACTCAATACACAACCAAGCAGGAGTAGGGTTTTACGCATCCGTGCGGCCCGAACCTGGGTAAAACTGCCCGTGCGTCTGCCTCGATCTGCTCTTCGTGCTCCCTCCGCCCTCGTACCGCACAGACAAGGGGCTCCGGTCCCATAGGTGTTCGTGGTGGACAGTTTCCCCCGACATCTTTGGCGCGCCAGGTAGGGGGCGTCGAGGTTGTGCGAACCTGATCCGGCGTTCGCGCGGGCGCAATCTTCATCAACCTCTCCAGCTTCATCAACAACTTCATCAGCAACAACTCCATGGCCCCGAAGAAGAAGCCTTCGGAGGTCGGAGGCCCGTCTGCGTCTCACCCGCCGCCACCAGAGCCAACGGTGGGCGGGGGAGACGCCGTCGGAAGGGTGGCTGCCGGCGAGGACACTCACGGTGCCACCAGATCCAAGAACAGGACGGACGACCGGACCTCGGTCTCCGTGGACGCGCCACGTCCATCGCAGCACACAACGACCCCGCAGCGCCATACCACGGGAGGTGGTATCCGCTTGCTGGGACAAGGTCATACTGGAGGTTCGCGGGACGCCCCGGACCCCCGTCCGGGCACAAGCAAAGCGAAGGCGCCGGCGCGGGACCCCGCTCCTTCTAACGTTGTTAGAAGTCCGAGCGTATCCCGCTCCTCGCACCGCTCGCCCGCGTTCCCCACTACTCCGGCAGAAGCGCTCGCAAGGGCGCAGCTGCTCCTCGATTTTCCTCCAGCGGCCGACAAGGCCGAGGAATGGAGGGCCACTATCCGGAGCCTGATAGACTTCGCCAACAACGACTCTCCGCAGCAGCCGTCGGCCTCGCGGCCGCGGCAGGCCGAGAAGACGAAGGCTATCGGCGACAAGACCGCCGGGGGTGCGACAAGCGTGCACTCCCCGCCGCAGAAGCAGAAGACGCCGCCCCGCCGGAACAACCCCGACGACGGCTCCACAGCCTCGTCGGACCCGCGGGCCCGTCGGGACCAGCGCCAGGTCCTCGACGACCGGCGAGATGAAGACGCTCGGACCACGATCGAGCGCCGCCGAGAAGCTCGGCGACAATCCGACAAGAGGGCTGGGAACACTGTCGACGCACCCGCGCCCGGTGAACCAGGCGACTTGCCGTACGCGGCAGGCTGCCCTGCGTTCACCCGCGAGCTGCGGCGCGTCCAGTGGCCCAGCATGAAGAACTTTAAGCCCGACGTACCGGAGAAGTACGACGGCAAGACGCACCCCTCGGAGTTTCTCAGCGTCTACACCATAGCAGTGCAAGCTGCCGGGGGGCGCGACGAGAAGATCCTAGCCAACTACTTCCCGCTCGTGCTGAAGCCGAACGTCCGTTCGTGGCTCATGCACTTGCCGGAAAACTCTATCTCTTCTTGGGCCGACCTCTGCCATCAGTTTGTTGGCGCCTTCACCGGCGGCCACAAACCCCATGGCCAGGAGAGCGATCTCCACATTTTGGCCCAGAAAGAGGGCGAATCCCTGCGCAAGTATATCCAACGTTTCAGCCGGGTGCAGCACAACATCCCCGATGTTCACCCTGCTGCGGTTATCAGCGCGTTCCATCAGAACGTGCGTAACCGCCGCATGCGTGAGGAGATGGCGATGACCAAGATCAGGGACGTCAGCGAGCTCTACGCTCTTGCCGACAAGTGCGCCCGTGCAGAAGAGGGGAGGAAACTCCCCGGGGAGGATGCTGGCGCAGGGGGAAGCGATAGCGACGACGCCGCCCCGGCAAAGAAGAGCCGGCGGCGGAACAACAGGAAGAAGGGCAAGAAGGAAGTGCTTGCCGTCGAGAAGTCCGGCAAGGAGGCCCCCGCCAAACAAGCGCAGGCTGGCGGCTCCGGCAAGGAGCCTGCCCCTGCGGCGGCGACCGACAAGCCGGGTAGCTCCGACAAGCAATACTGTAAGATTCACCGCACCAAGGGTCACGACCTCTCCAACTGCAAGCGCGTCGAGTACCTCGTCGAGCAGCAAAAGGCTGAGTACGAGAGGCGCGACAAGGAGAAGGCCCAAGGTGGCGGGGAAGAGCCCAGCAAGAAGCGGCCATTCAATGGCCGGGGAGGACGCCGCGGCAAGGCCAAGCAGCGGCAAGGAGATCGACCTCCCCGGGGCCGCGACAACGACGAAGACGACGATGAAGACATGGAGGACGACGAGAACAGCGAGCAGGAGTTCCAGAAGGCCACGGAGGTCCTGTGCGTCGACGGTGGCGCCTCCCTGCACACCTCCCACCGCCAGCTGAAACAGTGGGTGCGTGAGGTGAATGCAGCGGAGCCGCCCGTGGAGTCGCGCAGGCTCCTCAAATGGTCCAGCACGCCCATCATTTTTGACCTTGAGGACCACCCTGACCGCACCACGGCGGTCGGGTGCTTGCCGATGCTGGTTTCCCCCACCATCCGCAACCTCAAGGTCACCAAAATGTTGGTTGACGGCGGGGCCGGGCTAAACTTGATCTCCTCTGCTGTGATCAAGAAACTCCAGATTCAAGACGGCGAGCTCGAAGAGACCGGTTCGTTCCAAGGAATCAACCCGGGAAGGAGCAAGCCCAAGGGAAAGATTACTCTGCCGGTGACCTTTGGCGGGGAGCTCAACTTCAGGACTGAGCGCATCACCTTTGACGTTGCTGATATTCCATTGCCCTACAATGGGATACTCGGCCGTCCCGCCCTCGCCAAGTTCATGGCAGCTTCCCACTATGCCTACAACGTGCTGAAGATGCCGGGGCCGATAAGCGTCATCACTGTCCACAGCGACAAGAAAGATGCGCTTATTTGCGCCGACAAGATTTACCGGGATGCGGCAGCTGCGGCCGAGAAGGATACTCTTGCCGCTGAAGCTCCCGGGGGGAAGAAGACGAAGACCAAGTCCGGCAAGTGCTCTGGGACCCACTCCGGCAACCGCACCTCTTCGGAGTGTTGCGCCGCCGTCGAGGACGTTCCATCGAGCTCCACCGGCAAGAGTAAGAAAGGAATGGCTGCTCCTCCGGCAACCAAGAAAGTGTCCGCAAAGGAGGATGGCACTGGTGGTACCTTCACCATCAGTGCCACCCTTGACAGCAAATAGGAAAGCGCGCTCGTCGCCTTCCTGCGGGCGAATGTCGATGTGTTTGCTTGGCAACCATCTGACATCCCCGGTGTTCCCAGGAAGGTGATTGAGCACAAGCTTGCTGTCTGTCCTCATGCGCGGCCCATCAAGCAAAAAGTGAGGAAGCAAGCCGTGGAGCGCCAAGAGTTCATCAATGAGGAGATCAAGAAACTAGAAGCAGCAGGCCTAGTTAGAGGTGTGATCCATCCGACGTGGTTGGCAAACCCAGTCGTCGTGCGCAAAGCCAACGGGAAGTGGAGACTGTGTATAGACTTCACTGATGTCAATAAAGCATGTCCCAAGGATCCCTTCCCTTTGCCGCGCATTGACCAGATCGTTGACTCCACTGCCGGATGTGAGCTACTCTGTTTTCTTGATGCATACTCAGGCTATCACCGGATTTTCATGGCTAAGGAAGATGAAGAGAAGACTGCATTTATCACTCCATGTGGCACCTATTGCTTTATCCGCATGCCATTTGGACTGAAGAATGCAGGCTCAACTTTTGCAAGGGTAGTATACACTGCTTTTGAGCCACAGATCCACAGGAATGTAGAAGCCTACATGGATGATATCGTGGTGAAGAGCAAGAACAAAGAAACACTGATTCAAGACTTGGAAGAAACGTTTCAGAACCTGCGCAGGATACAACTCAAGCTGAACCCCGAGAAGTGCGTCTTTGGAGTTCCCTCCGGCAAGCTTCTCGGGTTCTTTGTATCACAGAGGGGGATTGAAGCCAACCCCGACAAGATCAAAGCCATCGAGCAGATAGAAGCTCCAAAGCGCGTCAAAGATGTCAGAAGGCTTGCAGGTTGCGTTGCTGCCCTCAGTAGGTTCATTTCAAAATCCGCAGAACGCGCCCTACCTTTCTTCAAAATCTTGAAGAAGGCAGGTCCCATGAAGTGGACTCCGGAAGCGGAGGCGGCGTTGCAGGATTTGAAACGGTACCTGTCCTCCACTCCTACACTTGTCGCACCTAAACCACAGGAAAAGTTGTTGCTATACTTAGCGGCAACCAACCAGGTGGTTAGTGCTGCGTTAGTAGCGGAGAGGGAGTCCGACGAGGAGTCAGCATCACCGGCAAGCGAATCTAGCGACAGGCAGGGGGCAGTCCCGACAAGCTCTGGCCCCGACAAGGAAGACTCTGCGCAGGAACAAGGAGAGGTGCGGAAGAAGATGGTGCAGCGCCCAGTGTATTTTGTAAGTTCCCTTCTCCAGGGAGCTAGATCAAGGTACTCTGGTGTGCAAAAATTGCTTTTCGGCCTCCTCATGGCCTCGAGGAAGCTGCGCCACTACTTCCAAGCCCATGAGATAACGGTGGTCACTCGCTTTCCGTTGAAGAGGATATTGCACAATCCAGAGGCAACAGGAAGGATCGTCGAGTGGGCACTGGAGCTGTCAAGCTTTGGACTCAAGTTTGAAAGTACTTCAACCATACAGAGCCGAGCTTTGGCAGAATTCATCGCTGAGTGGACCCCAACGCCAGAAGAAGAAGTTCAAGAAACGAGTGTACCCGTGCAAGAAGCGACAAGTGAATGGGTAATGTATTTTGACGGTGCCTTCTCGCTGCAAGGCGCCGGTGCCGGCGTGGTACTCATCGCGCCCACCGGAGAGCACCTCAAATATGTTATCCAGATGCACTTCCCCAGGGAGCAAGCGACAAACAACACTGCAGAATATGAAGGCTTGCTTGCCGGCCTCAGGATTGCGGCCGAACTTGGGATCAGAAAGCTGATTGTGCGGGGCGATTCTCAGTTGGTGGTCCGGCAAGTTAACAAGAGCTACCAGAGCCCTTTGATGGAAGCATATGTCGATGAAGTGAGGAAGCTTGAAGAGCACTTTGAAGGTCTGCAGATGGAGCACGTCCCAAGAGCCCAAAATGAGATTGCAGATGGCCTTTCAAAGTGCGCCGCAATGAAGTTACCTGTGGAACCAGGGACCTTTTTGCTCAAGCTGACTCAACCATCAGTTACACCATCAATTGGGCAGTCCAAGAAGAGAAAGTTGGTCTCCGGCGACTACTTGCTGGCGGATCTTCCTGAACCCGCCGCCAAAGTCCGCCACGAACACCTATGGGACCGGAGCCCCTTGTCTGTGCGGTACGAGGGCGGAGGGAGCACAAAGAGCAGATCGAAGCAGGCGCGCCAGGTAGGGGGCGTCGAGGTTGTGCGAACCTGATCCGGCTTTCGCGCGGGCGCATTCTTCATCAACCTCTCCAGTTTCATCAGCAACTTCATCAGCAACAACTCCATGGCCCCGAAGAAGAAGCCTTCGGAGGTCGGAGGCCCGTCTGCGTCTCATCCGCCGCCACCAGAGCCAACGGTGGGCGGGGGAGACGCCGTCGGAAGGGTGGTTGCCGGTGAGGACACTCACGGTGCCACCAGATCCAAGAACAAGACGGATGACCGGACCTCGGTCTCCGTGGACGCGCCGCGTCCATCACAGCACACGACGACCCCGCAGCGCCATACCACGGGAGGTGGTATCCGCTTGCTGGGACAAGGCCAAACTGGAGGTTCGCGGGACGCCCCGGACCCCCGTCCGGGCACGAGCAAAGCGAAGGCGCCGGCGCGGGACCCCGCTCCTTCTAACGTCGTTAGGAGTCCGAGCGTATCCCGCTCCTCGCACCGCTCGCCCGCGTTCCCCACTACTCCGGCAGAAGCGCTCGCAAGGGCGCAGCTGCTTCTCGATTTTCCTCCGGCGGCCGACAAGGCCGAAGAATGGAGGGCCACCATCCGGAGCCTGATAGACTTCGCCAACAACGACTCTCCGCAGCAGCCGTCGGCCTCACGGCCGCGGCAGGCTGAGAAGACGAAGGCTATCGGCGACAAGACTGCCGGGGGTGCGACAAGCGTGCACTCCCCGCCGCAGAAGCAGAAGACGCCGCCCCGTCGGAACAACCCCGACGACGGCTCCACAGCCTCGTCGGACCCGCGGGCCCGTCGGGACCAGCGCCAGGTCCTCGACGACCGGCGAGATGAAGACGCTCGGACCACGATCGAGCGCCGCCGAGAAGCTCGGCGACAATCCGACAAGAGAGCTGGGAACACTGTCGACGCACCCGCGCCCGGTGAACCAGGCGACTTGCCGTACGCGGCAGGCTGCCCTGCGTTCCCCCGCGAGCTGCGGCGCGTCCAGTGGCCCAGCATGAAGAACTTTAAGCCCGACGTACCGGAGAAGTACGACGGCAAGACGCACCCCTCGGAGTTTCTCAGCGTCTACACCATAGCAGTGCAAGCTGCCGGGGGGCGCGACGAGAAGATCCTAGCCAACTACTTCCCGCTCGTGCTGAAGCCGAACGTCCGTTCGTGGCTCATGCACTTGCCGGAAGGCTCTATCTCTTCTTGGGCCGACCTCTGCCATCAGTTTGTTGGCGCCTTCACCGGCGGCCACAAACCCCATGGCAAGGAGAGCGATCTCCACATTTTGGCCCAGAAGGAAGGCGAACCCCTGCGCAAGTATATCCAACGTTTCAGCCGGGTACAGCACAACATCCCCGACGTTCACCCTGCTGCGGTTATCAGCGCGTTCCATCAGAACGTGCGTAACCGCCGCATGCGTGAGGAGATGGCGATGACCAAGATCAGGGACGTCAGCGAGCTCTACGCTCTTGCCGACAAGTGCGCCCGTGCAGAAGAGGGGAGGAAACTCCCCGGGGAGGATGCTGGCGCAGGGGGAAGCGACAGCGACGACGCCGCCCCGGCAAAGAAGAGCCGGCGGCGGAACAACAGGAAGAAGGGCAAGAAGGAAGTGCTTGCCGTCGAGAAGTCCGGCAAGGAGGCCCCCGCCAAGCAAGCGCAGGCTGGCGGCTCCGGCAAGGAGCCTGCCCCTGCGGCGGCGGCCGACAAGCCGGGTAACTCCGACAAGCAATACTGTAAGATTCACCGCACCAAGGGTCACGACCTCTCCAACTGCAAGCGCGTCGAATATCTCGTCGAGCAGCAAAAAGCTGAGTACGAGAGGCGTGACAAGGAGAAGGCCCAAGGTGGCGGGGAGGAGCCCACCAAGAAGCGGCCATTCAATGGCCGGGGAGGACGCCGCGGCAAGGCCAAGCAGCGGCAAGGAGATCGACCTCCCCGGGGCCGCGACAACGACGAAGACGACGATGAAGACATGGAGGACGACGAGAACAGCGAGCAGGAGTTCCAGAAGGCCACGGAGGTCCTGTGTGTCGACGGTGGCGCCTCCCTGCACACCTCCCACCGCCAGCTGAAACAGTGGGTGCGTGAGGTGAATGCAGCGGAGCCGCCCGTGGAGTCGCGCAGGCTCCTCAAATGGTCCAGCACGCCCATCATTTTTGACCTTGAGGATCACCCTGACCGCACCACGGCGGTCGGGTGCTTGCCGATGCTGGTTTCCCCCACCATCCGCAACCTCAAGGTCACCAAAATGTTGGTTGACGGCGGGGCCGGGCTGAACTTGATCTCCTCTGCTGTGATCAAGAAACTCCAGATTCAAGACGGCGAGCTCGAAGAGACCGGTTCATTCCAAGGAATCAACCCGGGAAGGAGCAAGCCCAAGGGAAAGATTACTCTGCCGGTGACCTTTGGCGGGGAGCTCAACTTCAGGACTGAGCGCATCACCTTTGACGTTGCTGATATCCCATTGCCCTACAATGGGATACTCGGCCGTCCCGCCCTCGCCAAGTTCATGGCAGCTTCCCACTACGCCTACAACGTGCTGAAGATGCCGGGGCCGATAAGCGTCATCACTGTCCACAGCGACAAGAAGGATGCGCTTATCTGCGCCAACAAGATTTACCGGGATGCGGCAGCTGCGGCCGAGAAGGATACTCTTGCCGCTGAAGCTCCCGGGGGGAAGAAGACGAAGACCAAGTCCGGCAAGTGCTCTGGGACCCACTCCGGCAACCGCACCTCTTCGGAGTGCTGCGCCGCCGTCGAGGACGTTCCATCGAGCTCCACCGGCAAGAGCAAGAAAGGAATGGCTGCTCCGCCGGCAACCAAGAAAGTGTCCGCAAAGGAGGATGGCACTGGTGGTACCTTCACCATCAGTGCCACCCTTGACAGCAAATAGGAAAGCGCGCTCGTCGCCTTCCTGCGGGCGAATGTCGATGTGTTTGCTTGGCAACCATCTGACATCCCCGGTGTTCCCAGGAAGGTGATTGAGCACAAGCTTGCTGTCTGTCCTCATGCGCGGCCCATCAAGCAAAAAGTGAGGAAGCAAGCCGTGGAGCGCCAAGAGTTCATCAATGAGGAGATCAAGAAACTAGAGGCAGCAGGCCTAGTTAGAGGTGTGATCCATCCGACGTGGTTGGCAAACCCAGTCGTCGTGCGCAAAGCCAACGGGAAGTGGAGACTGTGTATAGACTTCACTGATGTCAATAAAGCATGTCCCAAGGATCCCTTCCCTTTGCCGCGCATTGACCAGATCGTTGACTCCACTGCCGGATGTGAGCTACTCTGTTTTCTTGATGCATACTCAGGCTATCACCAGATTTTCATGGCTAAGGAAGATGAAGAGAAGACTGCATTTACCACTCCATGTGGCACCTATTGCTTTATCCGCATGCCATTTGGACTGAAGAATGCAGGCTCAACTTTTGCAAGGGTAGTATACACTGCTTTTGAGCCACAGATCCACAGGAATGTAGAAGCCTACATGGATGACATCGTGGTGAAGAGCAAGAGCAAAGAAACACTGATTCAAGACTTGGAAGAAACGTTTCAGAACCTGCGCAGGATACAACTCAAGCTGAACCCCGAGAAGTGCGTCTTTGGAGTTCCCTCCGGCAAGCTTCTCGGGTTCTTTGTATCACAAAGGGGGATTGAAGCCAATCCCGACAAGATCAAAGCCATCGAGCAGATAGAAGCCCCGAAGCGCGTCAAGGATGTCAGAAGGCTTGCGGGTTGCGTTGCTGCCCTCAGTAGGTTCATTTCAAAATCCGCGGAACGCGCCCTACCTTTCTTCAAAATCTTGAAAAAGGCAGGTCCCATGAAGTGGACTCCGGAAGCGGAGGCGGCGTTGCAGGATTTGAAACGGTACCTGTCCTCCACTCCTATACTTGTCGCACCTAAACCACAGGAAAAGTTGTTGCTATACTTAGCGGCAACCAACCAGGTGGTTAGTGCTGCGTTAGTAGCGGAAAGGGAGTCCGACGAGGAGTCAGCATCACCGGCAAGCGAATCTAGCGACAAGCAGGGGGCTGACCCGACAAGCTCTGGCCCCGACAAGGAAGACTCTGCGCAGGAACAAGGAGAGGTGCGGAAGAAGATGGTGCAGCGCCCAGTGTATTTTGTAAGTTCCCTTCTCCAGGGAGCTAGATCAAGGTACTCTGGTGTGCAAAAATTGCTTTTCGGCCTCCTCATGGCCTCGAGGAAGCTGCGCCACTACTTCCAAGCCCATGAGATAACAGTGGTCACTCGCTTTCCGTTGAAGAGGATATTACACAATCCAGAGGCAACAGGCAGGATCGTCGAGTGGGCACTGGAGCTGTCAAGCTTCGGACTCAAATTTGAAAGTACTTCAACCATTCAGAGCCGAGCTTTGGCAGAGTTCATTGCTGAGTGGACCCCAACACCAGAAGATGAAGTTCAAGAAACAAGCGTACCCGTGCAAGAAGCGACAAGTGAATGGGTAATGTATTTTGACGGTGCCTTCTCGCTGCAAGGCGCCGGTGCCGGCGTGGTACTCATCGCGCCCACCGGAGAGCACCTCAAATATGTTATCCAGATGCACTTTCCCAGGGAGCAAGCGACAAACAACACTGCAAAATATGAAGGCTTGCTTGCCGGCCTCAGGATTGCGGCCGAACTTGGGATCAGGAAGCTGATTGTACGGGGAGATTCTCAGTTGGTGGTCCGACAAGTTAACAAGAGCTACCAGAGCCCTTTGATGGAAGCATATGTCGATGAAGTGAGGAAGCTTGAAGAGCACTTTGAAGGTCTGCAGATGGAGCACGTCCCAAGAGCTCAAAATGAGATTGCAGACGGCCTTTCAAAGTGCGCCGCGATGAAGTTACCTGTGGAACCAGGGACCTTTTTGCTCAAGCTGACTCAGCCATCAGTTACACCATCAATTGGGCAGTCCAAGAAGAGAAAGTTGGTCTCCGGCGACTACTTGCCGGCGGATCTTCCTGAACCCGCCGCCAAAGTTCCCAAGATCAACAATAACGCTGAGGAACAGTTTGCTCCTGCGAGCCCTCGGGCTTGTGCAGTTGAAGCAAGTGTTCCCGACAAGCCTCGCCCCGGCGAGCTTGCCGGGGGACCGACAGCTCCGACAGGACCAGAGGTCTTTGCCGTAGAAGCTGAGGTTCCCGCAGCAGCCCTCGAGCCTTTAGTCCTTGCCGTCGAGCCCCGAGCTCCGGCATGGGCACAGCAGATCGTCCGTTTTCTACAAACTGGAGAACTTCCCGACGACCCACAAGAGATAGAGAAGATAACCAGGCAGTCAAGTATGTATCAGTTTGTGGATAACGAGCTGTACAGAAGAAGACTCAATGGTGTTAGGTTGAAGTGCATCTCCAGGGAAGATGGACAGAAGCTGTTGGCAGAAATACACGGAGGCATATGCGGCCACCACATTGGCGCAAGGGCACTTGCCGGGAAAGCTTTCCGGCAAGGGTTCTTTTGGCAAGAAGCCCTCCAAGATGCAACTGCACTAGTAACCAAGTGTGAAGCGTGCCAGTTCCATGCAAAGCAAATTCATCAGCCAGCTCAGGCTCTCCAAACAATCCCTTTGTCCTGGCCCTTCTCGGTCTGGGGGCTCGATATACTCGGCCCTTTCCCTCGTGCTGTCGGGGGCTTTGAGTACTTGTACGTTGCAATCGACAAGTTCACAAAGTGGCCAGAAGTGGAGCCAGTGAGAAAGGTGACAGCACAGTCAGCAGTCAGGTTCTTCAGGTCGATTGTTTGCCGTTTCGGGATCCCTAACAGGATCATCACCGACAACGGTACACAATTCACTAGTCGCACCTTCATGCAGTACGTCCAAGACCTTGGCGCCAAGGTCTGTTTCGCTTCTGTTGCTCACCCGAGGAGCAACGGCCAAGCGGAGAGGGCAAATGCTGAAGTGCTGCGCGGACTCAAGACAAGGACCTTTGACAGGCTGCGCAAGTGCGGAAGGAATTGGATAGAGGAGCTCCCGGCGGCTCTTTGGTCAATCAGAACGACACCGAGTCGAGCCACCGGGCAGACACCTTTTGCTCTAGTCTATGGAGCAGAAGCAGTTCTCCCCATGGAACTCGTATACGGATCTCCTCGAGTGCTCGCTTATGATGAGCTCGAGCAAGAGCAACTGCGGCAAGATGACGCATTGCTCCTTGAGGAGGGACGTCTCCAGGCTGCTGTACGAGCTGCTCGATACCAGCAAGCTTTGCGCCGCTACCATAGCCGCAAAGTCAAGGCCAGGAGTCTCGAGGAAGGCGACCTTGTTCTTCGGCGTGTTCAGTCCGCCAAGAATTCCAACAAGTTGACGCCGAAGTGGGAAGGCCCTTATCGGGTGAGACAAGTTACGAGGCCCGGCGCTGTCCGCCTCGAGACCGAAGAAGGCTTACCGGTGAGCAACTCCTGGAACATAGAGCATCTTCGCAAGTTTCACCCCTAAGGCGCGGTTGCCGTGATCCGTTCCGGCAACCACCTTTTTGTACAAGCCTTGCCGCTGTTGCATGTAACCCTTTGTACAAAGCCGGGCGCAGACCCCGTGCATCAGTAAAGATTTCGTGTTTTCGCATCGATTGCCTTTCGCATGTTTCTCTTTGCTATTCGCATGTTTTATTTGGCATTTGATGCAACACTTAGACATTCGGTAAGGACTATTACGCCGAAAGGCAATATGCTTGTTTCCCTCTCCTTTTCCTTTTTCTCTTAAGCAGAAGGAACGTTCCTCGCGCACAAGTTTGCCGGGGGGGAAGGAGATGGAGGAGGAACTAAGTGCCGTTCAAGAAAGAAGAGCCTTACCGGAAAGCAAACAACATGAGCAAGCAGCATGTGAAAGATAAGTTGTTAGAATTTGACCAGTTCAAATTTTAAATTTTGGTTGTCTTCCTTGAACAATCACACTTTTTATGGAAAACCTGTGCGCGGAGGAACCTACCCGTGGCTTGCCGCACCCTTATCTTGTCTTCGAGTCCACTCAACGATTTAAGTGAGCTGCGACAAGTGTCGCGCCCTTGCTTCGTTTCCGAGTACACTCAGCAAGCTAAGTGCGTTGCGACTTGCTGCGGCGAGGTTGCTTGCCGGCGAGGACCTTGGCCAGCAGGCTGCTCAGCGCTCAGCGCTCGCGGCAAGGGCCCCTTTCCGGCAAGCTCCCCGGGAGCGTAGGGTGAGGAACATACAAAGTCAAAGATTGGAACAAGGAAGATAACATTGCACTGATTGATTGAAGTAAAGCAAATATCTTACAAGGACAACTTGTCGCAATGGACTAATGAGTTCGTAACATAATGTGCAGCAACGAAAAGATAAAGATAAATGGGGCCCTAGTCTACGCGGTCGCCCTCTTTCCTGCCAAGCTTTGCCACCTTGGCGATGATATGGCTGACCTGCTCCTTCAGGGCCTCCGTGTCTGCATCTGCCGGCAAGCTGCAAAGAACGTTCTTGAGGTTGATCCCCGGGTTGCGGTACACGATCTTCGTCAAGACCCGCTCCAGAGTTCCTGCGCAGAGACGGCGCGACTCCTCGGCCAGCTGCGCGGGGATGCGGTTCCGGAGACCTGCAAGGGCCGGAGCGACGCCTCTGAAGAAGAGGCTGAGCTTGGCGCTGTGCGGGAGGTCTGGATCCGGCGAGTAGATAAGATGTTCGACCCTCAAGGCAAGCAACTCCTGGTCAATGTTGGATGCAGAAGAAACCAGCTCTTCGGTCCACAGCTCAATGTTCTTGCGGAAGAGCTCGGATGCCTTGTTGGCGCTGTCCACCAAGGTCCGCTCCTTGCGGAGCTCCTCCTTCAGCTTGTCTTCTCGAAGCTTGGCGGCGTCAATTGAATCCCTCAGAGTTGAGACTTTCAGCTCCAGGTCCTCGATGGAGTCCTTGGCGGCCTTAAGCTCATCGCCCCTCTTGGACAGATTCACTTGGAGCTCCGCGTTGGTGTGGGCGTCCTTCTCGCGCTCAGTAATGAGCGCGGCAACCTTCTCGGTGCTCACCTTCATCGCCGCTTCTAATCGTTCAACCTTGGCGGCAAGCTCCTTCTTGGCGTCTTCCGCGGCAGCAGCAGCGGCTTTCGCCTCCTTCAGCTCCCCGCCAAGGGCAGCCTCGCGAGCGGCAAGGTCCTCCTCATGGGAGTCGAGATCCACCTTCCGCTGCGCGAGCTCTCCTTCTCGCCGGGACATCTCCACCCCGGCGAGCCGTTGCTGTTCTTCAGCCTCGGCTTTCTCCAAAAGCCACTCTTGATATTCACCGGCGAGACGCTCGCGCTCCTCCGCCACCTCGCGGAGGCCCGCCTTGTGGGCAGCGCTGAGCTCCGCCGCACGCTTCTCCATTTCGGCGGCGGCCTGGGCAGCAAGGGCTTCCCGGGGGGCAAGCTTCGCCTGCCTGGCCCGGTAAAGGGCCAGGAGTTGGTGGAGAAGCTTTTCCTCCTCGGGCCCATCTCCTTCGCCGGGCGCCTCGACGACTGTCAGACCCGCGGAGGCGAGGACTTCTCCGTCAAACGCCTCGCCCTCCGCGGGAGCTCTTGATGAAGACCCCCAAGGCACTTGGATAAAGACGCCATTGGGGGCACGAAGATAGTACGCCTGCTTCTCGCCGGTGGAGGGGCCGGCGGCCGGCGTAGCATCCGGTGCTCCCGCCACCTCCGGGTCGGCGGTGCGGTCGCCGTCCCCCTCCCCGGTCGCGGCGTCAGCGGCCGGAGTGGCCTCCTGCGCGGCCGGCTCGGTGGCCTCGGTCGCCTCCTCGGTGGCCTCGGCCATCTCCACGACGACGGGAACGTCATCACCGCCGCCCTGCGCGCCCTCCTCATCCTCGATATTGATGACCTCGGTCTCCATCGGCGCGGGAGGAGGAGGAGGAAGATCTAGAAGAAGAAAAAGAAGTTCAAAATCAAGCAAAGATCCAAAAAGAAGCAAAGTCAAGAAAACCAAGTACAGAACGTACCTTGGCGGACGTCCTCTGCGGCGGGCTCCCTTGCCGGGGAGCTCGGCCTTGGCGGAGTGGCCGTCCTCGCCGGGCTGCTCGCCCTTGGCGGGGTACTCTGCTTTGGCGGAGTACCCGCCCTTGGCGGAGCGCTCTCCCTTGCCGGAGAGTTTTGCCTTGCCGGGGATGGCGGGGCCTGCGGCTCCTCGGTGACGGTCTCCGGGCGCTCTTCCCGCTGCGGCTCCACCTCTGCACAAGAGAAGATAGAAGAACCAAGACATTCAAAAAAAAATCAAAGCCCTAAGCGCGCCCCGACGAGCGAAAACAGTAAACCTCTAACTTACGCTGGGGGCTGCGCTGGGGGCTACTCCCCGGAGCGGCACTCGGGTCCGGCAAGCTCGGCTCCGGTGCGATCCCTGCTTCCGCGACAGATGGGTCTTCTACGACCTCAACTGTGGGCACCCTGACCCTCTTCGCGCGCTGCTCCAAGGTCCTGCAATCACAAGCAACAAGCAAAGTCAAGCGTCAGCAACAATCGAGATATAAAAATCAAGAAGGAGTAAGGTCTCGGGTCCTTACTCTTGGTCCTCCTCGTCGTCCTCGCTCAGCGCGGAGAAGTCAAACTCCACGGTGGGCGCGTCGGCGCGAGGAGCGGAGGATGAAGATTCCCTCGCGCGTTTCGGAGCCACCGGGGCTGGGGGCTGCGTAGGCCCAGCCCCTGTGGTGGCCGGCGCCCGAGAAGTGGGCGGAGCAGCTGCTCCGCTCCGTGAAGATCCTTGCCGGCTCGGTGCCGGCCTGCGGGACGCCTCTGTCGTGGTCCGCGCGCGCGGGGCCTCTGCCGTGGCCGGCACGCCGGTCGCCCTTGGCACGTCTTGGCTCGGCCGGGGAGCTGCCCGGCGAGCTGGCTGTTGCCGGGGCGCTCGCGCCTGCTCCCCCGTCGCCGCCTTGCGGAGACGCTTCAATGGGGACTGCCTCGGGCTCGCCGGGGGCGGGGAGCTTTCCGACGAGGAGAGGTCGTCGGCGTAGAGCTCGGTGGATCCGCCGGTGTCTTCCTCCTCCCCCTCCTCTCCCTCGGCCAGTTCGCTGGCCCCAGCGCCTTGCACTGCGGGCCCCTTCCCCTTGGTGGCCCCGCTTCGTCCGGCGCCTTCACTCCTCGCGGCACCCCTGCTTCCTCCGGCTGTGCCCTCCATTGCCGCGGCCTCCGTCGCGATCCCATTGATCCCGGAATGCCTCAGCGAGGGGACCCCGGCGAGCGCGTCGGGAGGGAGCTCTAGCAGCTTGCGAATCTCCTCCTTATCCGCCTGGCTGGAGGCATCCGCGGCTTCCGCCTCCGCGGATGTGTATCCAAAGTTTCCCGCCGCCGCGGCTGCGGCGACTTCTTCAGCGCGAGAAGCCATGTAAGCAATCTCTTGGTCGGTGGTGGCCCGCGTGTGCAGCTTGAGATCGTCCGTCTTCTCCAACACCTCCGCAAGGTTGTCGTAGAACTCGAGGACGTCGATAGGCTTGGGCGCAATCCACGTGCGCTCCAATCCATGAGAGTCGCACGCGGGCATCATAGCGACAAGGCGATCCCGGGCGCTGCTGGCGCAGAGCGGCACCACTCCCCGGGGAGCGCGGAAGTACTCGGGGTGTGCCGGGTCGAACTTGAAAAGTTCCCTGACCATACCCCGCAGCTCGAGTGTTGTGAAGTTAAAATTGAGGCCGGGGCGCAGCCTCATGGTGTCTGCCGGGCCGCCGTATTGCAACAATACAATACGTGCCTTGCTTCCCCTACTGTCACTGGGAAAGGACACCGCAAGATTGAACCCAAAGCCAAGCACTTCTCCCATTGCAAGAACTATAGATCTAGTAGGCCAAACCAAACCGATAATTCGAAGAGACTTGCAAGGATATTATGAGTGTCGGTGTACTAAGGTAGGGGTACCCTAGTACCCCAACTTGTGCACGGGCAGCGGCAGCTCCCCGCGGCAGGGTTCACCACGCGCTTGCCGGAGACCTTCCTGCCCCTTATCTAGCCATTCAAAAACAAAGTATACAAGACAGAAGACCAAGACCCCGGCAAGAGGAGCTTGCCGGGAAGGCCGTCCCAGGCTCGAGATTGCTTAACTAGCACGAGGCCCTGGCAAGAGGAGCTTGTCAGGACGAATAGAAGATTTTATCTTAGAAGACCCGGCAAGGGCTCGGGGAGCGGCAAGCTTCCGGGCCCGGCAAGGTCGAGATCCCCGGCAAGGTGCTTGCCGGGGGAGGTGCGCTGTGTGCCCGCGCTCCAGCTCATCGGCCCACGCGTCGCCCTGGGGCCACTCCAGGGACGCGTGGCGGATGGCTGTGCAGCCTGGGGGACACGGTGGCACTCCACGGCAGAGGGTCCGTCGCCGTGGCAGACGGAGACGCAACGGCGGGAGCTTTTGGGGTCGACGGCGACGGGCATTAAATGCCCTTGTCCCCCACTGTTAAAGTAGGTATAGACCACTGTTCTGTACTGTAGCTCCACTGTTCCCGCACTATTACAACTACCACCTCTTTTACATTTTTACCCCTTTCTCCTACGTTGACACCTGTCGGTGACCCCTTGCACTATAAAAGGAGGCCCATGCACAACGTGGAGGGGGTTCGAAACCTAGATTACTCTCACGCACGGTGTAGCTGCTTCTTCAAGCTCCCGAGCGCTCAACTCAATACACAACCAAGCAGGAGTAGGGTTTTACGCATCCGTGCGGCCCGAACCTGGGTAAAAACTGCCCGCGCGTCTGCCTCGATCTGCTCTTCGTGCTCCCTCCGCCCTCGTACCGCACAGACAAGGGGCTCCGGTCCCATAGGTGTTCGTGGCGGACAGTTTCCCCCGACATCTTTGGCGCGCCAGGTAGGGGGAAGGAGGTAGAGGAGGAACTAAGTGCCGTTCAAGAAAGAAGAGCCTCACCGGAAAGCAAACAACATGAGCAAGCAGCATGTGAAAGATAAGTTGTTAGAATTTGACCAGTTCAAATTTTAATTTTTGGTTGTCTTCCTTGAACAATCACACTTTATATGGAAAACCTGTGCGCGGAGGAACCTACCCGTGGCTTGCCGCACCCTTATCTTGTCTTCGAGTCCACTCAACGATTTAAGTGAGCTGCGACAAGTGTCGCGCCCTTGCTTCGTTTCCGAGTACACTCAGCAAGCTAAGTGCGTTGCGACTTGCTGCGGCGAGGTTGCTTGCCGGCGAGGACCTTGGCCAGCAGGCTGCTCAGCGCTCAGCGCTCGCGGCAAGGGCCCCTTTCCGGCAAGCTCCCCGGGAGCGTAGGGTGAGGAACATACAAAGTCAAAGATTGGTACAAGGAAGATAACATTGCACTGATTGATTGAAGTAAAGCAAATATCTTACAAGGACAACTTGTCGCAATGGACTAATGAGTTCGTAACATAATGTGCAGCAACGAAAAGATAAAGATAAATGGGGCCCTAGTCTACGCGGTCGCCCTCCTTCCTGCCAAGCTTCGCCACCTTGGCGATGATATGGCTGACCTGCTCCTTCAGGGCCTCCGTGTCTGCATCTGCCGGCAAGCTGCAAAGAACGTTCTTGAGGTTGATCCCCGGGTTGCGGTACACGATCTTCGTCAAGACCCGCTCCAGAGTTCCTGCGCAGAGACGGCGCGACTCCTCGGCCAGCTGCGCGGGGATGCGGTTCCGGAGACCTGCAAGGGCCGGAGCGACGCCTCTGAAGAAGAGGCTGAGCTTGGCGCTGTGCGGGAGGTCTGGATCCGGCGAGTAGATAAGATGTTCGACCTTCAAGGCAAGCAACTCCTGGTCAATGTTGGATGCAGAAGAAACCAGCTCTTCGGTCCACAGCTCAATGTTCTTGCGGAAGAGCTCGGATGCCTTGTTGGCGCTGTCCACCAAGGTCCGCTCCTTGCGGAGCTCCTCCTTCAGCTTGTCTTCTCGAAGCTTGGCAGCGTCAATTGAATCCCTCAGAGTTGAGACTTTCAGCTCCAAGTCCTCGATGGAGTCCTTGGCGGCCTTAAGCTCATCGCCCCTCTTGGACAGATTCACTTGGAGCTCCGCGTTGGTGTGGGCGTCCTTCTCGCGCTCAGTAATGAGCGCGGCAACCTTCTCGGTGCTCACCTTCATCGCCGCTTCTAGTCGTTCAACCTTGGCGGCAAGCTCCTTCTTGGCGTCTTCCGCGGCAGCAGCAGCGGCTTTCGCCTCCTTCAGCTCCCCGCCAAGGGCAGCCTCGCGAGCGGCAAGGTCCTCCTCATGGGAGTCGAGATCCACCTTCCGCTGCGCGAGCTCTCCTTCTCGACCCCGGCGAGCCGTTGCTGTTCTTCAGCCTCGGCTTTCTCCAAAAGCCACTCTTGATATTCACCGGCGAGACGCTCGCGCTCCTCCGCCACCTCGCGGAGGCCCGCCTTGTGGGCAGCGCTGAGCTCCGCCGCACGCTTCTCCATTTCGGCGGCGGCCTGGGCAGCAAGGGCTTCCCGGGAGGCAAGCTTCGCCTGCCTGGCCCGGTAAAGGGCCAGGAGTTGGTGGAGAAGCTTTTCCTCCTCGGGCCCATCTCCTTCGCCGGGCGCCTCGACGACTGTCAGACCCGCGGAGGCGAGGACTTCTCCGTCAAACGCCTCGCCCTCCGCGGGAGCTCTTGATGAAGACCCCCAAGGCACTTGGATAAAGACGCCATTGGGGGCACGAAGATAGTACGCCTTCTTCTCGCCGGTGGAGGGGCCGGCGGCCGGCGTAGCATCCGGTGCTCCCGCCACCTCCGGGTCGGCGGTGCGGTCGCCGTCCCCCTCCCCGGTCGCGGCGTCAGCGGCCGGAGTGGCCTCCTGCGCGGCCGGCTCGGTGGCCTCGGTCGCCTCCTCGGTGGCCTCGGCCATCTCCACGACGACGGGAACGTCGTCGCCGCCGCCCTGCGCGCCCTCCTCATCCTCGATATTGATGACCTCGGTCTCCATCGGCGCGGGAGGAGGAGGAGGAAGATCTAGAAGAAGAAAAAGAAGTTCAAAATCAAGCAAAGATCCAAAAAGAAGCAAAGTCAAGAAAACCAAGTACAGAACGTACCTTGGCGGACGTCCTCTGCGGCGGGCTCCCTTGCCGGGGAGCTCGGCCTTGGCGGAGTGGCCGTCCTCGCCGGGCTGCTCGCCCTTGGCGGGGTACTCTGCTTTGGCGGAGTACCCGCCCTTGGCGGAGCGCTC
>LR738711.1:516395603-516497026 GCA_902687465.1 Secale cereale
AAAAAAAAGGGAAAGAGAGATCAAAGCCCTAAGCGCGCCCCGACGAGCGAAAACAGTAAACCTCTAACTTACGCTGGGGGCTGCGCTGGGGGCTACTCCCCGGAGCGGCACTCGGATCCGGCAAGCTCGGCTCCGGTGCGATCCCGGCTTCCGCGACGGATGGGTCTTCTACGACCTCAACTGTGGACACCCTGACCCTCTTCGCGCGCTGCTCCAAGGTCCTGCAATCACAAGCAACAAGCAAAGTCAAGCGTCAGCAACAATCGAGATATAAAAATCAAGAAGGAGTAAGGTCTCGGGTCCTTACTCTTGGTCCTCCTCGTCGTCCTCGCTCAGCGCGGAGAAGTCAAACTCCACGGTGGGCGCGTCGGCGCGAGGAGCGGAGGATGAAGATTCCCTCGCGCGTTTCGGGGCCACCGGGGCTGGGGGCTGCGTAGGCCCAGCCCCTGTGGTGGCCGGCGCCCGAGAAGTGGGCGGAGCAGCTGCTCCGCTCCGAGAAGATCCTTGCCGGCTCGGTGCCGGCCTGCGGGACGCCTCTGTCGTGGTCCGCGCGCGCGGGGCCTCTGCCGTGGCCGGCACGCCGGTCGCCCTTGGCACGTCTTGGCTCGGCCGGGGAGCTGCCCGGCGAGCTGGCTGTTGCCGGGGCGCTCGCGCCTACTCCCCCGTCGCCGCCTTGCGGAGACGCTTCAATGGGGACTGCCTCGGGCTCGCCGGGGGCGGGGAGCTTTCCGACGAGGAGAGGTCGTCGGCGTAGAGCTCGGTGGATCCGCCGGTGTCTTCCTCCTCCCCCTCCTCTCCCTCGGCCAGTTCGCTGGCCCCAGCGCCTTGCACTGCGGGCCCCTTCCCCTTGGTGGCCCCGCTTCGTCCGGCGCCTTCACTCCTCGCGGCACCCCTGCTTCCTCCGGCTGTGCCCTCCATTGCCGCGGCCTCCGTCGCGATCCCATTGATCCCGGAGTGCCTCAGCGAGGGGACCCCGGCGAGCGCGTCGGGAGGGAGCTCTAGCAGCTTGCGAATCTCCTCCTTATCCGCCTGGCTGGAGGCATCCGCGGCTTCCGCCTCCGCGGGTGTGTATCCAAAGTTTCCCGCCGCCGCGGCTGCGGCGACTTCTTCAGCGCGAGAGGCCATGTAAGCAATCTCTTGGTCGGTGGTGGCCCGCGTGTGCAGCTTGAGATCGTCCGTCTTCTCCAACACCTCCGCAAGGTTGTCGTAGAACTCGAGGACGTCGATAGGCTTGGGCGCAATCCACGTGCGCTCCAATCCATGAGAGTCGCACGCGGGCATCATAGCGACAAGGCGATCCCGGGCGCTGCTGGCGCAGAGCGGCACCACTCCCCGGGGAGCGCGGAAGTACTCGGGGTGTGCCGGGTCGAACTTGAAAAGTTCCCTGACCATACCCCGCAGCTCGAGTGTTGTGAAGTTAAAATTGAGGCCGGGGCGCAGCCTCATGATGTCTGCCGGGCCGCCGTATTGCCACGCCGGCCTTTTCCGGTCTTGGAGGGGGGCGATCCGGCGACGAAGAAAGTCCGCGCCCACTTCAGCGACAGACAGCGGCGCCATCCGAAGACGGAGGATTCTGACGAGAGCGATATCCAGCTTGGAATCGTCGGAATCGAAATTACTCCAATCCCTGCCGCGCACGATGGGCGATGTGCGCGGCGCGGTGAAGTGTTGCGGCCGCTCCTCGACGACCCAGCACCACTCCGCGCGCCAGAAGGAGGGGGACGAAGAGCTTGGTGGTGGCGGAGGAGCAGAGGCGAAGCGCAGAGGAATCTGAGGAAGAAGACGATGGCAATGAGTGCGCAGGGAGGGGAACCGCGCCGCTCTCTCTGCTTTTATGGGAGAGTGGGGGGCGTTTCGCCCTTCCCATTAAAGAAATCGTGGGCACGTCCCATCCCACGGCGCCGCAATCGACGCGTGCCGTTGCCGTGGGGTGCGGCGGATATGGAAGTGGATTCGGCGCGCCGCGGGCCGCGGGTGCCCGTGCACTGTTTTGGGCCTGGCCCAACAGCGCTCGGCACCGTGTGTGGCCCAGGCCCGGGGGCTCCTGTCGGTGTACTAAGGTAGGGGTACCCTAGTACCCCAACTTGTGCACGGGCAGCGGCAGCTCCCCGCGGCAGGGTTCACCACGCGCGTGCCGGAGACCTTCCTGCCCCTTATCTAGCCATTCAAAAACAAAGTATACAAGACAGAAGACCAAGACCCCGGCAAGAGGAGCTTGCCGGGAAGGCCGTCCCAGGCTCGAGATTGCTTAACTAGCGCGAGGCCCTGGCAAGAGGAGCTTGTCAGGACGAATAGAAGATTTTATCTTAGAAGACCCGGCAAGGGCTCGGGGAGCGGCAAGCTTCCGGGCCCGGCAAGGTCGAGATCCCCGGCAAGGTGCTTGCCGGGGGAGGTGCGCTGTGTGCCCGCGCTCCAGCTCATCGGCCCACGCGTCGCCCTGGGGCCACTCCAGGGACGCGTGGCGGATGGCTGTGCAGCCTGGGGGACACGGTGGCACTCCACGGCAGAGGATCCATCGCCGTGGCAGACGGAGACGCAACGGCGGGAGCTTTTGGGGTCGACGGCGACAGGCATTAAATGCCCTTGTCCCCCACTGTTAAAGTAGGTATAGACCACTGTTCTGTACTGTAGCTCCACTGTTCCCGCACTGTTACAACTACCACCTCTTTTACATTTTTACCCCTTTCTCCTACGTTGACACCTGTCGGTGACCCCTTGCACTATAAAAGGAGGCCCATGCACAACGTGGAAGGGGTTCGAAACCTAGATTACTCTCACGCACGGTGTAGCTGCTTCTTCAAGCTCCCGAGCGCTCAACTCAATACACAACCAAGCAGGAGTAGGGTTTTACGCATCCGTGCGGCCCGAACCTGGGTAAAAACTGCCCGCGCGTCTGCCTCGATCTGCTCTTCGTGCTCCCTCCGCCCTCGTACCGCACAGACAAGGGGCTCCGGTCCCATAGGTGTTCGTGGCGGTAGGGGTACCCTAGTACCCCAACTTGTGCACGGGCAGCGGCAGCTCCCCGCGGCAGGGTTCACCACGCGCTTGCCGGAGACCTTCCTGACCCTTATCTAGCCATTCAAAAACAAAGTATACAAGACAGAAGACCAAGACCCCGGCAAGAGGAGCTTGCCGGGAAGGCCGTCCCAGGCTCGAGATTGCTTGACTAGCACGAGGCCCTGGCAAGAGGAGCTTGTCAGGACGAATAGAAGATTTTATCTTAGAAGACCCGGCAAGGGCTCGGGGAGCGGCAAGCTTCCGGGCCCGGCAAGGTCGAGATCCCCGGCAAGGTGCTTGCCGGGGGAGGTGCGCTGTGTGCCCGCGCTCCAGCTCATCGGCCCACGCGTCGCCCTGGGGCCACTCCAGGGACGCGTGGCGGATGGCTGTGCAGCCTGGGGGACACGGTGGCACTCCACGGCAGAGGATCCATCGCCGTGGCAGACGGAGACGCAACGGCGGGAGCTTTTGGGGTCGACGGCGACAGGCATTAAATGCCCTTGTCCCCCACTGTTAAAGTAGGTATAGACCACTGTTCTGTACTGTAGCTCCACTGTTCCCGCACTGTTACAACTACCACCTCTTTTACATTTTTACCCCTTTCTCCTACGTTGACACCTGTCGGTGACCCCTTGCACTATAAAAGGAGGCCCATGCACAACGTGGAGGGGGTTCGAAACCTAGATTACTCTCACGCACGGTGTAGCTGCTTCTTCAAGCTCCCGAGCGCTCAACTCAATACACAACCAAGCAGGAGTAGGGTTTTACGCATCCGTGCGGCCCGAACCTGGGTAAAAACTGCCCGCGCGTCTGCCTCGATCTGCTCTTCGTGCTCCCTCCGCCCTCGTACCGCACAGACAAGGGGCTCCGGTCCCATAGGTGTTCGTGGCGGACAGTTTCCCCCGACACATAGCCAGTGCCAATTTCTGTTTTTTCCTTGTTTTTGAGTATCGCAAAAAAGGAATACCAAACAGAGTCCAATTGACCTGAAATTTCACGGAGATTGTTTTTGGACCAAAAGAAGCCCACGCAGTACCGGAGATGGACCAGAAGAGTCCCAAGGCCACCACAAGGGTGGGGAGCGTGCCCTACCCCCCTGGGCGTGCCCCCTATCTCGTGGCCGCCTCGGGGACCCCCTGACTTGTTCCCGACTCCAACACCTCTTATATATACCCAAACTTCCAGAACATAACCTAGATATTCCGCTGCCGCAAGCCTCTGTAGCCACCAAAAACCAATTGAGACCCTGTTCCGACACCCTGCCGGAGCGGGGATCCCTCACCGGTGGCCATCTTCATCATCCCAACGCTCTCCATGACGAGGAGGGAGTAGTTCACCCTCGGGGCTGAGGGTATGTACCAGTAGCTATGTGTTTGATCTCTCTCTCTCTCTCTCTCTCTCTCTCTCTCGTGTTCTTGATTTGGCACGATCTTGATGTACCGCGAGCTTTGCTACTATAGTTGGATCTTATGATGTTTCTCCCCCTCTACCTTCTTGTAATTTATTGAGTTTTCCCTTTGAAGTTATCTTATCGGATTGAGTCTTTAAGGATTTGAGAACACTTGATGTATGTCTTGCGTGGGATACCGGTGGTGACAATGGGGTATTATATTGATTCACTTGATGTATGTTTTGGTTATCAACTTGCGGGTTCCGTGACCTTTGGGGCACTCTTTGAAGTTCTTTGTGTTGGTTGAATAGATGAATCTGAGATTGTGTGATGTATATTGTATAATCAGGCCCACGGATACTTGAGGTGACAATGGAGTATCTAGGTGACATTAGGGTTTTGGTTGATGTGTGTCTTAAGGTGTTATTCTAGTACGAACTCTAGGGTAGATCGAACGGAAAGAATAGCTTTGTGTTATTTTACCGCGGACTCTTGAATAGACCGATCAGAAATAATAACTTTGAGGTGGTTTCGTACCCTACAATAATGTCTTCGTTTGTTCTCCTCTATTAGTGACTTCGGAGTGACTGTTTGTTGCATGTTAAGGGATAGTTATATGATGCAGTTATGTTATTATTGTTGAGAGAACTTGCACTAGTGAAAGTATGAACTCTAGGCCTTGTTTCAAAGCATTGCAATAACGTTTGTGCTCACTTTTATCATTAGTTACCTTGCTGTTTTTATATTTTCATATTACAAAAACCTATATCTGCCATCATTATTGCACTTGTATCACCATCTCTTCGCCGAACTAGTGCACCTATAAAATTTACCATTGTATTGGGTGTGTTGGGGACACAAGAGACTCTTTGTTATTTGGTCCCAGGGTTGTTTGAGAGAGACCATCTTCTTCCTACGCGTCCCACGGATTGATAAACCTTAGGTCATCCACTTGAGCGAAATTTGCTACTGTCCTACAAACCTCTACACTTGGAGGCCCAACAACGTCTACAAGAAGAAGGTTGCGTAGTAGACATGAATTACCAACTCGGAGGTTGAGAGTGTGATGAATCACCGCCGCCGGAGGGAAACCTTACATCATGGTGCATTCGTCGACCAGGAATTCAGTGCATTTAATTCGGTGGACGCGTACCTTGGAGCGGCCCAAACAAGTCTTGAAGGGTTCACCAGTCTTTTTGCCGCCTCAGTCCAGGTGCGCGATTTAAACAGCTTAAAAGCAGAACCGTAATCCCTAACCTAGTACCCCCAAGCCTTAATTTGGGCGGGGTGTCCATGTTAAGGATCTGAATTATCTTGATATTGTAGGCTACGAGGGAGTAGAATAACAAGTTGTTCGAATACCTTGAGCTGAGCCTGGCGCAATTGGCCAATGTGAAAGCCGAACAGGATGCGGCCAGGAAAGCTACAAACAAGATTACTGGTATGTTGAAAAGCTTTTAGAGAGCTTAGAAAGCTGTATGGCTTCTGCGTATTAACACCCTGTTCTCCTCGTAGCCATCGAATCCATAAGCCAATTGCGGAAGGAACTCAAGGCTGTTAAACAAGTGCTGACACGAAGTCATGAGGAGAAGAATGAGATCAAGGCAGAGAATCGACGGAAATCAAAAGAAATCGAGAGGTTGAAATCTTGGTTGGCACAAGCCTTGGAGGAGAACCTGAAGCTGACAGGTGGCATATTCGGTAGGTCACGAATTTAGTATGACATTTATTGTGGCTGATCATAATATTAAAAAGAAATTATGCTCCTGTTTGCTAGGTCTCCTGACAGGACGGCAGAAAGAGGAAGTCAGTTCCTTTAGTGGGAACCTTTTGAAGGAGCTGACCAAATCGGGCGAGAGGGCCCGGAAGGCCATGAAAAGCATGGTTAAGGCATTATGGCCGTTGGAAGCACCAACGGACAATATGGCGGAGCTAGCTAGCCGTTTTAAGGGGGTGAGGCGACATTTTAACTTATAGAAGAAATTGACCTGTCGGGAAGGAGCGCACGAGGCATGGGCAATGGTGAAGACCCGGTTTACCAAACTCAATCCTGAACATATTGCTCGAGTTGGACCCTTGGGGCCAGATGGGCAGGAAATAGCCCTGATCTTAGTATATGACCAAGTAATGCCTGTCGCGTGATATTCTCAACAAGACTCTTTCTCTGGAAAGCTTGATAGATGGTATTGATAAAGAATAGGGCACGTGATTGTATGTATCCATGTACTTTACATCGCGCTATCTCGATACCCAGAAAAATGTTGTCTTAACCGACCATCGGCTTCCGCCTCCCCGATCAGTGATCGAGGAGTGTTCCATACTATATTCCTTGATGAACATGGGATCATTCCGGTAACCAGGCAATCCGTTCGTGTGGTGCAAATAGAGAAGACGCTCGCGGTGAGCTAGGTTATATGACTTTGTAACCTAAGAAACATCTTCCGAAGAAAATAGTTCCTCCAAGGGTTCCTTTCTGCAGGTGTGGCATGTTGACCATAAGCCGTGAGTCCTGATGCCTATGACATGCATATGTTCGTGGTTTTTAATAACCAGAAATAGTGGTCTGGCGGCTAGCGCCTGTTTTATTTTCACTTCACTGGAGGCCGACCCATTATTTTCTGTAAGAATGCTAGCTTTCAGCTTCACTCATCTGAGGTACGTGTCCGGATTACCCGCGCGTAACAATTGCAGAGGTGCTCCCTTTACTCCCTAGCAGAACAATCAGAAACGTAGGGGTAAACACAGGAGCCAGGCAACCCAGCTTAGCAAAGGACTTAAGTCAAATAGGTGCATATAATGGCTTGATAGGTATGGGAAGGACATTAACTCAAACAACGTAAACAAAGTTGTGAGAAGGATATTGTAATTGGCCTCTTTGAATGAAGCCCCCAGGTGAAGTTGGGTAGTGCATCCAAAGATGTGTACAGTGGCAACCTATTGTGTTATGGTTTATCCGAAATCTAGGTTGGGAGGCTAAAGCTCCAAGAGTAAAACAAAAAAATATGTAAAACCGAAGAAAGAACAAGGAGTGTTGATAACGAAGCCGGACTAGGCTTAGAAACACCGAAGCTGAGCAGCGTTCCACAGGTTGGGTTCAAGGCGGTTATCTGACCAGCTGCGGAGGCGGTATGCCCCCCCTGCAAGCACTTCATCTATGAAGAAGGGGACCTCCCATTTGTGTGAAATAATGTGCTTCTGCTTCTCCGGGAGGCGGAGGACGAGCTCTCCCACGTTGTATGCCTTCGCCCGAACCTCCCGATTCTGGTAGCACCGTGCTTACTGTTGGTAGAATGCAGAACATGTGCGCGCGATGTCACGCTTTCCTTCCAGGGCATCCATGTCATCCTGCCGATCCATCTCGGCCTCCTTCTCTTCATGCATGCGTACTCTGGGTGCATAATGGATCAAATCACATGGGAGGACTGCTTCGGCGTTGAACGGTTAGGAGTGGTGCGCAACCCCCATAGCACGGAGTCCAACTCCTCTATCCAGTGGCAATCTGATTCTTCGAGGGAGCAAACTAAGCGAGGCTTTATGCCGCTCATAATTAGTCCATTTTCTTGCTCTACCTGCTTGTTAGTTTGCAAGTGGTACACCGAAGCGTAGTCGAGCTTTATGCCCATCTTAGCGCACCAATCTTTAACCTCTTGGGCCATGAAATTGGACACATTATTGGTGATTATGCTGTGAGGAACACCATAACGGTGTATGCCACTGGATATGAAGTCAACAACTGGACCGAATTCGGCAGAGGTTATCGGTTTTGCTTCAATCCTTTTGGTGAATTTATCAACCATAACTAGCAGGTATTTCTTTTTCTTGGTCCCCCCTTTAAGTGGTCCGACCAGGTCAAGCCCCCAGACCACAAATGGCCAGGTTATGGGTATAGTCCGAAGAGCTGTGGGGAGGGGGGGCATATGGATTTGATTTGCAAATAGCTGGCATCCAACGCAATGTTGGACTAGCATATGAGCGTCCGCACGGGCTGTGAGCCAGAAGAACCCTGCTCGGAACGCCTTACTAACTAGGGCTCGAGCTGCTGCGTGGTGGCTGCCCATGCCGGCATGTATCTCGGTGAGAAGCTGCTGCCCCTCCTCTTCGGAGATGCACCTCTGAAGGACCCCCGTAGTGCTCCTTTTGTAGAGCTCACCCTCGTGGACCTTGTAGGCCTTAGAGCGACATACTATGCGTCGCGCCTCAGTCTGATCATTGGGGAGTTCTTGTCGCTGGAGGTAGGCAAGCAAGGGCTCAGTCCATGGGGCGATTATGGCCATGATCTCGTGTGCTGAGGGTGTTTCTTAGAGTGCGGAGCCCCCGATAATATGGTCGTATGGCTTGATTTCCGGAGGGACGATCTAGGCTGACTCATTGATTGAGGCTCCACTGTCTCCTCCCTGCCATACCACAGATAGTTTGAAGAGCCTTTCTGAAAAGGTGGTTTTAGGGACTAGGTCATGCTTGGCGCCCATGCGAGCAAGGACATCCGCAACTTGGTTACTGTCTCTAGAGACATTATGGAATTCTAGACCCTCGAATCGGGCTGACATTCTGAGGACTGCATTTCTATATGCCGCCATTTTCAGGTCTTTTGCGTCAAATTCACCATTGACCTGGGAGATGGAGAGGTTTGAGTCTCCCTGCACCTCTAGCCGCCGGACACTCATTTATATTGCCATCCAAAGGCCGTGCAACATTGACTCATATTCGGCTACATTATTGGAGTCCGTGTACATGATTTGTAGAATGTACCGAATATTATCGCCTGTGGGGGATGTCAGGATTACCCCAGCCCTCAGTCCGGCTAGCAATTTAGAGTCGTTGAAGTACATCGTACAATGTGCATATGTGTTGTATTCCTTGGGGAGTTCGGCTTCAGTCCATGCAGATAAAAAGTTGGCCAACACCTGAGATTTAATAGCTCGATGTGGTTTGTATACAATCTTTAAAGGAAGGAGCTCTATGGCCCATTTGGCAATGCGGCCCGTGGCATCCCTATTATTGATTATATCATTGAGGGTTACCTCGGATACTACTATCACCGAACACTCTTGGAAGTAGTGTCATAGTTTTCGGGATGCCATAAAGACCGTATATGCTATCTTCTGGTAGTGTGGGTACTGGGACTTGCATGGTGTGAGGACCTCTAACGCATAGTAGACTGGTATTTGGACCTGGAACTTATGCCCCTCTGATTCCCGTTCTACGGTGAGTACCGCACTCACCACCTGATTGGTGGCTGAGATATATAGCAGCATAGGCTCACTGATGCCTGGTGCGGCTAGGATGGGGTTGCTTGCTAGGAGTGCTTTGATTACTTTTAGTGTCGTGGTCGCTTCATTGGTCCACTCGAAGTTTTTTGTTTTCTTAAGTAACTTGTAGAGAGGCAGCGCCTGTTTGCTGAGGCGGGAGATGAAACAACTTAGAGCCGCCACGCAACCTGCCAGCTTCTGCATGTGTTTTAGCTCTGTTGGTATTGCCAGCTGGGACATGGCCTTGATTTTGCCCGGATTGGCCTCTATTCCTCTATGGGAGATAATGAATCCGAGTAGTTTGTCGACGGGGATTCCGAAGACACATTTTTCTGGGTTGAGCCGTATGTCATAGGCACATAGGTTTTCGAAGGTTAGGCGGAGATCGTCCACGAGTTGATAGACTTTTTTGGTTTTAATGACCACGTCGTTTACGTATGCCTCGACTGTTTTGCCAATTTGGTTTACTAGGCATGCTTGAATCATGCATTGGTATGTGGCTCCTGCGTTCTTTAGCCCGATGGGCATCGTGTTGAAGTAGAATGGAACGCAGGGGGTGATGAACGTGGTTGCTACTTGGTCAGACTCCTTCACCTTTATTTAGTGATATCCGGAGTATGCATCGAGAAAGCATAGTGAATCGTGTTCGGTGGTGGCGTCGATGATCTGATCTATGTGAGGTAAGGGGAAGGGGTCCTTAGGGTAGGCCTTATTTAAGTCCTTGAAGTCAACGCAGAGCCGCCATGACTTGTCCTTCTTCGGTGCCATGACCAGATTTGCTAGCCACTCGGGGTGCTTGATTTCACGGATGAATCCAGCCTCTAATAGTTTTGCCAATTCTTTGCCCATAGCCTGCCATTTGGGTTCGCAGAATCGACATAGTGTCTGTTTGACTGGCTTAAAGCCTTTTGTGATTTTCAAGTTGTGCTCCGCCAGCCTCCGTTGGATGCCTGACATATCCAAAGGGTGCCAGGAGAATATGTTCCAGTTTCTGCGTAGAAATGCGCGCAACACTTCGTCGACTGCGGAGTCCAGTTGTGCTCCGATGGATGTCGTTTTATTCGGGTCTATCGCGTGTACTTGGAATTTTACTATCTCGTCGGCTGGTTTAAATGACGTGGATTTTGGGCTTTTATTGAGGACCATGTCGTCCCTGTTGACTGTAGTGCGAAGCGTTGTTAATTCTCCGGTTGCGAGGGCCTTAGATAGTGCCGGAAGGACAAATGATGCAGTTTTCTTTTTAGCTCGGAGGGCCGTGTTTGGATCGCTGGCAAGCGAGATCACGCCATTAGGTCCTGGCATTTTGAGCTTCATGTATTCATAATGCGGTACAACTTGGAATCTTGCAAATGCCTCTTGTCCCAAAAGGCTTGATATTTGCTATGGAAGGGCACGATGTGGAATAGCAAGGGTTCAGATCTGTAGTTGTCGGGGGTATCGAACACTATGTCCAAAGTTATGCGTCCGGAACAACGCACCTCCCAGCCTAGTATAATTCCTCGGAATGTGGTATGACTGTGCTCAATGCGGGATTTGTTGAGGTGTATTTTGTCGAGCGTGTCTTCATAGATGAGGTTCAGGTCGCTGCCCCCGTCCATCGGTACTTTAATTAACCTGAAGCCATCGATTATGGGGTCAAGGACTAGAGCGGCGGGCGCGTGATACGTCCAAAACGTATCTATAATTTCTGCTTGCTCCATGCCTCTTTTGTGTGATATTGCTATGATATTTATGCACTTCCATACACTTTTGATCATATTTGGACTAACCTACTAACTCAGTGCACCACAGTGCCAGTTCCTGTTTTCTGCTGTTTTTCTATTTCAGGTTTCCCCCATATTAAAAGTGCCCTAAAAATTCCGGGAAAAATACAGGAAAAATCAGCGTGCCGGGAGCTTCCAGAAAAACCAAGGCAGGGCCAGAGGGGAGCCTGGGGTGGCCCAGGCGGCCACCCGGCACGGCCCCACCCCTGGCCGCGCCAGGGGGGCGCCTGGGGCCCCACCTCCGCCTCTGGTGACCCCCTTTGGCATACACGCGTTCCGAAACCCTCGAGGACGGAACCCTTTTTCGCGATCTCATCTCTGTTCCGCCGCCGCCGCGCTTCCAAGATCGGGAGCACCAGGAGAACTCTTCCCGGCACCCTGTCGGAGGGGAGAACCACCACCGGGAGCTTCTCCACCGCCATGGACGCTTCCCGGATGAGTTGTGAGTAGTCTCCCTTGGACCATGGGTCCATGACCAGTACCATGTGATGTTCTCCTCCCCTCTTTGTTCTTCATCGATTAGACCTCATGAGCTTCCCTACATGATCGAGGCACATATGTAATCTTTATGCTGTTGCTATGCTGAGTTTGCTGGGATCCGATGGATTATGAGATTATGTTCAGATTGTGTGTGAGTAATATATTTGATTCACCTCTTTTATATTTATGTTCTTGAGTAATTCTTGCATGTTCTCCGTTGCTATTTATTGCTTTGGCCGAGTAGTAGGTTGTAACTCCAAGAGGGAACGTTATGCTTGATTGTGGGTTCATGCCCCTCGATGACTAGCTTGAGTGACAGAAACATGAGTCTAGGGGATGTGCTGTTGCCACAAGGGGGAAAACAACGGTGCTTGTACTTGCGGGTGCAAGGATTGTTTACTTTACGCAAAGCTCTTTTAATGCAGTTGTCTGTTGCTTTGAGTTTACACTTTGGGTGGGACTCGCAACTTAATACCAGCGAGATGTTCTGGATAGATATCTCAAGGTGGATGATTAGTAGTAGATGCAGATGGATTTCGGTCTACTTGCCTTGGCGTACCGCCCATGCTTTTGAGCCTCTACCTTTCTTTACAGCATAGTTAGCATTGGTTTGCGCATATAATCCTGTCAATTGCCCAGCTGTAATTTGTTTACCCCGCTTAGCTGTTCTATCGTCTTTTGGGAGAGAGACATTACTAGTGAACATCATGGGACCCCGGTCCATATTACCATCACTGATCACACCCGCTATTTACTTCCTGTTCTTATTTCCTAGTTGCAGTGATACCTATCACTATTATCTCTTGCGTTTGATCCTTTGTAAACGACAAGGCCGGAGGGATTGACAACCTCTCTGTACTCGTTGGGAGCAAAGTTATTTGTATCTGTGTGCAGGTCCTGTCAAGCAAAAGTTTCTGGCGCTATTGACACCTTCTTGTCGACCCTCGGAGTCTCACGGGATTCGATCCTTGGTATCTTTGCCAAGGGAAATTTGCCGCTACGCTACATCTCAAACCTTCCACTTGGGGTAACCAACGAGGGGCTAGAAGCCATCAGCATGTGGGTGGGGCGAGACCTTGACTCGTCCTTCTGATCAAAGGTGATAGGTGTGTCCGCCCATGGCTGTGCGGCCGTCACCTGGTAGACTTGGCCGAGCTCTCTAAGAGCCCTTTTCCCATGATTGTTCGAGAAGAACATCTCATAAACTGTCAGGACGTCGTTGTTGCAGGGTGGTGCTGTTTATCGTCTATTAGGATGTGTGAGACCTAGGATATCTTCGCCATTTTTGGCCACCTGCCTCACCACCCAACAAGCTTGAAGCATGTGAGTCGGATTTGTGCTAAGTAGGGCCAAGTGTATGGGGCATGGTTTATCGAGCAGTTCATCTAAGATCGCTCGGGGTTTGCTTCTCTTTTCACCCGGCTCGTGTTCGCGCGACCGTCTAGCATATGCCCGCTTGGCTTGAGCTCTCCTGGCGGGGCCGATCCCTTGTGCATATGCTGTAACTTCCAGGTGCTTTCCATGGCGCAATATTTGCATACCATGTCTGATAACTCGGTAAATTTTTCCATATGACGGCAAGAGAGGGCATTTAAGATCCCAGTGTCCCGGCATTTGAGCCGAAAGGCTTCAATTATTTCTTCATCATGGCAGTCCGTTATCTTGTTTTTGACTAGGAGAAATCTGGCCCAGTAATGATGGACCGTCTCTTCGGGCTGCTGTTTGATGTACATCAGGTCCCATATGTCTGGTATTCCTACATCCAGACAATATTCGGCATGGGAGGTGGGTGGGAGAATTTTTAGCACTCTCGTCTGTTGTGAGTTCGGAGCGTCATCAGCGGCGAACCGCCGCTGGGCTATGTTTGGATCCGACAGCGTGGTGTTCGGTTGTATGTCAGTATGTGTCGAGCCGACAAGGTCGGATCCCGTATTGACGACTGAGTTCGTACTATTGTCTTGACGGGTGTCCGTCTCCGGGCCGGAAACCCGGGTGTACACTGTTTTCAGCTTTGGAGGTTGAGATCCCTCCGCTTTCTCTTCGATGGTAGTGACGAGGTGAGTGATAGGCGGGATGTGGATCTCTCTGTTGTCAGGTTTAAGCCCGATCTGGTAGTAGGCGGTAGGCCTGCTGACAGATATTCCAATAGCGAGGAATCGATCCATTAGGTCATGTGCCAAAGGGGTTCCCGCCGGGGCCATGGCTCCTTGGTATTCGGCGGGATGTTCTTTGGATGTTTTAGTGGGGTCCGACTTTACTGCCAGATCCAAGATTGCATTGACTCTCGTCGCATCCATCAAATCCGAGCTCAAAGCGTCGGGCTCAGTGGGTTCTTTGGGAGTGAGGCTCCGCCGAGGATCGGGGTCGGGCACTAAGCACCGGTGGCCGACCTCGTGGTTGGAGGTGAGGTTTTCAGCCGGATCCAAACGACCAGTGAAGTCGGCATGAAAGGTGATGCTGCTGAAAGTGAAGATCTGACCGGGGAGAAAAGTGTCCATGGCGCCAGCTAGGTTCCCAACGAATAGCTGGGCCATCGATCTTTTGGCGATCCAACAGCGGAATTCTCAATGAAAGCACCAATATTGTTGTTAAAACCGGAGGATCTCGGGTAGGGGGTCCCGAGATGTGGATCTAGGATCGATGGGGAACAAGGGACAATGAACATGGTATTTACCCAGGTTTGGGCCCTCTCGAAGAGGTAAAACCCTACGTCCTGCTTGATCGTATTTGATGTGTATGGAATGGTTACAGAGTAGATCTACCTCAAGATCAGGCGAGCTAAACCCTAGGTTGATGGGGTGGTGAATGTAGCTCTAGCCCTAAAGACTAAAACCCTCGGTTTATATAGACACCGGTAGGGTTAGGGTTACATGAGGTCGATTGCAATGAAGGAAAGATCACGCTAAGCTTGACTTGGAGGGCACACCACAACTCTGAAGATTTTCCATCGATACCTGGATCCGCACCCTGGCTGGGCTCCACCGCGGCCCATCAGTCTGGCCCATACGTAGTAGGCAGGCGCCCCGAGGACGCCTTAGTCCACGACTCCCTCACATACCAACAACAATCCTGGGGGAGTTTTGTTTAATTATTTGTATTTTTTTGACTTCGGGACTAGGAATCCCTATTACCGGCCCCTCGTGCAAGGACGAGTGAATAAACAGTCATCATGAGAATAACCCACTTAGCATGGAAGATACTGACCACCCCTGTCGCTCCATGAGCGGTCCGTGCACACAAAACAGATGTTCATTTGAATATTTTAGAGGTGGCACATGCAAATTTACTTAGGACGACAAAGTAATACCGCATATAGGTAGATATAGTGGACTCATATGGAATAACTTTGGTACAGGTGAAGGCTAGCAATTAGATTGAGAAGCGACCAGCTAAAGAGCAAAAACGGTCACAATCATGCATTGAGAATAATTACCATTGAGCAGTAGCATGAGTATGATATAGACACCTTGAACATAAATATCGTGGATGCTATAGTTTTGATTCCACTACATGCATGAATATGTACCAAGTCAAGCCACTCGAAACATTTAGAGGAGGATAACATATCATCATACTACATCACAATTATTGTAATGCATGTTGACATCCAAGATAAATCATTATCCACTCCTAGATACTTAATGATGGCATGAGCAACTATAATCTCTAACTGTCATTGCAACATTGGTCATAATTTGCTAAATCATTGATACTAAGTTAAACATATTTACAAAAACAAAAACAAGTGGAGTTCATACCCGCTTCTATCTGCCAAAGTCACTTCATCAAATATCGTCATTATTGCCTTTCACTTGCACGACCGAATGATATGAAAATAATAATAGTGCAAGAGTGTCGTGGACTAAGCTATAATTTGCAAGCATTTTATTCAAAAGGAGAAGACAATGCAATTTGGGATCTTTGTTAAATCAACAATAATGCATATGAGAGCCACTCAACATTTTCATCGTGGTCTTCTCCTTGGTACGACTCCATAAAAGAAAATAATTGTAGAGAAACACACTGAAATGTTTGTAGAGTTTTTAGTTTTTCTTGAATAAAGCAAATTAAAAGAGGAAAACAAAAATGAGAAAAAAAACTATTTACACGGGAAAGCTCCCAACAAGCAAAAGAAGAATCGAGAAGTATTTTTGGGTTTTCTTTTAGTACTACAGCTAATTAAGCTAGAAAGAAAAGCCGAAAATAAGCAAGAAATATTTTAGGGTTTTCTCAAAGTTTTCAAACACACAGGAAGAAAGCGAGAAAATAAATCTAACATGGATAATACAATAAAAAAGAGTGGACACCAAAAACTGGAACGAAATGTGTGAACATGAATATAATGTCGGTGGAAATATGTACTCCCCCAAGTTTAGGCTTTTGGCCTAGCTTGGTAGTCACCATCCGATAATTTGAGTGATAGCCCACAAAGGCTCTTGGTGCAACCTCCTCAACCCGTCTAGCAACCTCGATCTCCGCATTGTATGCTGCTACTTCTTGAGCTTGTGTTGATTTTTCCCAAGAAGAGGAAAGGGTGATGCAACAAAGTAGAGATAAGTATTTCCATCAGTTAGGAACCAAGGTTTCAATCCAGTAGGAGGCGAAGTTGATAATATAATAGCATATTAATGCATATAAAACAGCCAAAGTTGATAATATAATAGCATGGAACAATAAAAAAATACAGATACATTGGAGACATATCAAGCATCCCCAAGCTTAATTCCTGCTCGTCTTCAAGTGGGTAAAAGATAAAAACAGAATTTTTGATGTGGAATGCTACCTAACATATTTATCAATGTATTACTTCTTATCTTGGCATGAATGTTCAGATTCATATGATTCAAAACAAAAGTTTAATACTGACATAAAAACAATAATACTTCAAGCATACTAGAAAGCAAAATCATGAAACTTCAAAAATAACATGGCCAAAGAAAGTTATCCCTACAAGATCACATAGTCTTGTTATGCTCCCTCTTCTTAATACAAAGTATAAATCATGTACTACCCCAGTGTCGGCCAAGCAATTGTTTCATACCTTTTATGTTCTCAAAAAATTTCAACTCTTCATGCAATACATAAGCGTGAAACATGGACATAGCACTATAGGTGGAATAGAAGGTGGTAGTAGACAAAAGAAGGGAGAAAGTCTTACAAATTAGGCAACTTAATGAACTATGGAGATGTCCATCAATTGATATCAATGCGCACGAGTACGGATTGCCATGTAACGGATGCACTGGAGCTATAAGTGTATGAAAGTTCAAAAGAATACTAGGTGGGTGTGCATCCAACTTGCCTGCTCATGAATACCTAGGGCAAGTTGAGGAGGCCTATCATTGGAATATACAATCCAAGTTCTATAACAAAAAATTCCCACTAGTAATATATGGAAGTGTCAAAATAGGAGACTCTCTATCATGACAAACATGGTGGTACTTTGAAGCACAAGTGCATACAAGGATAGAACATTGTCCCTTCTCTCTTTTTCTATCATTTTTTTTATTTTGGGCTCTTTGGCCTCTTTTTTTATTTGGGCCCTTTGGCCTCTTTTTTATAACCTCGAATGGGACAATATTCTAATAATGATGATCATCACACTTTTATTTACTTGCAACTCAAGGTAAAAACTCATAATGATGAAACAATGGAGTTACATGGCAATATATCTCAGAATGGCTATGAAAATGCCATAATAGGTAGGTATGGTGGCTGTTTTGAGGAAAGGTATAAGGTGGGTTTAATGCACCCGCGAAAGTTGCATGGTACTGGAGTGGCTAGCAAAGGTGGAAGAGTGAGAGTGCGTATAATCCATGAACTCAACATTAGTCATAAAGAACTCACATACTTATTGCAAAACGTTTATTATCCCTTGAAGCAAAGTACTACTACGCATGCTCCTAGGCGAGAGGTTGGTAGGAGTTAACCATCGCGCGCTCCCAACTTTCACACAAATGAAGACAATCAAGGATAAATTGCGCTCCAACTTCATCACATGGCTAGAAGACCATGTGTGCATGCTACGTGAATCACAAACCTTAACACAAGTATTTCTTGTATTCCACAATTCACTACTAGCATGACTCTAATATTACCGTATTCATATCGCAAAACAATTGCCAGGAATCAAACTTCTCATATATTCAGTGCTCTTTATGAACGTTTTTATTACTCTTTTTATTATAACCTAAGCAAATTACCATGCTGTTATTAGATTCTCAAAATAGTATAAATGAAGCATGAGAGTTCTTCAATTTCTTCAAAATAACATCACCGATGTGCTAAAAAAGATATAATTGAAGCACTAGAGCAACTACCTAGCCAAAAAGATATAAGTGAAGCACACAGAGTATTCTAATAAATTCACGATTAATGCATGTCCCTCTCAAAAGGTGTGTACAACAAGGATGATTGTGGCAGACTAAAAAGCTAAGAATAAAATCATACAAGACGCTCCAAGCAAAACACATATCATGTGGTGAATTAAAATATAGCCACAAGTAAATTTATCGATGGATTCGAGACAAAAGAGGGGATGCCATCCGGGGCATCCCCAAGCTTAGGTGCTTGGTTTTCCTTGAATATTACATCGGGGGTGCCTTGGGCATCCCCAAGCTTAGGCTCTTGCCACTCCTTATTCTGTAGTCCATCAAATCTTTACCCAAAACTTGAAAACTTCACAACACAAAACTCAACAGAAAACTCGTGAGACCCGTTAGCATAATAAATCAAATAACCACTTTAGGTACTATTGTGAACTTATTCTAATCTTATATTGGTGTTATACCTACTGTATTCCAACTTGTCCATGGTTCATACCTGTAATGACCAAACCTCGAAGGATTTGAGTCTCTGTGCTTACCGTGCCAGTCCCTGGATCGACTCGCTAGCCACACAATATAGATGAATACCGGAATAACAAGTGCATCATTTATTACAACGTATGATCCAGAATTCATAAAATAAAACAATCTGCATAGCACATGGCTATATCTTATTCAATCAAACAACGGAAAGTAGCAGAAAATAATGATGAGTCCCAGCATAGCCCACTGGCGATGCCGAGTGCAGACTCGTGACCCTAAAGGTACATTACTCTTCGTCCGAATATCCCGCACCATGAAACATTGTAGCCGTATAGGTCAATACATTGAATGTATTAGCAAGTTACACGGGAGTAATAATAAAGCAGACCTACATGTATATGCATAGTATAACAAAAGAAGGCTTGGGGTTTATTTTGCAGAAAGCTAATTTTGTCCTCATAACTACCTAATAGTCAAATTCTTATTTAGTTCTTTTATTACTACAATTAAATACACAAGGTTAAGTTGGCAAAAACAACTCCAACCTACCCTTTATTAAGTTTCCCACAAATATTATTAAGTGCCACATCTGTCAAGATCATCCAACAACTATAATGGCATAGTTGCTCAAATTTGTCCATAACCGGGGACACGGCTAATCATGATTAGCTTTTAATACTCTGTAGAGTTTTGCACACTTTACCCACTAGACTCAACCCGAAGATTGAGACGAAGTCTTTCAGAAGTAGTCACCTCCACCGACCGGCAGCCGGTACACCTACTCATATCTTCCTCTGCTAGCATACCTGGGCGAGGATCCCACAACCTACTCAACTAAGCCAGAGCCCATTTAGCTAGTGGTTGCGCATGTAAGCTACTAGTCACTAATTCCGTCTGATCTTTATTGAGCCATGGCAACCGTGCACTTACATTCAGAGGGTATAAACCATGATGTTCTTGAAACCACCCATCAATACCAATTCTGCCCAGAGGTGAATTAAATCCTTAATTACTACTCAATTTGTTAAATATATATAATCCTCACATAAGCTCAAATATATACATGAACCAACCCCGTCTACAAGCATAGCAAAACTATAACTACCATGATTTGCATTAACGGGAGATAGCTCAACAATATAGCACAGTAATATAATAGTCCTATACATGCATAAATTTATAGTGTGATATATACTACATTCATAGAAAAATAATAGGTAAAGGATGATCGACATGTAACTTGCCTTGGTTCTGGTTCAAAAAGTCACACTCCTGACAATAGTTCGCGTCACATTCCGGACAATCTCACGTTTCAGACAATCAACAAATCAATCATCGAAACTCAAATAAAACCAAAATAAAACCAACAGCAAGAAAATCATTTAAAAAATCAAGAACAACAACATAACAACAAGTACAAAACTTCTACAGTGCACTACGATCACGACGCAAAAAGGATCACCCAATTCCGATAAATGGTTTGAAAGTTACGGCCTTCAGAAGGTTTGATTCAAATTCGAACGAATTCAAATTTTAAAAGTGCAAACATGTGAAATTGAGGTTCAGCCAAATTCACCTGGTCATTGTGAGTGCATAGGAAAAAGAGTCACCTAATTTGGACATATATACCTACTATTAAAGGGAATATATAGGTATTCTTGGTTTGGTTCAGTCCATTTCGTTTGGTTTGAGTGCATGCTAAAGTTTTATACTGTTGGCACGTACACAGGCTAAGCGATCTAGGCCAGGTACTTGTATGTTGGTGGGCCTTTTACGGGCTTTCATAGAGACCGTGAAAAATAATTGCGTCAAAATAAAACAACATTATGGGTATTGAACACATAACCTAATGTCTGGATCTTCGATGTAACAACCAAAGAACCTATGCACCATTCTTATTTACAAATCCCACTTGCTCTAAATATACGAGTGTCATTCATCATGTTTAGGGTGAGCTAATTAACCGAATGAGCTAATTAAAGAAATGATTGTGGGCTTAAATAAAATATTTAAACGGATGTGGCTAATTAAAGAAAGGATTATGGGTAAATTGGTGGAATAATTAAATGAAAGATTGTGGCCTTTATAAATAGAATATTCAAATAGATGAGGCTAATTAAAGGAAGGACTTGAGGTAAAAATGTAGGATAATTAAAAAGAATGATCTGTAGGCTTCAATGTGTTGGGGCTACTAAATTAAAAGAAAAAGGATTTGATTCCCGGCTAAAATGGGTAAGGACGTCATGATAATTAAAAGAAGGATTATACTTAAATGGAATCAGTGGACGATAATGCCAGGCAAAGAAAATGCAACATGGCTAAATTGCATCTTATTTTTTTATGTTCATTTTATGAAAAGATGTTGCATTGCAGCATGTTCTTCATAGTGAATACGGTGTTGTGAAAATGATGCTTACACAAAACATCATTTTTTCCCGTTGCAACGCACAGGCATATGTGCTAGTAAAGGTTAAAAGAAATAGCTAACTAAAGTTAGAGTGAAAATCTAAAAAAACAAAAATCTCCTGAACAGTAATTACTGTAGAGTCTACCACATGGCGGCTCATAATTGGCCGACGTGACTTTGCGCGCACGTGCTCACTGGAAACCGAGGAAGACAGCAGCGGCTTCAGGTGTAGGCAGAGGCGCTCCTCCGGTGGGTATCCGGCGAGGGAGAAGTGGCGTGCGGAGGCAGCTTCGAGTTGCGAAGGCAATGGTGAGGTCAAACGGCGACGGGACAACCATTGTAGGCAACGGCGGTGTCCTAAACGCAGCATGCTCCGGTGGCATCGGTGTTTGCTCAAACGGCTTGCTCGGCTGTGATTTCGGCCACAATATTAAGTCAAGGGAGTGCGGCGTCGTACGGAGGATCAAATGGAGCAAGCGGGACGACTGCGGGTGTTCATACGGCAATGGAAACGACCAGAGAACGGCGGCGGTCAGTGGAGCTCCTGGCGAGATCCGTTTCGCCAACAATTGCGAACAGACGACGAAAAACGGGAAGGGGGTGCGGTAGGGTTTCCTTAGGGGTTGGGCTCACGCGCGGTGTCCCAGGAGGGCACGAGATCGAACAGGGCACGAGGTCGATCCGGCTCGGTCTCTGGTGTGCGTGCGGCGCGACGCGGGTTTTTCCGACTGGAGGAAGGAGACGGATGAGGATGCGGGCCCGCGGGTTAGTGGCTCAAGGCGGCGGCGGATCGGGTTGGTGGTGCGGAGCGTACCGCTTCTAATATAGGCTAGGTGGGCTGCGGTGGCGGGGATTGGTGGGCCGCGGGTGGCTGGCTGGGCCATCGGCCAAAAGGGGTAGTGGATGTGCTGCGCGCTAGTTTCTTTCTTTTAACGAAAACTAGAACAGTTAAAAACAAAAATATAAACACAGGAATAAAATCTAAATAAAAATATATAGACACACAATAAAAATATATACTACTAGTATAAACTATAAGAACACTAGTTCCTATTATATTGCAGTTTTGGAAATTCATTTATATGTAATAGGACACTCAAACAACAATAAATCACACAGACTAAATAAATTGGAGATTATGAAAAGTACCAGAACTTAGCAAATGAATTGGAAATAATATTCTGGACATTATGAACATTTTTAAAATAGGGGAGAAGTCATGTTATCTCCACTCCAATGAATTGTCTTTAGTTGCATAATGAAAATAATATTTCAGAAAAACAGATAATGCAAATAAAATATGAGATGCATATGAATGATCTATTAACATCCAAATATTGGAAAATTGGGATGTTACTAACCTACCCCCTTAAGATGAATGTCGCCCTCGAGATTCAAGCTGGTTAGCAAATAGGTGTGGGTGATCCTGCATGAGATCTTCCTCTCGTTCGAAGGTAGCTTGCTCCTCTGTATGATTATCCAACCGAACCTTGCATAACTTGATTGTCTTGGTGTGAGTAACTTTCTCTGCTATCTCCAGAATCTTAACATGCTTCTCCTCATATGTCAAATAACTCTCCAACAGCATTGCATCAAGTGGCACTGTGTCTCTCAATGGAACATCCATCATCACTGCGTGGCAGTTCTTCAGCTGGGATACATGAAACACATCATGAACTCCAGACAAAGAATTTTTGAGTAAAAATACGCTCCAACCATCTCCTCTGTCCGAGGTTCAAATCCTTCTGAGTAAAAATATACTTCAAGCTCTTATGATCAGTAAATATATCAATGATTACCAATAAGATATTGCCTCCAAGTTTTCAAAGCATGCACAACTGAGGCTAACTCCAAATAATTGTGTAGGATAATTATGTTCATGATTCCTAAGCTGACATGAAGCATATGAAACAACTTACCTTCCTACATCAAAACACTCCCAAGTCCTTGACGAGAAGCATCACAATATACCCGGAAGTCCTTATGAATATCGGGCAGAATTAAGATCGGTGCTGTAACCAAACGCTGCTTCAATTCCTGAAAGCTGGCTTCACATTCATTAGTCTAAACAAATTTCTTCTCCTTCTTCAACAATTCAGTCATTGGCTTTGCAATCTTGGAAAAGTTCTCATAAATCTCCTGTAATAACCTGCAAGGCCCAAAAAGCTGCGAATCTCCCCAACTGTCATGGGTGTCTCCCACTTTGTAACTGCAGCAACCTTAGATGGATCAATTGTAACTCCATTATCTGACACAACATGACCAAGGAATCCTACCTCATCCAGCCAGAACTCACATTTGCCGAACTTGGCATACAACTGATGTTCCCTCAGTTTCTCCATTACCAAACGCAGGTGCACCTCATGCTCTTGCTTATTCTTGGAGACACCAATATATCATCAATGAAAACAACCACAAATTTATCCAAGAACTCCATAAACACCTTGTTCAGCATATTCATGAAGTATGCAGGGGCGTTAGTTAATCCAAATGACATAACAATATATTCATACAACCCATATCTCATAGTAAAAGAAGTCTTTGGAATACCTTGTTCACGAATCTTTAATTGATGATAACCAGAACGAAGATCAATCTTAGAAAACACAGTAGCTCCCTCCAACTTGTCAAATAGATCATTTATCATAGGCAAGGGATACCTATTCTTAATTGTTACCTCATTCAGAGAACGATAATCACATCCTCAATGTCCCATCCTTATTCTCCACAAACAAAACTGGAGCTCCCCAAGGCGATGAAATTGGGCGAATAAATCCTTGTGCCTGCAATTTCCTTATCTGCTTCATCAATTCCACCAACTCTTGAGGAGGCATTCTATACGGTCTCTTTGCAATAGGTCCAGTGCCTGGTATTAAATCAGTAAGAAACTCAATATCTCTATCTGGTGGCATACCTGACAACTCCTCTGGAAACACATCTGGGTAGTCCCTCACAACAGATACCTCTTCCAGGCTACCCCCCTTAAGAGAGTTCACCTGCACCTGATTATGCTTATACTTACATACATATTTGATACTCTTCCCTCCTCGGGCACTGAGAGTAATTGATTGACTAGCACAATCAATAGGACCTTTATATTTGACCATCAAGTCCATACCCAAAATAACATCCAGACCTTGTGACTTCAGTACAACCAAATCTGTAGGAAAAACATGCTTCCCAATAGACAAAGGCATCTGAAAACAACCCAAACTTGCTGCCATCTCAGCCCCCGGAGACCTTACTAGAATAGGTGACTTAAGTACTATGGTGGGCAGCTTATGTTTATCCACAAATACCAGTGATATGAAGGAATGCAATGCACCAGAACCAAAAAGACCAAGCGCGGGTATTGAATTGATCAAAAACTTGCCAATCATTGCATCTGGTTCATCATAAACCTGCTCCGCATGATCCTTTTGGAAATGGTTTGGCTTGTTGACTCCAGAATTCCCATTACCATTCTTGCTCACTGGACAAGCGTTGGAGTAGTGGCCCATCTTCCTACACTTGTAGCATTGAACCTAGCAAATGTCCCTCTTCACAGGCATACTCTGGTGGCTCGGGTTGTTATTTCCTCCATTACCATTACCTCTGAAATTGCCATTGTTACTCTTGTGCCCATTGTGATGATGGTGGCCATTATGGTTGTGGCCATTCCCTCCAATATGATTGTATCCATTACCTCCATGATGATTGTATCCATTACCTCCATGATGATGATGATAACGCACATTACCTCCATTACCCTAATAGGAAGTGCGTGGCTTCTGTTGTGGTCCTGAATTATACCTGTTATTGTTGTTGTACTTCCTCTTGTGATTCTCTATGGCACGATGCTTCCCCTCTAGCATAAAAGCCTTATCAATCAGGTCCTGACAATTATTAAAAGTTGCCAATGTCAACTGAATGCTCAACTCATCATTTAGGCCCTCCAAGAATTTCTCCTTCCTAGCTGCATCACTGTTAACATCATTAGGAGCATAACGTGCAAGATTCTTAAATTCCTCCACATACGCATTAACTGTGCGACCTACCTAGAGCAAACTGCGGAAATCCTTCTTTTTCAGACTCATAGCACCAGCAGACACATGTGCAACACGAAAAGCAGCCTGAAATTGTGGCTAGGTGATAGTAGCAATGTGATATGTGACCAAGTACACTACAAGAAAAATCACTTATGTGATAATACATGTTTGTCACAGTAGGTCACGTTTTCTGTAATGCATGTACATCCATGATGATTATGACAGAATCAAGATAGTCATACATGTGCTGTCGTAGATGTGTTCCATGACAATACCAAAATTATCATCATGGAAGTGTTCACTTCCATGATGATAAATGGCGCTTCATGGAAGTGCTTTCGTCAAGGGTAACTGACACGTGGCATCACACCGTAACGAGTCACCGTTCAGCTATCGGGTCCGGTTTTGGATCCGATAACCCGCTAACAGTGAGGACCAATGGGGATTTTCCACATGTAAAATTCTCATTGGCCGAAGGTACCACGTGTCAGCTCCACATGTGAACAGATGTCGACCAACCATTGGACATGAGGCGCCTATGATACGTCGACACATGGCACGACCCAATAGTGCCCCATTCAGGTCAAAAGGCTGACCCATTTGACTTGGTCAAAGGATAACAGGTCGGCCCATCAAAAGCCTGCTAACGGCCTGCTCGCATATAACCCATTCAGGCCCGATAACTCACGACCCATTATGGCCTTTCAGAATTGGGCCGACTAGCTTCATCCGGGCCGTCCAATATGCTTCTAGCCGTTGTAACTTCCGGCCCATGTACGGCCCATGACATCTTTCGGCCCATATGAGGCCCTTTGTAACTCTTGGCCCATTAACGGCCCGTAGTGTAACTGGCCCATAATGAACAGTATATTGCTTCATACCCATTAATGGCCCCTTACTCCATTGGGCCGTTCCTAGCCCGTGTTATCTTTCGGCCTTTTAAGGGCCCATTTATTATTGGGCTGATTTGTAGTATTCGGTTGTTTATGGTCCGTTACTAGCCTTTTCCGCTTGTGGGCCAAATTCAGCCTGTGGTCAAAGTCGGCCCATTTGTGGCCCGTTAATTCGTTGGGCCGTTTTCATAGCGTCATCAAATACGGCCCATTAACGACCCATTATGCCCGTTGACGGAATTGAGCACGTTATACTCGTCGGCCTCTTAAAGGCCCACTATGGTCGGCTCATGAATGGACGGCTGCCACTCTAGCCCATTTACGGCCCATAATGCGGTCCATTACTGGCCCTTGTATGGCCAATCGATCATACGACCCGTAGAGGCCCATTGAATCTATGGCCCGTAGAAGGCCCATAGGAAGCCCATGGTCACTATAGCAAATAGAACGACCATGGTGACAGTGGTCCATGATTATTGTGGGCTAGTTTTTAAAAATAGGTTATTGCGGCCACTAGAAAACCGTGGAAAAAGAACTGCACTGACTACAAGCAAACAAATAAACAAGACAATAAGGAAATAAATAAGCAAGCAACATACGCTAGGCTGTTATGGCTATTACACATATTACAACCACCAGGCATCAAAGTTTGCCAAGAGTGTAAATATGGGGAAGAAAGCAGCATATTATGTACACTGGTTGTCATAGTTGGCGACCAGTGCAAATAAACGCTGCAGCAAAACAATTCCAGAAGTGAAACCACTTCACAAGAGCTCAAGAAACAATATCCTAGGTATCCACCATGCTCGCAAGACGCTTAGCAAGCTTATTAGCTTTCTCTTGTTTGGTGCTTAAATCCTCCAGCACTTGCTGTTGCACCAGAAAGTATGCATCTAAATTATGCAGGGACTTCCTCAGTCCTTCGGCTTCCTGCCGTAGCACATTTGATCGATGTATTTCAACTTGAAGTTGAGTTTCAAGAAGCCGAACTGACTCAGGCAACGAGTTCGAAGAGCTTGTGTGTAACACCCCAAAAATTTAACCATGTTTTATTAAATAAAATTTTGCTAGGAAATTAAAATTTTCACTTGCTAGATTCTCCTTTTGATTTCAGGACCTTTCTTTCCTTTTTATGTTGGAGTTTTACCTCAAGTGATAACCTTCCAATTATTGTTAGACTCTCTTGCTCTCTTAATGAAACTCTTCTGTTATCAATAAAAATTAATTATATAATTTTCTCCCTAATCTCCTTCACTCTAAAAATGGTTTCCCCTTAAGTAAAGGCCCCAAAATGAACTACAACCCTTTGATAGGTTTATCTAAAATTCCAACCAAAATTTGGAGATGTCATGTGATGTTGTTAGATCACTTTTATGCAGGAATATAGTTCATCCTTTTTAATATTTTGAGCCCCACAACATGATTTCCAATCTGGTCCAGTAGGCCAAATTGCACTACAACCCCATTAAATATTTTTTTAATGCTTCCACCAAAATTATGGGATGTTCATAGGAGTATGTTATTCAACTTTATGCAAAAACCCATTTAGGTCCCTTGGAAAATTTGAGAGAATCAACCTCATTTCCATTCTAGTCCAGTTTGGTATTTTGCACTGCAACCCTATTTTAGATTCCTCTAATGACCTCAGGATTTTTCCTACTTGTAGTAAAACCTACCAATCCCTTAAGTCCAGAAGAGTGGACCCATTGGAAGAATTTTGATTAATAAAACAATGCCTTTCATTTCCTGTCGAGAACTGAAGATTTGCAAAACTTGCACTAGCAAGTTTCTGGTTTTGCCCAACTAGCTTGGCCATCATCACTTTCACCTAAAGAGACCCTGATCTGGAGATTTTGGCCACCAGAAGAGATGCCCTCATGCTCATGGCATTCTGTCGAGCACTTGGTATGCATGGCCAACTTTGGCATGATTTTTGCTTTGCACGGTGATCTTGGTCCTCAGTGTATAATGCCATGTCCACTGATCTCCCTTAAGACTCTAACCCAGACCTGCTAAATCCCAGCTTCATCCAAACTCTATAGCTAGCATTGGCATTTCATCGAGCGGCTCACGTGCATGCTCTGGGCGCGCCCAGAGCGCACGTTTTGCACGCACACGCACCGAGCCGCCGCGTCCCTCCGCCGACACCCCACGCCCGTTTTGGCCGCTCCCCTCGCACCGACAGCACGCCACCTTTAACCCTTGCCGCAGAGACAGCTCTGGAGCTCTACAGGGCCGCCCTCAGGTCGGCCGCGGCAGCTAGCGGGCAGCCCCAACAGCTCCTTCCATGGACAGAGCCGCCCAGGCCACCAGCACTCGCCACCTGCCCCCTAGAACAACTCCAGTTCGTCAGCGAGCTCGTCCCCTAGCGTACGTCGCCGCCACGTCGCCCTAAGCTACAGAACGTCGGTCGCCGGCGTCCTTATCCACGGCCGCCGCGGAACCGCCATCGCCCGCCTATTTAAGGATGCCCCGAGCCCCTCCGCAGTCTCAGACAACCCCTAGCCACCCTACAGAGCGCTCCCATAGCAACCAATCGCCCCGAGGAGGTTTTCTTCTCCAACTCCGGCAAGTGCAGCCGCCGCTGCCCTCTAGTCTAATACGTCGCAGCCCGAGCCCCTCCCATCCAGCCATCGCCACCGTCCGACTCCCTATGATCCTGCGGAGCCGCCCAACGTCTCAAACTAGCTCGGGAACCACCGTAGGGCAGAACCCCAAATCCACCCGAGGCCGCCGTCCGCCGCGAAGCTCGTCGCCGGTGATTCCCTCCGTCCCCGCCGGCCACTCGACCACCGGGAGGACCGCCCCAGTCTGGCGGATCCATCCCTGCACTCGGACGCCCTCGAGGAGCCGCCGTTCGCCGGCGTTGATCGCCGGAGCCACGCCTCCGTTCGGCTAGAGGAAGAAGGAGGCGGGGCGACTGGTCAAACCTGACCAGTGGGCCCCCTGGGCCCTTTGTCAGCGAGCCAGCGCCAGCCCACGCGTGCGTAAGTGGAGGCGCAGAACCCAGAGTACGTCTCCCCTACTCCGAAGGCGTATTCCTATCGAAACGTTTTCCTATTTCTATTTTTATTTTAAAAACAGAATTGACTAAACTTTCACTGGCAATATCTTTTTAAATATAAATCCAAATGACTTGATTCTTTTTCTGTTGGTTCCCAAATATTGTCTAGTTTATTTTCATAATTATTTCAAAATTTTCCAAGAAACTTTTTTTGTGCTGCTTTGAGTCTATGTATTGATTTCGTATTATTTCAAATAGGATTTTTGAAGAGGGAGAAACTTCCAAAAAGTATTGGAATGCATTTCTCCTCCCCTCTACTTGAAGGCAAGCACTTTTGAACCCTGGTTTATTGCATGCCGTTGTCGTCGGCCCGTTTGCAACAAGATGAATGCGTTCATTTTATTTCTCATGTGATGATATGATCGTACCCATGAGTGCATGAGGTACACACTTGCCGAGAATGATTCATATGCATGACAGTGATCCCCTTCGTATGCCTTGCATGCCTAATAGAAGGAAGCCGTGAAAGTCGCTGTCTTGTGTGGACGCGAGCTTGTCACTAGCTCCCCGTCGGGACGGTGGAGTCCGGTATGGCTTGGTAAGGCATGACGGATGGTGATTCCGACAATTGTTGTGAAGTATATCGGGTATGGCTAATAATACAAGTAATGCTGAAACCTCCTGAGTAGACCGTAGATCGAGTATTGTTCCAGTAACCCCCATACTTGCTTGTGCTACCACTTGTCCCTGCCACAGGTAGGGTATGGTTCAGTAAGTGTTAACCCCTGTCCTAGAACACACCGTACAGAGAGGCCATGGTGGAAGATACCGGTTGCAACCGCTAGGCATGCCACCTGGTCCGGGGGCATGGGTGTTTCCGGTTGGGACCGAGAGGGGGGCACCCCTTAGAGCGCGCGATAGAAATGTGATCTCATGCTACGCGAGGTTGTAGCCTCCCCACTCAGAGTTTGCTTAACAAGTCTCGTGGGTGATTCCAGACACTGGTAAGTTAAGCTGGTGTGTGCAAGTCAGGCGGGTTTTCGACTAAAAGACCGTTGACGGTATTAGTCCGATGGACTAAAGAAAACCGTTACTCGTGGGTAAAGAGTACACCCTCTGCAGAGATATAAAAATCTATTCAAATAGCCATGTCCATGGTTTAGGACTACAGTCTGGGATGGGTCGAGTGTCGGTCTTAGTGTCGGTCTTCGGAGGAGAAACTACTAAACCAGAACATTGAGCATGATTTGTGATATATGGTGATTATGATTAATATTGTGGACTAACCATTTGTTTTCCTTGGATTAATGAGTATCCTTGGGGCGGTTCTACCTCCCGGATATTCATCTACTCTTTTTATAAGCCCCTTCTATGGTGTCGCCCGGACGCCCGACTGTGGCATGCTTGTTACCAATTTTCCTTATAAGCCCTTTCTGTGGTGTCGCTCAAACGCCCGACTGTGGCATGCTTGTTATTTATTTTCCTTATAATCCCTTTTCTGTGGTGTCGCTCAGACGCCCGACTGTGGCATGCTTGTTATCAATTTTCCTTATAAGCCCTTTCTGTGGTGTCGCTCAGACGCCCGACTGTGGCATGCTTGTTATTTATTTGCCTTATAAGCCCTTTCTGTGGTGTCGCTCAGACGCCCGACTGTGGCATGCTTGTTACTTCTTTTATTTATAAGCCCTCTCTGTGGTGTCGCTTAGACGCCCGACTGTGGCATGATCGCTATTTATTTTATTACCACTCTCTGATTGCATATGCCTTTTTATACGAATGACCTGTTTGCATTATGGACTGTCATATCATTATTATCATGGTGATCATCATTTATTCTCGAGCATGATTACATCTCACCCATGTTCATAATGTTTGCGAGTACATTCAAAGTACTCACTGGCTTGTCCCTGGCTATAGTCTTGGCCAGATTCCTTGCATGGGAAGGAGCGATGCAATGACAGCCCCGGAACCTACGTAAATGGAGATAGCAGCCTCGCAAAGATAGGAGTTAACCTGGTCAGCTGTTCCTGTGGGAAATGGAGTCCCATAGTCACCGACGAACCACAAACCGCTTCCGCCTTCACCCACTAGACACCCTGTGTTGTACTCATAGGCCAGAATGGTCTTGTACTACATATCTTGTATTTTGCTTGGTGTTTTCTATAACAAGTTGGTGCCTCATCAGCTAATAGTAATCCTGGGGCTCGTGAGCACAAGGTCCGCTTTTGGAAAATTAATATCCCGAAAATCCGGTCCTGACATTGTGCCAGCAGTAGTGTCCAGTAACTCAAACACTACATCAAGGCACGACTTTGGGGTTGTCTCACTGTCTACAAGATATTTTTTATTAGCTTTCTTGGAGACCAACAGGGTTGTCGCACTATCTTGAACCTTACTGCATTACTTTCTCTACCACTGCATAATGGGGTGCTCCTCTCCAATATTCTGTCAGCATTCTACAAGAGGAACAAGGAGACAAATCATAGGTTATCATGTAGTATATGAAACTTATTTTGGTAAAACGGTTCGGTAGAATGGTGGATAGGATAACAACATGAAACAAACATATATCTATGTACTATGGTCGCTGTATTGTCTATATCATTCTAGTTTATGTTGCCAAATCTAAATACACAGTTCAAATCATATATGTTTAAGACAAAGCAGCATAGACAGAATATAAGTTTGGGAAACTACACAACACTAACAACACTTGTAAAGTGCATGACATGAGAACATAACTATTTATACAATTGAAACTGAAATCAACATAGAGCAATAAGTTAGAACATCAATCCAGTTAGAGAAATAGGTTTAAAACATACCTGTTGCGCCATTGGAGTTTCAATTGGATCCTTCAAATTCTAAATTAGTTGGTATGAGTTAATACAATGAGGCAGATCAAAGGAGTATGCACCATAGCTACGGAATCTGGCCTGACAAAAGTTGCTCTTCTGCTTTAAATGTGAAGTTTGGGTTCGCTGTAGTGGTCTTCGTGCTTTGGGCACTGCAGTTGCCTTACTAACTGCTCGTGTGGGGGTACTCTATGGTGGACATGGTGCTGTGTCAGCTAGAACTGGGTTACTATATGCTGGGGTCGGGGCTAGATGGGGTGTAGCTGGTTCTCTGTCCAATTAGGTAGGGGTACAATCTGAGTGAGTCCGGGTTATGTGTGGTGGGGCTGGTTCTTGGAAAAGTACAACCGTGGTTCTATCTGCATCGACGGGTAGCACGATCTTTTCCGAAGACCATGTTTTTGACTCCCATAGATATTGCCATCACCCTCTCCAATTCAAACGGCTGATAAACAAGAAAAGTAATTGAATGTACAAACATTTTATGATAGACAGGTGCAATGGATAGTAGGGAAGAAAACAAGGCATGAAATAATTCACATTTATGTTGTCTAACCAAACAAGATAGCAGGAGACATTTCACATATATGATAGCTAATTAAACATGATTGCATGACACAAATTCACATATATGATGGCTAACTAAACATGATAGAATGACATACTTCAAAAAATGATGACTATGTAAAAGGATGACATGATATAACTATACGATGTGTTTATTAAAGTGGTTGGTATGCCATAATTCACATACATGCCGTCGATGGAAACATGATGGCATGATATAATTCACGGATAGAATGACATAATTCAAAATATGATGACTATGTAAACATGATGATATAATATAACTATATTATTTCTTTAGAAAATGGGTTGGCATGCCATAATTCAGATACATGCTGTCTATGTAAACATCATGGCATGATATAATTCAAACATATGATTTATATACTAAGCAAGTGAGAAGAGGGCAATCACATATATGATGTGTCAACTAAGCAGATGGCATTCAATATTGTGTATATGATGTAAAAACTAAGCATTGCAAGACAACATATGCATGATATGAGTAATATAACCCTGCCAAGTTTGAGCATACACCTCAGGGGGGAAATAGGACTGGTCATTTGTCTCTGAATCCTCCTCTGAGGAGCTATCTGTAACCAGCAACATATGTGCTTCAGTAGGTAGCATTTTCTGATCTCAAGACCTTGTTCTCCAGATTTTTGCATCACCAATTCAAATGGCTGATGCACATGAAGAGTAGTTGAATATACAAACATTGTCGACAAATGGAATACGTAATACAAAAATGGATGACATGATATAATTCACATATATGATGCTTGGCTAAACAACATGGCATTGCATAATTCACATATATAATGCCTTGCAACAAGATATCATTGCATAATTCACATATATAATGTTTTGCAACAAGATGGTATTGCATAATTTACATATATGGTAACTAGACACTAAACATGTGGCATTCACACAAAGCATGTCTAAACTAATCAAATAACATTTTTTTGAAAAGGAACTAAGCAAATAACATGGCAATGGAAGACACCATATGCACGATAAGAGCCAATATAACCCTACCAAGTTAGATCATGCACCTCGGGGAGGGGGATAGGACTAGTCATCTGTCTCAGAATCCACCTCTGAAGAGCTATCCATAATCATCAAGACATGCGCTTCATCATATAGCATTGTCTGCTCTGAAGACTTTCTTTTCACTCCAGATTTTTCCATGACCATATCGAATGGCTGATGCACTAAAATCGTATATACTTAACATTGCATGCTACAATCGAATGTACTAAAATTGTTGACAAACTTAATACGTAATAAAAAATATGGCATGATATAATTCACACATAACACGACTGGCTAACCAGGATGGCATTGCAAAATCAACATATATGATGCCTGGCTAAACAAGATGGCATTGCATGATTCACACATATGATATAGAAACTAAACAGATGGCAATCATATAGAAACTAAACAGATGGCAATCACAAACTGCATGCCTAAACTAAGCAGATGACATATTTTATGTATAAAGTAAGCAATGCAAGGAACCACATGCATGATATGACCAACATCAGCATGCCAAGTTAGAGCAAAAGACCTAAGGTGGTAAATAGGAGTGGTCTGCTCCCTCTTAAGCCCCCTCTGAACAGTTATCTTCCTCTTGAATACAATATGAAATGGAGGGAGGGGGGTTGCTTTTGCGCCCACCATGAAGTGACATCTGCTTGAAATTTTATAGTCACGCAAGGCTCGTCTCTTTTGTTCTACATGTTCAGTACCATTGTGTAGAATAACTGACATGCATAGGAATAAAACAAAGTGAGATTACGTAAGGAGAGCATGCACAAATCCGGAGTGATGGTAGCAAACTATGGATAGACCAAAAACAATGATAGCATGCAGATAATAGCTTCAGTTAAAAAAATACAGATAATGGATCCTTTAATGTTTGTTTCCACCCAACTTGAAACTCATAGTAGACACCCGAGATTAACTAGATAGTAGACATATAGTATTGATTGCTGCCCCAATATGTAGCCCGCAACCATTTAAAAACTCAAGTTCGAGGATTAGTTTGGACCCGACTCAGAGTCTAATCGGTGAACAAGACGATAAAGTAGGATCATCATGTTAAGCGATGCATAACGTAAGCAGACACGAAAGAGTGTGACCTCTCTTGCGGACCCGTATAGTCCTCAAGGTCATCTGCTCAGTTGATGCTGGTAATGCAGTTGTCGTGGATGCCAGCGGCTGGGAAGATGATCTGAGGCGGCGAAAGACAGTCTGGAGGGCGGATCACTGCTGTGGTGAACCCTTCCGTCGTTCGAGCAGCTGAGCTGGGGTGGACCACATCGCAGCTGGAGCGATACAAACCACACAAGGCTTTCTTTGACACATATATGTAACAGAAGTAATTATTTAAGGGCTTCTTTGAATTGGAGGATCCTAACAATGCAGGGATAGGAAATACACATGAATAGGATAGGAACGCACGTGCAAAACAGAGAATTTAAAAACATAGGATTTCTGCCAATCTGGGTGTTTGGTTCACAAGAATTGGAAGATCACAGGATGCAAATGTAACACCCCAAAATTTTTGACCTTGATCTATAAATCAAAATTTTTACCAGGAGTTTAAACCTTTCATTCTCTGGTTTTCTTTGGTTTCAGAACCACTTTTTCTTTTGAAATTATGGAGTTTTTGCCCTAGTGAATTTTTTTCAGATATGTTATTTGGACTTATTTGTCCTACCCAAGAAAAACAATTCTTCTATCAGTGGGTTCATTTGCATTATTATTTTCCCCTAAGCTTTATCACTTAAAGTGATTTTTCATTAGTTTAAAGTTCTATTTGCACTACAACCCTTTGATAGATTTATTCAAAAATTCCACCAAAATTTGGGGATGTCATGTGAATTCCCTACATCACTTTTATGCAAAAACCCTTTGGTGTTCTTTGAAAAAGTTGAGCAAAACATCCTCCTTTGCTCTCTGGTTAGATTGACATTTTCTACTGCAGCCCTATGTTAACTTGCTCTTTTAACCATGAGTTTTCTCCTGCTTGTAGTCCTTCATACAATACCCTTAAGTCCAGGAGATTGGAGCATTTGGAACATTTATGGTCCATGCAATAATGCCTTCTAGTTTCCGTGCAGAATTGATTTTCTCAAAAACTTACACCTGCAAGTTTCTAGTTTTACCCAACTAACCTTGTCACCATCTCCTACACCTAAAGAGGCATTGGTCTGGAGAGTTTGACCCACCCAAGAGATGCCTAGATGCCTCTGGCATTTCACCAAACAGGTTAGGAGCATGATCAGTTTTGGCACACTTTTAAACTTACATTAGGAAGTTACTCCAATGGCCAATCCAGCATGTCTCATGGCACTAACCTAGCCTATAACCCCACCCTGTTAATCCCCAGGTGGATTGGAGCCTCTTGGCAGGCTTTGACATTTTGCCGAGCACCTAGTGTGCGTGCTCTGGGCGCGCCCAGAGCGCATGATTTGCACGCGCGCGCACCGAGTCGTCGCGTCCTGCCCCCTGGCCTTCGCTCGTCCGCAGGGCCACACCTCACTCTCGTCCACTCACCGGAAGCCTCCAAGCCTCTCTGGCGCCCTACAACGCCGCCGTCAGAGCCCCTTGGCGGCACGCTGGCGTCTACAGTGAACCTCTGCCTTGGACGGCGCCGCCAGAACCACAGCCGCATGCCAGCTGCCCCTGGAACAGCCCGTTCTCATCCACTCGACCTGCCGGACCCCACCAGCCATCGCCACGTGCCCCCCTTGCTACAGAACGTCGGTTCGCCGTGCTTATCTCCGGCCGCCGCGGAACCGAGCTCGAGCACTATATAAAGGTGGCCCCCGAGCCCGTCCGAGCACTCAGGCGACCTCAAGCCACCTCCCTACAGCCCTCGTGGTCAGCAATTGATAGGGGAAGAACTGTCTTCCTCGTCTCCAGCCAGTTCGGCCGCCGCTGCATCCCAGCTCCATCCGCAGCAAACAGGCCCTCCCTCGCTCATCCAGCACCACCGTTAGACTCCCCTTGCTCGTGCGGAGCTGCCCATCCTCTCAAATGCGACCAGAAACCATCATAGCTGAGACCCCCAATTCCACCCGAGGCCACCTCCGCCACTGAGTTCACCGCCGGCGACTCCCTCCACCCCCGCCGACCTAGTGACTACCGGGAGAACCGCCCTAGACTGGGGAATCCATCCCCGCCCTCGGAACCCCTCAAGGAGCCGTGTCTCATCGACGGCGACCGCCGGAGCCCCGCCCCGCTCGAACAGAGGAGGAAGAAGGCGCTATGACTGGTCAAACCTGACCAGTGGGCCCAAGGGACCCACTGTTAGTGACCCCGCACCAGCCCGCGCTGGTTTAAGTGAAAGCGCAGAACCCCGAAGTACGTTTCCCCGTCTCGAAAGCGTATTCTTCCACGAATCGTTTTCTTTTCTGGTTTTTATTTAAAAACAGAACTTTGACTGGCTACAACTTTTTAAATATAAGTCCAAACGACTTGATTCTTTTTCTGTTGTTCCTCAAATTTGGTCTAGTTTATTTTCATATTTATTCAAAAAAAATCCAGACAACTTTTTTGTGCTGTTTTGAAGCTATGTGTTGATTCCAAATTCTCTTAAATAGGATTTTGAAGAGGGAGAAAACTTTCAAAAAGTTTTGGAATGCACTTTACCTCTCCACTACTTGAAGGCAAGCATTTTTGAACCCTGGCCCAATACTTGTGAGTGTTGTGGATATGATTACAACGTCACCTCGATATGGATGCATTCATTTTTCATATGTGATGATATGATCATACCCATGAGTGCATGATGTAGACTCCTTCCTGTGAACATTTAATATGCATGACGGTGATCCCCCTCGTATGCCTTCCATGCCTAACGGAAGAAAGCCGTGAAAGTCAATGTCTTGTGTAGACAAGAGCTTGTCACTAGTTCCTCGTCGGGACGGTGGAGTACGGTATGGCTTGGTGAGGCATGACGGGTGGTGATTCCGACTGTTGTTATGGAATATATTGGTTATGCTAACCATGCAAGTGATGCTTGAACCTCCTAAGTCGACCGTAGATCGAGTCTTGTTCCAGTAACCCCATACTTGTTTCGTGCTACGACTTGTCCCTGCCACAGGTAGGATACGGTTAAGTAAATTGTCGACCCCTGTTCTAGCACACACCGTACAGAGAGGCCATGGTGGTAGATACCGGCTGCATCTGGTAGGCATACCACCTGGTCCGGGGGCATGGGTGTTTTCGGTTGGAGCCGATGGGGGTAGCTTCCCCAGTTTGCGCGCGTTATTAATTTTGTGATCCCATGCTAGTCGAGGTTGCAGCCTCCCCACCTAGAGTTTGGCTTAACGGGTGTCATCGGTGATTCCAGACACCGGTAAGTTAGGCTGGTGTGTGCGGTCAGGTGTGTTTTCAAATTAAAAGACCATAGACGGAATTAGTCCCGATGGACAAAAGGAATCCGTTACACGTGGGTAAAGAGTACACCCTCTGCAGAGAATAAATCTATTCGAATAGCCGTGTCCCTGGGTTAGGTCTACAGTCTGGGATGGGTCAAGCATCGGTCTTAGTGTCGGTCTTCGGAGGAGGAACTACTGAAACAAAACATGGATCATGACTTGTGACCTATGATGACTGTTACTATGATTATGATTATGGACTAACCATTTATGTATTTGAGTTATTGAGTATCCTTGGGATGGTTCTACCTCCTGGATATTCACTATTTTTTTTTCTTTTATTTATAAGCCCTTTATGTGGTGTCGCTCAGACGCCCGACTGTGGCATACTTGTTATTCATTTTCCTTATAAGCCCTTTATGTGGTGTCGCTCACACGCCCGACTGTGGCATACTTGTTTTTCATTTTCCTTATAAGACCTTTATGTGGTGTCGCTCAGACGCCCGACTGTGGCATACTTTTTATTCATTTTCCTTATAAGCCCTTTATGTGGTATCGCTCAGACGCCCGACTGTGGCATGATCATTAATTAATTTCCTTATAAGCCCTTTATGTGGTGTTGCTCAGATGCCCAACTGTGGCATGATCGTTTTTTATTTTTCTTATAAGCCCTTTATGTGGTGTCGCTCAGACGCCCGATTGTGGCACGATTGCTATTTATTTATCTTTTTATCACTCCTTGAGCGCATGGTCATATTTATATGGATAACCTGCTTGCATCATGGATTATCATTTCATAACTAACAATGTGATCATCGAATATTTCTGAGCATGATTATCTTCTGTTATATTGCACCCGCGTTCATAATGTTTGCGAGTACATTCAAAGTCCTCACTGGCTTGTCCCTGGCTATTGTCTTGGCCAGATTTCTCGCTTGGAGAGGAGCGTTGTGACGACAGCCCCGAAACCTACGCAACAGTGATAGCAGCCTCGCGAAGATAGGAGTTAACCTGGTCAGCTGTTCCCGTGGGAAATGGAGTCCCACAGACACCGAGGTGTTATAGACCGCTTCCGCCATCAGCCACCAGAAACCTTGTGTTGTACTTAAAGACCAGAATGGTCTTGTACTACATATTTTGTATTTTTTGCTTGGATTTTCTGTATCAAGTGGTGACTCATCAGCTAACAGTAATCCTGGGGCTGATGAGCACAAGGGCCACTTTTGGGGAAATTAATACCCCGAAAACTGGTCCTGACAACCTTGGTATCAGAGCCAGGCTGACCATTGGCTAATCCTATCTTAGCCACGTCGAGAAACCTAGGTTAAATACCCCACCGGACCTTATCCTAACCCCGGCCGAGCTTCTCACGTAAGATAGCCACACAGTGAACCGACACCTTTGGCAGTCGGTGCCCAACCTATCAGCCTAGCCCGTCGATCACGCGCCAGTGACCGACACCTAAATAGTTTCCTCCGCAAGCGTGCGAAGGAAGACTCCATACTCTTTTCTATAAAAAGGGCACGCTAGCCTCAACCCAGCACAGCACAACCTCTATCCCAAACCGAGCTAAAATGCCAGGACCCATTGTTCACAATGAAACCACAGCAACCAACCTTGGAGGTTTTATGACTGTGCTCGCAAACCTCACCCGCCGTGCCTTTGCATTAGAGGAGCCCCCAGAATATGTTGTGTACCTAGGGTCCATGAGTGGTGAAAGCCATCAATTCTGGGCCACTGTGCACATCTACGGTAGGGGTTTGTCGCCAGAACGCCCCTACAGGTTCACCGGAAGGACAACTTCCTTTGAGCCACAAGCCATCCAACTAGCTGCTCGAGAGGCTATAGTTCAACTCCGGCACTTCTCGCCCAGAGTTAACTGTCGCTCATTCTACTACTACCCCAGCCGTGACGGGTATGGTAGGCCAGCCCGGGTTGCCAGCGGAGACCACGAGACAGATCCTGCATTATTGCATCTGGTGCGCTATGTAAGTGCACTAGGGGAACTGTTTGATCAAATCACTCTTGATTTGATCGCAGCTCGTGGAGAACTGGTTCGCCGAGCCCCGGCAAGAGGAGGAGATGAGCCCGGCGCCGACAACCCAGTCGTGCTGTTTGGACAACCGATCGAGTCATTGAGGTCTGCCCCGGTCATTGACCAAAATCCTTTGGTGTCCCCAGAAGTGATGCGTCGTCTGTTTGGAGCGCGGTCCAATGGGATTGTGGCCAACAATCCCCGCGACGGTCATCATCACTGGCCTGACCCTGTAGCCCCTCAGCCACCTCCAGCCAACACCGACAGTGAAGCCCTTGGAGAAGCCTCGGCATCCACAAGGCAAGGCCGCTTAGATATAAACGAGGTTGATTAAATCACTCGAGTAGTACCGAGCCTTATCCTGTCCACGCCCTGTTGTTATGTGACCCTGTATTTCCATATGTATATACTGTTTGCTTGTGCCCCCTTATCCTTATAGCAGCCATGCATAAATATGTCGGTGTATGAATGCATTTCTTTAAATTTCGGGTGTAATTCCCAAAGCACCACACCGACAACTCCTACAGTAAGCACGTCACTTTGCGAGACATGTGTAACTGTAGCATTGACCCCAACCCCGTAAAGCAGAACCGACAAATAGCCGCCCCTCACCGTGATTTAATAACCCAGCCGAGTAGCTATATAAAAGGCCACCTCGTGACCTTGCCCAGCATCCCTCACCTAGTGCACTACTCTCACAACCATTTCCTTCGCCATGCCAATTCCTAGTATTTATTTGAGAACCCAGACGCCTCCCCAGGTAGTTTTGTTAAGATATTGTGGGATTTTACCTGCAGTACCATTGCTACCCGTCCACCCCAGTATGAGTTGCTCAAATCGAGGATCACACCATCCACCTCGAAATATTAGGCAGTAGTGCACATCCCTCCCGCAAACCCAAACCAAGACCCAACAGAGGTTTCCTTCATGGGGAAATCTATGCCGACTCCGTAGATGGCCATATAAGCTGCCGCGTATGAAGCGCTTGCTCGCCTTCGATTCACGATGCCCTACGCCAGCGAACGGGGGTATTATTACTTTCTGAGCCGTGCAGCGCCCGGAGAAGCAGCATCTTTTCCTGGTGGGCGAATTGAGAGAGACCCAGTGCTGGCCAACCTTACGCAGTATGTCATCGCACAAGAGCGTTTGACCCAGCGGGTAATGGGTTATCTCCAGAGCCTCGCCGATTTAAATCCTCGGATCGCCATCGGCAGACCACTGAGGCCCGGGCAGGAGAAGCACATTCATTGACTAGTCAACCCGCTCCCTCCGATAGAAGAAGAGTGTGCCCCAGCACTAGAGACGCTTTCCCAGGACCCTGTCCATTTACCGTTTCTATTTTAGATGTCACTGCTATGTTGGTTGTCCCAACGTTTATTTTTGAGTTGCCACTTGTGCGTGTTAGCCTAAAGTTGTGTGTCGAATTATATAAATTTGATTTCAGTTTATGGGAGTGGTTTTTACTGCTGATAATTTTTGATTTAACTAAATTTTCGCGCTAGGTAAAAACCTGGAGTGAGATATTTTTTTCCCTGAGTTGTTGCAACATATATCCCTGCATAACATAGATTTTTTTTCCGCAACACCGCAACAACAGACTTACAACTCCGGCCACTCCACACAGTACACTAAGTTGCTAACCCATGTACATTTGTTGCATCTAATTGTTCACCTCTCTAGCACACCACAGTCTCTTGAGGAGAAACTTGTGGGGGGTTTATTCAGGCACAAGTTGCCTTCCGCACACTGACAGCCATTAGCACCCGACACTCGTGTCTAATCCTCGTGATCATCGTCGCCGCGAAGAGCTAGCACTCGAGCAGCAGCATCACGACGATCGTCGAGGATCATCGCGCACAAGAGCATGGATAACCCCAGCAATGCCGCCAAACCTCCGCACACTAGGATCATACACCAGTCCGGCATCACCTCCGCCATTAGAGCCTCGTCCCGAGCTCCTGCAAACACAAACGGTGGTGAAGGAAGGAGAAGAAGAAGCGAGGCCAGGTGTGAGGAAGAAGAAGGAGCACCTCGGTCATTTTATAGCTCGAGATCGGTGTATGGTGGGCGGAGTCCACCAGCACCGCCCGTCGCTGGACCGCCGGTGTTCGGAGCCGAATCCGCGAGCAGTGCCGACAGCACACTAGCCCGCAGGGTGAGTGCACGCTGCGTCGGCAGCTAGCACGCCGTGCACTACCGCAGTACGGCCTAGATGCCCTACACGCTAGGCATCGCCGGTGGAGAAAGCGCGGGAAAACGTGCGAGAGAGAGGGAGAAGAGAGAGCCAGAGGTAGAAGAAGAGACTGACAATGGGCCCCGGGCCCACCTGTCAGCCAGAGAGAGCACTGTGCTCTCGGGTGCGACCAGCGTATTTTAGAATTTAGAAAAATTTATTTCTAAATTCACTATAGTCAGAGTAGAAATATCTCGTTTTCCCTGACCGTAGATTTTTCCATGCAACGCCTGTATTTCACACTGCAGTTTACACCACTTATTGCCCATTCACTGTAGCCGCATTTTATTGCATGAGCAGGACGGTTATCTTTGGTGAAATCATTTCGTGACAGTAGAGGTTCTTTTCATAACAACTTTTAGCAAATCCCGAGGACGAGATTTTTTCTTAAGGGGGGTAGTGTTGTAACACCCCAAACATTTTGACCTTGATCTATAAATCAAATTTTTTACCAAGAGTTTAAACCTTTCATTCTCTGGATTTTCTTTGGTTTCAGAACCACTTTTTCTTTTGAAATTATGGAGTTTTTGCCCTAGTGAAAACTTTTCAGATATGTTATTTGGACTTATTTGCTCTACCCAAGAAAAACAATTCTTCTATCAGTGGGTTCATTTGCATTATTATTTTCCCCTAAGCTTTATCACTTAATGTGATTTTTCATTAGTTTAAAGCTCTATTTGCACTACAACCCTTTTATAGATTTATTAAAAAATTCCACCAAAATTTGGGGATGTCAGGTGAAGTCCCTACATCACTTTTATGCAAAAACCCTTTGGTGTTCTTTGAAAAAGTTGAGCAAAACATCCTCCTTTGCTCTCTGGTCCAGATTGACATTTTCTACTGCAGCCCTATGTTAACTTGCTCTTTTAACCATGAGTTTTCTCCTGCTTTTAGTCCTTCATACAATACCCTTAAGTCCAGGAGATTGGAGCATTTGGAACATTTTTGGTCCATGCAATAATGCCTTCTAGTTTCCGTGCAGAATTGATTTTCTCAAAAACTTACACTTGCAAGTTTCTAGTTTTGCCCAACTAACCTTGTCACCATCTCCTACACCTAAAGAGGCATTGGTCTGGAGAGTTTGACCCACCCAAGAGATGCCTAGATGCCTCTGGCATTTCACCAAACACGTTAGGAGCATGATCCGTTTTGGCACACTTTTAAACTTACATTAGGAAGTTAGTCCAATGGCCAATCCAGCATGTCTCATGGAACTAACCTAGCCTATAACCCCACCCTGTTAAACCCCAGGTGGATTGGAGCCTCTTGGCAGGCTTTGACATTTTGTCGAGCACCTAGTGTGCGTGCTCTGGGCGCGCCCAGAGCGCACGTTTTGCACGCGCGCGCACCGAGTCGCCGCATCCTGCCCCCTGGCCTTCGCACGTCCACAGGGCCACACCTCACTCTCGTCCACTCGCCGGAAGCCTCCAAGCCTCTCTGGCGCCCTACAGCGCCGCCGTCAGAGCCCCTTGGCGGCACGCCGGCGTCTGCAGTGAACCTCTGCCATGGACGGCGCCGCCCGAGCCACAGCCGCATGCCAGCTGCCCCTGGAACAGCCCGTTCTCATCCACTCGACCTGCCGGACCCCGCCAGCCATCGCCACGCGCCCCCCTTGCTACAGAACGTCGGTTCGCCGTGCTTATCTCCGGCCGCCGTGGAACCGACCTCGAGCACTATATAAAGGAGGGCCTCGAGCCCGTCCGAGCACTCAGGCGACCTCAAGCCACCTCCCTACAGCCCCCTTGGTCAGCAATTGATAGGGGAAGAACTATATTCCTCGTCTCCGACCAGTTCGGCCGCCACCGCATCCCAGCTCCATCCGCAGCAAACAGGCCCTCCCTCAGTAATCCAGCACCACCGTCAGACTCCCCTCGCTCGTGCGGAGCTGCCCATGCTCTCAAATGCGACCAGAAACCACAGTAGCCGAGACCCCCAGTTCCACCCGAGGCCACCTCCGCCGCTGAGCTCACCGCGGTGACTCCCTCCACCCCCGCCGACCTAGTGACTACCGGGAGTACTGCCCTAGACTGGCGAATCTATCCCCGCCCTCGGAACCCCTCAAGGAGCCATGTCTCGTAGACGACGACCGCCGGAGCCCCGCCCCGCTCGAACAGAGGAGGAAGAAGGCGCTATGGCTGGTCAAACCTGACCAATGGGCCCAAGGGACCCACTGTCAGCGACCCCGCACAGACCCGCGCTGGTTTAAGTGAAAGCGCATAACCCCGAAGTACGTTTCCCCGTCTCGAAAGCGTATTCTTCCCTGAATCGTTTTCTTTTCTGGTTTTTATTTAAAAACAGAACTTTGACTGGCTACAACTTTTTAAATATAACTCCAAATGACTTGATTCTTTTTCTGTTATTCCTCAAATTTGGTCTAGTTTATTTTCATATTTATTCGAAAATTTTCCAGACAACTTTTTTGTGCTGTTTTGAAGCTATGTGTTGATTCCAAATTCTCTTAAATAGGATTTTGAAGAGGGAGAAAACTTTCAAAAAGTTTTGGAATGCACTTTACCTCTCGACTACTTGAAGGCAAGCATTTTTGAACCCTGGCCCAAGACTTGTGAGTGTTGTGGATACGATTACAACGTCACCTCGATATGGATGCATTCATTTTTCATATGTGATGATATGATCATACCCATGAGTGCATGATGTAGACTCCTTGCTGTGAAAATTTAATATGCATGATGGTGATCCCCCTCGTATGCCTTCCATGCCTAACGGAAGAAAGCCGTGAAAGTCGATGTCTTGTGTAGACAAGAGCTTGTCACTAGTTCCTCGTCGGGACGGTGGAGTACGGTATGGCTTGGTGAGGCATGACGGGTGGTGATTTCGACTGTTGTTATAGAATATATTGGTTATGCTAATCATGCAAGTGATGCTTGAACCTCCTAAGTCGACCGTAGATCGAGCCTTGTTCCAGTAACCCCATACTTGTTTCGTGCTACCACTTGTCCCTGCCACAGGTAGGGTACGATTCAGTAAATTGTCGACACCTGTTCTAGCACACACCGTACAGAGAGGCCATGGTCGAAGATATCGGCTGCATCCGGTAGGCATACCACCTGGTCCGGGGGCATGGGTGTTTTCGGTTGGAGCCGAAGGGGGTAGCTTCCCCAGTTTGCGCGCGTTATAAATTTTGTGATCCCATGCTAGTCGAGGTTGCAGCCTCCCCACTTAGAGTTTTGCTTAACGGGTGTCATGAGTGATTCCAGACACCGGTAAGTTAGGCTGGTGTGTGCGGTCAGGTGTGTTTTCAAATTAAAAGACCGTAGATGGAATTAGTCCCGATGGACAAAAGGAATCTGTTACACGTGGCTAAAGAGTACACCCTCCGCAGAGATTAAATCTATTCGAATAGCCATGTCCCTGGGTTAGGACTACAGTCTGGGATGGGTCAAGTGTCGGTCTTCGGAGGAGGAACTACTGAAACAAAACATGGATCCTGACTTGTGACCTATGATGACTATTACTATGATTATGATTATAGACTAACCATTTATGTATTTGAGTTATTGAGTATCCCTGAAATGGTTCTACCTCGTGGATATTCACTATTTTTTTCTTTTAGTTATATGCCCTTTATGTGGTGTCGCTCAGACGCCCGACTGTGGCATACTTGTTATTCATTTTCCTTATAAGACCTTTATGTGGTGTCGCTCAGACGCCCGACTGTGGCATACTCGTTATTCATTTTCCTTATAAACCCTTTATGTGGTGTCGCTCAGACGCCCGACTGTGGCATACTTGTTATTCATTTTCCTTATAAGCCCTTTATGTGGTGTCCCTCAGACGCCCGACTGTGGCATGATCAATAATTAATTTCCTTATAAGCCATTTATGTGGTGTCGCTCAGACACCCAACTGTGGCATGATCGTTTTTTTCTTATAAGCCCTTTATGTGGTGTCGCTGAGACGCCCGATTGTGGCACAATTGCTATTTATTTATCTTTTTATCACTCCTTGAGCGCATGGTCATATTTATATGGATAACCTGCTTGCATCATGGATTATCATTTCGTAACTAACAATGTGATCATCGAATATTTCTGAGCATGATTATCTTCTGTTATATTGCACCCGCGTTCATAATGTTTGCGAGTACATTCAAAGTACTCACTGGCTTGTCCCTGGCTATTGTCTTGGCCAGATTTCTCGCTTTGAGAGGAGCGTTGCGACGACCGCCCCGAAACCTACGCAATAGTGATAGTATCCTCGCGAAGATAGGAGTTAACCTGGTCAGCTGTTCCCGTGGGAAATGGAGTCCCACAGACACAGACGTGTTATAGACCGCTTCCGCCATCAGCCACCAGAAACCTTGTGTTGTACTTAAAGACCAGAATGATCTTGTACTACATATTTTGTATTTTTTGCTTGGATTTTCTGTATCAAGTGGTGACTCATCAGCTAACGGTAATCCTGGGGCTGATGAGCACAAGGGCCACTTTTGGGGAAATTAATACCCCGAAAACCGGTCTTGACAGCAAAGAAGCATGGTGAGATTATGTCAAAAGACAGGAAAATGTACGGTTATAATGCTATTATGCTACTCTCTCTTAGTCTTGTGCTCCATGAATAGGAATTTGAAAAGGGGACAAGTGGGTATTAATATTCCTATGGTTTTTCTTTCAAGGAGACACTAAAGGAACAAATCCTACTGTTTTCCTTTGTTCCATTCCTTTGAACAAAATGCATGAATAGTATTACCATAGGAAACTTTCCAATTCCTATGTTTTTCCTTCACTTTTCCTTTCAAGCACTGGTGATTCTAGTAGGCTGTAATGTCCCAGGATGGGACTATACCTCTTACGTGTCGAGGCACGACTTAAAGGTATAACCCATTATGGAATGATCTCAAGTTTGGTATCTTTGCACGACTCATGTAAAAATAGGGATGAAATTGCAAAAGGATAGTTGGCTTACACTCGCCACGTCACACAATACATTACATAAGCAAAACATCATCCAAATAACATCACAACCCGACTACGGGTGAAGATCCAAATGAAAGATACCAAATACATAAAGCCACAGGTCCGGATCGCCCCTAGTAGAAACCACTACTGATCATCGGGATAGTGCACATAGTATGACTACGTTCTTCATCGTACTCCCAGTACAGCTCCGTTCCGTCACCTGAGTAGTTCACCATGGTACCCGCATCTGGTGTTGTGTAGAATTTGTGAGCCACGGAGGACTCAGCAATCCCGTTCCCGGGTAGCAAAACTATCTAAGCCTTGGGTGTGGAACAAGGCTGAAGAAAGATAAAAGGTTGCAGCTATACTAGCACTAGCTTACGTGTTAAGAGCGAGAAGAGAAGTGCCATGAGCGACAAAGTGATCACGAAGTGATCCTATATAAACACGGCAATCATAACCCCACCGTGTTCACTTTCCGAACCCCTTTCGGAAAATGACCGTCACGGTTACTCACGCTGGTAGTGTGTTCTGAACATGGTGTTAAGTTTTCTACAACCGGATATTAACAAATTCCCATCTGCGACATAACCGCGGGCACGGCTTTCGAAAGTTCAAAACCCTGCAGGGGTGTCCCAACTTAGCCCATTACAAGCTCACGATCCGCGGAGTCGCAACTCCAAGGTGGGAAGGCCCGAGTATTCTCGGAATCCCGTGCTCAAGATACTCCGACTAAGGTAAGACTAATCCAGCAAATCCTCCCAGCGTGCCGACACCCTGATAGTAGCCGCGCGTATCTCGTCTCAGGCCACGACCGGATGGGACAAGCTACGGGTTTTTACCAGCCCTTGAGTTTCCTCGAGGTGGCCCCGCAACACGCCCAGTTTGGACCAACACTCATGTGGAGCACTGGCCCGGGTTGTTGATTAAGAAGAGGGTTTATAACTCCCTATGCAAGTTTTAGTTGTTTAGGCAAATGTAGTACCAATGTTGGGACTTGCTGAAAAAGACTTAGCTCTACGCGGTTTATCGAGGGGGTCCCATAACCCCAACCGTGTGAGGAACGCAAAATCAAGGAACATAACACCGGTTTATACGGTTCCTAGGGCGGCATGAGTGGAACAAAACACCGAGCAAGAGGCTCAGCCTTCCACCCATTACCAATATATAGATGATTTAGTTTAAGAGTTTATATAGTGTGATATCCCAACAAACTTCAACATGAAGCAAGAATCTTCAAATCTTCTCCTGCAACTAGCAATGCTATAAGAGGGGCTGAGCGAAGCTTACGTAGCCAAAAAAAGGTTTTGCTAGGTTGGGTGGTTAGACAGGTTCATGGTTACAATAGGAGGCTGAAAAACAAACATGGGCATCGAGGCAATAAGCTAAAGAGCGAGACTTCTAGCAATAGGCAAAGATAGTAATGATATCTGGGTCAGGTCATCTTGCCTGTCGAGTCGTCGATGGGATCGTAAGACGGCTCCTCGTACTCAACCTCGGTAGTAACCTCGTTCTCGTGCTCGGTCTCGGCTTCCGGCTCTACTCGACACAAGAACACAACGAGGCACGAAATCAAAACAAGGTGCAATGCACATTCAACATGATGCACGTATGATGCATGACAAGTCTATATATGATGCAAAACATGGCAAGGTAGGAAGCACAGAGAAACAACACAAGAACAGGACAATATGCTCAAGCAAGTATGATGCAAGACAAGTCTATATATGATGCAAAACATGGCAACGTAGGAAGCATAGAGAAACAACACAAGAACAGGACAATATGCTCAAGCAAGTATGATGCAAGACAAGTCTATATATGATGCAAAACATGGCAAGGTAGGAAGCACAGAGAAACAACACAAGACAACAAGTTTAAATGAGGCCGGAAACTACATATAACAAATCCGGTAAGTCCTCATATGCATAGTTTGAAATTAGTCCAGATCTGAACAAACCTTAAGTTAAAGTTATTAAACAGCAAGTTAACATGCACCATGATGATCTACCCGAAATTCTAGTCAAGTTTCATATAAAGTTTGTTTAAAGCGAAGCTACGGTCTAGAAGATATGAGCAAAACAAGTTAAGCATGGCAACGGTGCAAGATGCACCCAAATATTAAGCAAACATACTCCAAACTTGTAAACAAGATGCTATTATGATTCTACATGCAAAAACACACAAGTGTCATGTAGGGCACACTCAAAACGGAGCAACGGTTCAACACATACACTCGAAACAAGAAACAATGCAAAGCTGCAATTAACAGCCACATATCAACTTTGGAGCAAAAATATATACTCTACAGCACTCAAACATGGTGACAAGAAGCATGGACATGAAGTAGACATATCCTACAGCAAACAACTCCATTGGACCAACTCCATAGGAGGCATGGATCAATAGCAACAAGCTACAACATTTTCATCATGACGTTAAAAACCTGACAGTAATATTTTATAGAAACTTGGGAGCAAGAAATAAATAAGCTACAGCAACCCATATGAGCAAGTGAGGACAAGGATGGATAGACAACAACATGTACAACAAGGAATGATCAATGGCCACCCCAAAACTAACATGGATTTGCCTAGGGCATCAAGCAGACATAGCATCAGGATAAGACAGATTCCAGACTTAGTAGAATTTTCACTAAGTATAAAACAGTTAAGTTGGCATGACATGTTTGCAAGCATGTTTAAGTCACCTCAAGGCATATCATGGAAAATGGTTTGCACCAGAGCAAAGACCACATGATGGAGATTCTAAAACATATTAACATGTGACATGGGGACAAACACATAAATAGCAACGAGCTCTTCAAATCAGCATCTCATAACATGTTACAAAACTTAACAGCCAGATGCACTTTTGCAACCAATTTTAACATGGCAATATAAACCCTAACATGCATGCTACAACAACCAACATGTAGAGCATCTCATGATGAACATTTTGACATCTCATTTGCTTCATTTGGATAAACATGCACCAAGTTATCACATATCAAACATGGCATGAAAATAACTAGTAGCAGCAGTTTATGTCAAGTAGCACTCTTGTCACGAAGATTAATACTTCTAGATGGACTCAAACAAGCATGGCACAATGGAACAAAACGTAGTACACATCACCACGGTCATTTTGACATATCATATGCACAAATCGGACTAGCACACTAAAAGATACAGCCCCATGAAGTATGCAACAAAATAACAATATCCCACATGATTTAGAGAAAAAAACAGATAGTCACCCCGCGGATCGGGTCCACGGGGCGGATCGGGCGACGGAAGCGGATCGGGTTGCGGGCGAAGCGGGTTCAACCCGCTAGGGTTTCGGCCCGGCAGCGCAGATCGGGATCCCGAGGGATCAGGCGACGGGGCGGCGGCCCTCGCTCCGGCGAGGCTCGGTGGCAAACGGCGCGCCGGCGCGGCCGGGCGGCAGCGGGAGCGGCCGGGGCGGCGGGGCGGCCGGCCGCGGGGAGGAGGCGGCGGTCGGTGCGGGGTTCGTTCGGCGGCAGGATGCGGGCACCGGCGGCGGCGGGATCTTGGCCGGCGAGGAGCTCGGCGGCCCGGTTGGCGGCGGCGGAGGAGAACGGCCGGCGGCGGCGGCGCGGGATCCCGGCGGGGACGGAGCGGTGCGGGAGGCGCGGCCCGGTTGGCGGCGGCGGAGGGCCCACGTTGGGCCTGCGGGCCGGCGCGGCGAGACGCCGGCGGGGGGACACGTGGTAGATCCGGATTCGTCCGGGCCGGCGAACGGATGTGTCCGACGCGGTCTGGACGTGTCCGACGGCGAGGGAGGAGTTTTATAGGGTTGGATCTGCGAAAATTTCGGGGGTGGACACACATTTATAGGTAGAGGGAGCTAGGAGACTCCAAATGGGGAGCGGTTTTCGGCCAGGCGATCACAATTCGACGACCGAGATGATGGGAAGGGTTGTGCTGGGTTAGTGGGCTGTTGTGGAGGGGGTCTTGGGCCTTAAAGAAGAGGTTCTTTTAGCCCACTAGGTTAACCGTTGGAGTACCAAACGAACTCCAAACGCGATGAAACTTGACAGGCGGCCTACACGTACCAAAACAACATCGCACGACAAGTCTCACGTCATTCTGGAAACATTATACGGCTACACACGAAAGAAGGACTCAGGGATACCACGGGCACGTGTGTGAGCGTCGGAACTCGAAACGGACAACGGGAAGAGACGAGTGGGACCGGATGCAAGTGATAACACAAATGCAATGCAATGCACATAACAACATGACATGAATGAATGCACACACGCACACAACAAAACGAGAAAACCCGAAAAATAAGAAGAACCCGAAATGGAATTGATGAAGCCAAAGTTTAATATATTGCCATATTGAGAAAGTGTTACATCTGGGGCATTACATAGGCAGGTTTGAACAGGGAAAAGCCTACACTCAAAAAATATTTTTGTGCTACTTCTACTACTTTGGACTCAGGCAACTGCCTTACTAGCTCAACTCCCAGGCCCATCTACAAATGCATAGCTCAAACACGCAGAAATAAATAAGGATGGCATTCAAGAGGGTCCAACACAGATATCTAGGTTGCATGGTACCTCACTGCTTGTCATATAGTAGGAGAAACTAATCTTATTTGACGTTACTATGTGTGCTCAGTGGACAGTATATATATAACATGTACAGTAAAAAAGTGATGCAACAAGTGTACAACCTCTTTGGCGAAGCCATGTTAATCTCAGCATGATTGGGTTGGTTGGTGATGATGCTTCGGCTGATGTGGCTGTCGGAGAAGGGGAAGAAGATCTTAAGCATCTGGAGATGGAGCCAAGGGTACTGCACTGCTCTGATGGAGGGTTTCGTCATTGGAGCAGCTCCGGTGAGTTGTACGACGGTGAGGCTGAAGCAGGAACCTGAGTGGAATTCTAATAACATCTCCAATAGATGATGTAAAATACATACCATAAAGTGCTAGATGTAAAATACATCAGCCACTTATCTCTGAATTTACCTGTCAAAACTGAATTTAACCGTCGAAACTAAATTTTACCGTCGAAACTAAATTTTACTGTCGAAATAAAATGCACTAGTAGAAGAAAATCAATAGTAGCAATAGCGCATGGAGCAGCAATGCGTGCGAGAGCCAGGGAAGCTGGTCATGTAGCAGCATCTCGGGTAGCAGCTACAGGGGCTCGAGTGAGAGCAGGATATGCTGCTCGTGCAGCAGCAGCACGAGCAAGACTAGAGCAGCAGCGCAAGCAAGAGCAAGAGCAGCAATGCGAGAAAGAGCAAGAGGTGACCAGGCAGGGGACCAAAGGGCAAGAGCAGAGCAGTAGAGTGAGCGAGAGCCAAAGTAGCAGCAGTCCGACTGATGTGGACGTCACCGCCGAGGGAGCAATGCCGTAAAGGAAGTGGCCGGCGACGTCACCATAGATGGAGCTGCGCCATGGCAGCTCGGGACCGAGCGGCGGTGGCACCGTGAGACCGAAGTAAGAAGAAAATGCAGCGATTACTGTAGAACATCTTTGGTGGCGCCGATTACGCCTCAGCTTTATCCGAGGATTTGGTGATGATGATGTTCTTCCGGTGGTGCAGGTGAAGACGGCGGTGTGGGAATGGAGGTGGCGCGAAAGACAAGGAGAACGTTGGGGCAGCTCCTTGGAGGTGGGGGACGGGGTGGCTGAACCCACAGGATGACAAGATCGACGGCGAATCCTCATCCGGCGCGGTGGATGAGGGAGGTCGAGGTGTTGTGATAGACGACATCGTCGAGGAAGAGGCTCCGACTGGGTGGCGGATGGAGGAGGGTGTGGGGCTTCGCAGTTTTCGTGGCCAGTGTTCGAATAGGGGTGGTGGAGGGGATAGGAGGGGGGAACCATGGCTTAGGGACGCGCTCGTCCGAAATGCGGGGTAAGTTACGAAAATACCCCCATAGATTTGAACTAGGTGGTTCCTTCGGTTCAGGGGGTATAACGGGAATTTCGTGTGTCGGGATTTCACAGGAGGTGGGATTTTTTGCCTGCGTTGTAATTCTGGGATGGCAACGCGTGGGTTGAGTTGGAGGGAGTTTTGTGAGCACAACGAGACAAAGAGATATCTTAAAATTTCAGGATAACAAGCCGCGGGTTGAAGAGGCGGGAGTTTCGCAGCATAATAGACATAGATGCTAGCTTGAAATTTCGGCGTAACAAGGCGCGGCTTGAAATTTCGGGAAAACAATCTTAACATGTACATAAAAAAGACAATTCACACACCACAAGAGAGAGCCATGTCCCATTTTACTATATTACTAGCGAGAGCCATGCCAGGATTTTTTGTAGGAGGTGGGAGTTTCCGCGCATGTTGTAATTTTGGGATGGCAAGGCACGGGTTGAGATGGAGGGAATTTTAGGAGCACAACCATACAAAGAGATATATGAAATTTCGGGATAACAAGGCACGGGTTGAAATTTCCGGACAAGCGTAATGTATATTGTACCAAGTCAATTCGCACTTCCCTCGGCGAAAAAACCAAAAATAAATCAATTCGCACCACACAAGAGACTCTAGTCCCGTTTTACTGTATGAGTTAATACAAATGCCATTCGAAACATTGAATCCATGTTATGTTCAATTAAAATATTTCGCTACGTGTATAATGCATGTAACCTTCTACTCAAATGAACATTTTAGTGCATTCCAAATGTATATACTACCGCTTCAATATGAACTAAATTTGAATTCATTTCTCTATTTGAATAAGATCTACAATCATGATTGTTGTGAATTTAAACCATTTGAATTCGTTTATCTATTTTAACAAGATCTACAATCATCATCATTGTCAAGTTATCATTTGTATATTATCTTCACAACATACCACATGATTACTGTCGAGTTAGATATGAACTATGTGTACTATATGAACTCGAACTCGATTTTTTGAATCCACTTTATGTTGATTTCAAATGACAGTCATTTCAAGCTCTAGCTAGATCTTCATAATCTAAACCATGTCTCATATGTATAATGTGTTTACACATAATGTATGGTGCCTTTCCCCCTATGCCTACAAGTATTCCGTTGTGTGTTGCAAACGCCACACATTATCATGAATTCAAATAAAATGTGAGATTGTTCGATATCACATAATGTATGGTTTAGATTGTTCGATATTTAGTTGTGAGCTACAAACGCCACACGCTATCACAAATTCAAAAAAAAGTGTGAGATTGTTCGATAAGTAGTATAGTTTAGATTGTTCGATTTAGCTATGAGTTGCAAACGCCACGCATTATCACATTATAGTATAACATGTCCAAAACCACACCACGTGTATCACCGCTATATTCATGCATGCATAGGTTTATAACACTATGATCTCTTATTCAAATATATGAATCAAGTTTCATATTGAATTATGATATTTGTTAGTCTCTTACACCCACACAATCCTCTAAACTTTGTAGTTAGCGCTAACTTTCTCTCATGCATGCACACGCCCTCCTTGCCCTCCCCCTCCCTCAACATTCTATCCATCACGCACATTCATTTATTTTCTTTATGTCATTCTCCCACGATCTCCACAACTCCTTCTTTCCGACACACAACGATCAATAATCCTCTATAGCGGTGTCCCCCTACCACATACACACACACACTTTCCATCTCCTCCTTTCTCTGTCCATGCCTCATGCATGTCTCTCATACGGCCCCACACACGTGTAAACTCTCGCCCCTCTTTTCAGCGATCTCACAATCGCACACTCCTCCCCCGACCCAATATAGTAGGCGCCTCGCACCACCTCCTAGTTCCATACCTCTCTCTCTATCTGTCTCTCTCAGCCTTATTTGCCTCTAACAAATGGATGTACATCGTCCGATCTCCCACTATAAATATAGTTATCTAGGTCGTTTATAACTCATTTCCCCCACGGGCCGATCGATCTAACTCATTAGTTATGTCTCTCCTTTCCCACAACACACAACAACTGATTTGCCGATCTAGTTAGGTATGCTTACCAAACACATATGGTCCCCCTTCAGCATCCATGCATGCCTCCCGACACATTTATCACGCACACACACACATACACACAGAAACACTTCCCCTCTCTTCTTGATATTGCTGTTGTACCCTCAGTTTGTCTAATAGGCCCCTCCAACACTCTACCTCTCTCTCTCTCTCCCAACCTATTTCCCGTCCTTCACGTATGTATGGATGTCGACCGATCTCCCTCAAGACATAGCTAGGTCTCTCCTTCTCAACACATGTACGAGCCGGTCTACCTATTTAGTTAGGTCTCTTCCTCCCGCCCACACATACCGATACATCGAGCGCTCTAGTCATGTCTCCCTGCCACATACAAACTTGCCCTCTGCCCTCTGATGTTCCGGTAGGCCAGTCGCCCTATATCTTTGTCGTGCACACACACAATTTCGATGGCTCTCTTCATCGATCTCGCAGCCACACACTTGATCCTCTCTTCGACTCTATCAATATCTATGACCCCTCCATCTCTTCTCATGGAGCGCCCCTCTATATATGATATAGATATGCCTCTATTTCACACACATTGCATGTGTCACATTTTTTTGAGATATCACTGACACATATTCCCACAAATACATTCACGAAATCAAACACCCCTCCCCCCTAACAAAAAACCGTCACCAACACATGCCATCTCTCTAGGTTTGTATATCTCTCACACACACCCCCACGTAGGTGGGGGATGTGCACAAAAAGAAGAGGTGCACGCACGACACACGTACTGTACTCCCGTCTCCTTTCCAACCACACCCGCGCGGGTACATGGTGGAGCTCATTTCTGTATGAAAAGGCATCCCACGTGGTAATTTAACATGTGTATTAGTTGTCCACTTGATGGAGGATCGTGTACCATGGGTGAACAAATAAATTGGGACTTGACGCGTTATTTAAAAAAATAGGCAAACCATGTGGGGCCTACCGCAGATGCAAGGGTTTATACATTTGAGATTTTATGTGCTACTTTTGATCTGTCTCGTCAACTCGCAGAACGAGGAGAAGCTTGCTTAGTACGCCCCCCATGGGCGCGGTGGCTCGCAGAGTCATAGGACGAGGAGAAGCTTGCTTACTATGCCTACGCCCGCTCCCTCACCCACGCGCGCGGTGGCTCGCAGGACGAGGAGAAGCTGGTTGTAATGGGGAGTATCATATAGTTGTATCATGCATATGATACTACTCCCTCCGTTCCCAAACATTTATTTTTCTAGACATTTCAAATGGACTACAATATACGTATGTATGTAGACATATTTTAGTGTGTAGATTCACTCATTTTGCTTCATATGTAGTCACTTGTTGAAATCTCTAGAAAGACAAATATTTAGGAACGTATGGAGTAGTATATGATACTACCTCCGTACTTAGGTTGCCTTATTAATTGCCATGCATGACACAAAGCAGTACAACAGTTAATATGATACGATATCATGATATGATACCATACCCTCTCTTTCCTCATTTAATTGTGCGTCACACCATCCAAAAAGTATAGTTGGCATGTCTGATACCGCTGGCCTACGTCCGCTTCCTCGCCCATGCGGGCGGTTGCTCGCAGGACGAGAAAATTTTGCTACTCCCTCCGTTAGACGTATGCGTACTCCTCGTCCCTACCTTGGTTAGATAGATTATAATATTATTTGAAATATAGGTCTTTTAGCAGATTTCAATATGAAATACTAGTACATACTCCAAACTCTAATGTATATAGATGTATTTTAGAGTGTAGAGGCACTCATTTTGCTTTGTATGTAGTCCATATTGAAACGGACGTAGTAGTATGCACTCTCCCTCGCCCCTCGCCCACATGGTGGACGTGCCACAATTCATTAGTAGCAGCGTTTATATCAGTGAATGATATTTCTACGTCGTGATTGACATGGCTATATTATTAACCATGTTGCAGAGGTAGGAGCGGGTTTTTATTTATTTGCAAAGGTAGTAGCGGATGGATATTCAAAGAGGAGTGAAATGATATCTGCTTCCTCCGTCAAACATAGAGAAAGGTGGGACTCATGATTTGATGGTTCATTAGTCATTATTACTGCATATACTCTTTGCCCATGATAACCGCATGGTAGAGTAGTTGGCTATTTTTAATAACCATGCTCGAAGAGAAGAGGTGCACGCACCCATGCACGTAGTACTAGTAGCACTCTTTGCCTCTTCCTCAACCACACACGTGACACAATGAAGCTCATTTATGTACAATGAAGCCCACATGATAATTTGACGCGTCTAGAGTTACTCACTTAATGGAGGGTCGGGAACCACGCATGAACTGTGCCACATTATTTTAGATAAAGTTTTTTTCTTTAGTGGCACATACACAATATAAATAGGTTCATATGGAGAGAAAAAGAAACGGCTCCACTATATACATCGCCAGGAGCCTACACGGTTGCTTCCTGGGGTTGCTCTCTTCACACTCTCTCGCACAAGACGACTGGGGCCACATCTCTAACATCCAGGTGGATCGCGTCTGCCCGGGGGAGGGGTGGATGCTTTGTGTTGATGTGGCCGCCGTCGCCAACGGCGAAAACCCACTATCGGCGCATACCGATTAGGGGTTCTCGTCGTTCTCTCTAACAAAGCCGGCGCGGTTGCCTTCGTCCCTTGCTCATTGCCGCGACGTGGGCAGTTGCCGCCTCCCGCCGCCCTCCTCTAGATACATGCCGACATCCCTCAGGTACAACTTCCTTTACAGCCGGCTTGCACCACTGCCCCAGCTGCCCACATCACTCCATGTGGATATTTCTATACTTCTTTGCCCCTCACGTACCTCTACTAGCTTCTACTCTATTTGTGATGAGTTTATGTCTCATCAACTAGCCCCACTAGTCTTATCCTATCACGCTTCTTCAATTTCTTTGCCACAGGGATGCACATCTCGATTTTAGTGAAACTGCACAAAATGATCCGATGGTCAAAGGGTTGCAAACTTCATTTCTTCGGAAGGTTTAACGTCGCCATCAAATTAAACCCTGGTTAGGGTTTAGGGTTTAAGGACTAGGGATTGCATGGATCGTTTTTTCCTTTAGTTATCTCTGTTCCAAAATCAGTGTCAACTTTAGTACAACTTTGTGGCATAAAGTCGAGACACTTATTTTGGAACGGAGGAGGTACATGTTGGATAATCTGTGAATCATTCAGATCCAATAGAATGCATGTTATTCTCCTTTGTATTTGATGGAATGTTGCAACGGGGCAACATTGGACGCAAGATACATGAAACAGAAGCTGGAAGCTTCATAGCATTGTCCAAATATATCTCACTAAGAAATTATAGTACGTACAAATGTATCATGCACCAAAGTAAAGTGTACTGCAACTGAGACTCAGCACGATCGTACCACATCCGTAATAATGGACAATGAGCCGTTAAATCACATAGACCCGACAGTAAGTTGGACGGACGAAGCAACCATCACTCTTGAATCCGCTTCTCCCTTCAACGCATGCGCTAGTGAGAGGTCGCGTCTGCTATGCCCGACCATGAATGCGGCACCTTTTCTCTGGAGAGCGCTGACCGTTTCGGGCAGGTAGCGCGTGCGGGCGATGGATTGGCCTTGGATGGGCCAGGCTGGTCAGGAGCAGGTGTGGCAGCTGTTGTTCACTTCGGAGGGTCGTACACCACACGTGAGCGATAGTAAGCGCGACTCGGAGGCATGCAACGTTAATTGCGAGTTGACTCCTTCAAGCATTAAATTTTCTTCACGTATTAGCATTGCCCTAGTATTCTTCACTACGCTAAATAAAGAGTTCCATTTCGTGCACAATTTAAAACAAATTTTATGGAGAGAAAAAGAAAACCACTCCAACAATATACGATGCAGCCTCGGCGATTGTTTTCTAGGGTTTGCTCTCTTCACACCCTCTCTCCACTATCTATATACACGTTGGAGCCTTAGCACTTGTAGTTGCTCTCTTCACACTCTCTCACCCTCTCCAGATCTAAACAAGGCTGCATTGGCCTCTCTCTCCCCTCATTGCTGGTCAAAGAGCCGTCAGGATCCTGTCCGCCGGGGAAGGGTTCAGGGTTCTAGAGTGTTCTCGAAGGTTTCTTTTATGTGTTCCTCCCGTGTCATGGTTTGAATAATATTTGTTTCAACATTAACTGGCATAGCTGAGATATAGTGCTTAATTCTTTTCCCATTGACCACCTTCGGGTTAGTACCTTCGTCATTATTTATATTAATAGCCCCAAAACGATAAACTTATTCGATAATGTATGGTCCTTCCCATTTGGAAAGAAATTTTCTTGCAAAAAAATCTAAAACGAGAGTTGTACAATAGAACATGTACTCCAACTTTGAATTCCTGCTTTTGGATTCATTTGTCATGCCATCTTTAACTTTTTCTTTAATTAGTTTGGCGTTTTCACTAGCATAGGATCTCCATTCATCTAATAAGCTAATATCAAATAACCTCTTTTCACCGGCAAGTTTGAAGTCATTGTTGAGTTCCTTAATTGCCCAATATGCTTTATGTTCTAACTCAAGAGCCAAATGACAAGCTTTTCCATAAACCATTTTGTATGGAGACATACCCATAGGACTTTTATAAGCTGTTCTATAGGACCAAAGTGCATCATCTAGTTTCCTAGACTAATTCTTTCAGGACCTATTGACAGTTTTTTGTAATATTAATTTTATTTCCCTATTTCTAAGTTCAACTAGACCACTATATTGAGGATGATAGGGTGATGCAATTTTATAGTTAACATCATATTTAGCAAGCATTTTGCGGAAAGCACCATGAATAAAGTGTGAGCCACCATCAGTCATTAAATATCTAGGGACTCCAAACCTCGGGAAGATAACTTATTTAAGAATTTTAATGGAAGTGTTGTTATTAGCACTACTAGTTGGAATAGCTTCTACCCACTTAGTAACATAATCAACAGCAACCAAAATATGAGTATACCCATTAGAGGAAAGAAAAGGTCCCATATAATCAAAACCCCAAACATCAAATGGTTCAACAACAAGTGAATAATTCATAAGCATTTCCTGATGCTTGCCGATATTACCAATTATTTGACATTCATCACAAGAGAAGAGAAACTTACGGGCATCTTTGAAAAGAGTAGGCCAATAAAAACCATATAGTAATACCTTGTGTGTAGTTCTATCTCCCGCATGATGCCCTCCATAGGCTTTAGAGTGACATTTCCATATGATTTGTTCCTGTTCATCCTTAGGTACACAACGTCTAATAATACCATCTACTCCTTCTTTATAAGGATGTGGGTCATCCCAAAAGTAATGTCTTAAGCCATAGAAGATTTTTTTTCTTTTGTTGGTAAGTGAAATTAGGTGGTATATATTTAGCAACAATGTAATTAGCATAGTCAGCATACCAAGGAGTGTTACGAGAAAAAATTATTACAGCTAGTAGTTCATCAGGGAAACTATCATCAGTAGGTAGTGGGTCATCAAGAACATTTTCTAACCTAGAGAAGTTATCAGCTACTGGATTCTCAGTTCCTTTCCTATCATTGATATGCAAGTCAAATGCTTGTAGCAAGAGAACCCAGCTAATGAGTCTAGGTTTAGCATCTTTCTTTTCCATAAGATATTTTATAGCAACTTGATTAGTGTGAACAATCACTTTGGAATCACCAATGTAAGATCTAAATTTATCACAAGCAAACAGAACTGCTAAAAATACTTTTTCAGTAGTAGCATAATTTCTTTGGGCAATGTATAGAGTTTTGCTAGCATAATGGATAACATTCAATTTCTTATCAACTCTTTGTCCTAGAATAGCTCCAACAGCATAGTCACTAGCATCACACACAATTTCAAAAGGCAAGTCCAATCAGGTGGTTGAACAATAGGTGTGTGATGGCTTCTCGCCCCTCGTTGGTTACCCCAAGTGGAAGGTTGAGATGTAGCGTAGTGGCAAATTTCCCTTGGCAAAGATACCAAGGATCGAATCCCGTGAGACTCCGAGGGTCGACAAGTAGGTGTCAACGGCGCCAGAAACTTAGCGGTTGACGGGACCTGCACACCGATACAGATAACTTTGCTCCCAACGAGTATAGAGAGGTTGTCAATCCCTCCGGCCTTGTTGTTTACAAAGGATCAAACACAAGAGATAATAATGATAGCTATGACTACAACTAGGAAATAAAAACAGGAAGTAAATAGAAGGTGTGATCAGCGGTGGTAATATGGACCGGGGTCCCATGATGCTCACTAGTGATGTCTCTCTCCCAAAAGACGATAAAACAGCAAAGCGAGGTAAACAAATTACAGCTGGGCAATTGACAGGATTATGTGCGCAAACCAATGCTAACTATGCTGCAAAGAAAGGTAGAGGCTCAAAAGCATGGGCGGTACGCCAAGGCAAGTAGACCGAAATCTATCTACATCTACTACTAATCATCCACCTTGAGATATCTATCCAGAACATCTCGCTGGTATTAAGTTGCGAATCCCACCCAAAGTGTAAACTCAAAGCAACAGACAACTGCATTAAAAGAACTTTGCTTAAAGTAAACAATCCTTGCACCCGCAAGTACAAGCACCGTTGTTTTCTCCCTTGTGGCAACAACACATCCCCTAGACTCATGTTTCTGTCACTCAAGCTAGTCATCAGGGGGCATGAACCCACAATCAAGCATAACGCTCCCTCTTGGAGTTACTACCTACTACTTGGCCAAAGCAATAAACAGCAACGGAGAACATGCAAGAATTACTCAAGAACAAAGATATAAAAGAGGTGAATCAAATATATTACTCAAACACAATCTGAACATAGTCTCATAATCCATCAGATCCCAGCAAACTCAGCAAAGCAACAGCAGAAAGATTACATATGTGCCTCGATCATGTAGGGCAGCTCACGAGGTCTAAACCATGAAGAGCAAAGAGGGGAGGAGAACTTCACATAGCTACTGATCATGGACCCATGGTCCAAGGTGGACTACTCACGACTCATCCGGGAAGCGTCCATGGTGGTGGAGAAGCTCCCGGTGGTGGCTCTCCCCTCCGGCAGGGTGCCGAGAAGAGTTCTCCTGATGCTCCCGATCTTGGAAGCGCTGCGGCGGCGGAACAGAGGCGAGATCGCGAAAAAGGGTTCTGTCCTCGAGGGTTTCGGGACGAGAGGGATATATAGGCGAAGGGGGGCAGCCAGAGGCGGAGCAGGGGCCCAGGCGCCCCCCTGGCGCGGCCAGGGGTGGGGCCGCGCCAGGTGGCCGCCTGGGCCTCCCCTGGCTCCCCTCTGGCCCATCTTTGGTTCTTCGCGAAGCTTCCTGTACGCTGATTTTTCCTATATTTTTCTTGGAATTTTTGGAGCACTTTTAATATGGGGGAATCCTGAAATAGAAAAACAGCAGAAAACAGGAACTGGCACTGTGGTGCACTGAGTTAATAGGTTAGTCCAAATATGATCAAAAGTGTATGGAAGTGCATCAATATCATAGCAATATCACACAAAAGAAGCATGGAGCAAGCAGAAATTATAGATACGTTTTGGACGTATCAACATCCCCAAGCTTAATTCCTGCTCGTCCTCGAGTAGGTAAATGATAACAAGCATAATTTATGTGGTGACATGCTACCAACCATATAAGAACTTTTTAAGTAAAGCAATCAAGGCATGTAATTCAATTCAAGTCATAACAAGCAAGAGTCTATATTAGCATTGTAACAAGCAACATAAGAACATAAAGGTGCAAGAGCTCTCGCTGTCCGTGACTCGAATGTCTCCAAATGGTGTTTGCGTGCAAGAAAGGGGATAGGGATATACGAGAGAGTAAAACATAGTTTTTGTATTGTTGAGAACTTAATCTACTAAATTTTCACACTTGGTCTTCTTTGGAATCTTATCTTGACTCATCCCCAGACCACTAGCCAGGAACAAGTCAAAATGATCCACTCCCTTTCGATATTTTGAGCACTCATGCAATGGATGAGCGTAAGCAAGAAAGTTGACACTTAGGATGGAAAAGAGAGAAAAATGATGAAGGGGGAAGACAAAAAAGGTGTGAAAGGCTCACATCAATGAGGACAATCATAGGCGAGAGAAAGCCAAATGATAGATATGATGTGAGGAGTAGGGATTGCCATGCAACGGATGCACATATGAGCTAAGGTAAGCTCTCCAATGGAACTAGTGGGGGTGCATCCAACTTGCTCGCTCAAGAAGACCTAGAGCTCTTTTGAGGAGGCTCATCATTTGAATATACAAGCCAAGTTCTATAGGGTGAAGGTCCCCACATAGCTATATGCATGAATGATAATCTTTATGGATTACAAGGTATAAGATGGAGTACGAGTGTGGATCTCTCAAAAGGAATAGTAGTGTGCCCCCTTCTCTCTTTTTATTTCTTTTTCTCTTTTTCTTTTTTATTTTTATTTTTGTGTGTCCTCAATGGCTCTTTCTATTTAACTCTCATTTGTCCTCTTTGGGATCTTTTGATTTTGTCCTCTTTGGGATCTTTTCCTCACTTTAGGGGCAACACTCTATATATTACAAGAAGTATAGAAGATCTTTCACACTTTACAAGAGTACTCAAAATAAAGAAGATGAAACTATCATGATGTATGCAAATGTATGCCTCTGCCAGTGTAGTAGGATATGTAATGATACTAGCGCGTCATGTAGCAATGATTAGGGCAAGGCCCAACTAGCATGCGGCTCATCGATCAAGCAAAAGCATGTATGACATGAAGATCAAGTCATGAGAAGATGGATGTTGCATGGCAATGTATCTCGGAAAGGCTATGGAAATGCCTTGATAGGTAGGTATGGTGGCTGTTTTGAGGGAGGATATAATGAGGCTTATGATGACAGAGCGTATCGTGCCAAGAATTTGGATGCACCGGCGAAGTATGCGCCAACTCTCGAGGTGAGAAAGGGCAATGCATGGTACCGAAGAGGCTAGAAAAATATTGCTAGGTGGAAGTGTCAACTTTCGAATACTCACATTAGTCCGAAGAACTCATGCACTTATTAGGAGGTTCACAAAAAGACAAGTACCCCGAGGAGGAGTGTATGGGGGTTTGGTTATCCTTGCGCATCCTCGACTCATGGTACGTGAGTGTACTCTAATATTCGATCCCTCCAAAGATTAGTGATTCATCTAGTAGCTAAAGTTCTCAACTATTCTGTAGGTTTTCGAAAATAAACACGGATTGCCCAAAATACGACATATATCACTAATAGGCTAAAGCTCTTGACACCAAAAGTTCAGACATTACTCATGGCAATACCTCAAAACTATTGCAAGTTACTACTAAAATTAAATAGCAACCTCAACTACCTACTTTAAGTTAAGACACACAACTCAGTGCAACAGGCAAACTCTCTTAACAAGATAAACATGAAAACTCAAGAGAGTTCAGCAACCAACTAAACAAAAGCTCTTTAAAAAGAAAAGCATGAAAACTAAGAGCTAAACATGACAGCAGCTATGGAAAGACAAAGAACACACACAGCAAAGATAAGCATGAAAATCCTATGTTGTGTTCTAGGTTGAAGTGGAGCGTGTTTCTCTCCCACACAAAGAAAGCTGGGTTCTAACTTGTTATGAACAGCAAGCAAAGCTAAAGAAAACTTAAAAAAGAAACTAAGAGCAAGACGCTCCAAGCATAGCACATAACGCATGAAGTGATAAAATTATAGTGGAACGAAAGACGAACTGATAATTGTTGATGGAGAAGGGGATGCATGGGGGCATCCCCAAGCTTAGACGCTTGAGTCTTCTTGAATATTTCTTGGGGGTGCACGGGGGCATCCCCAAGCTTGAGCGTTTGACCCTCCTGAATCTTCTTTTATCATCTTCCCTCGCACACTTGAAAACTCCCTTCATACATAACTCATCATAATCTGATTAGCGAGGTTAGTACCCACAATAAAATAATTTTTCCCTACTGGAAATAAAGATAATCTTTAAGAGCTACTGTTTCTCAAGATTGCCAAAAAGTTTTTGCAAAGAAAAAGCAAGCTCAAGGTTTGCAAAACGAAGGAAAGGCAAAACATGACAGAATCTGTGAAAAACAGACTAGCAGGTAGTAAATAATATTTCAGGGCTCTTCTGCAACTCAAATCGAAAAACTCAGAACAGACGCTCGAAAGCCAATTGTATAGAGCACGCTGTCAAAAAAATTCAGATCAAAAAGATGATCTGGTGATTTTATTCGAATTATTCTATCCAAGGACAGAATCTGTTTTCTGGACAGCACGTCACAACTTTTGAACTTTCTTGCAATCGGAGGCTAAACTTGGCACAAAGCTGAAAAGAAAAGATACAATGATGATGCTACTGTAGTAACAAACATCAAGACACAACAAAAGCAAAATAAAACCTAATTCGTTGTGGGCTGCCTCCCAAAAGCGCTTTCTTTTATGCCTTTAAGCTAGGCATGATGCAAAAAGAGAAGATCAAGTTTTATCAAGAGTAAGAGAATAGCTAGCCCATGTAACGGACTCAAAAGGCAACTTAATCTTATTTCTAGGGAAGTGTTCCATCCCTTTCTTGAGAGGGAATTGGAATTTTATATTCCCCTCTTTCATGTCAATGATAGCACCAACGGTGCGAAGAAAAGGACGTCCCAAAATAATTGGACTTGAAGGTTCACATTCAATATCCATAATAGTAAAATCAACGGGATCATAATTGTCATTGACAATGATAAGAACATCGTCGATCTTCCCCAAAGGTTTCTTTACGGAAGAATCAACAAGACGAGCACCAAAAGAACAAGGATCAAAAGGTTTCAATTCAAACATATCATACATTCTATTGGGCATAACGGAGGTACTAGCTCCAACATCACATAAAGCATAGCAAGAGAAGTTATTCAACTTAATTTTAATCATAGGATCCCAACTATCTTCTAGCTTTCTAGGTATGGAGGCTTCTACCCTAAGCTTCTCCTCCCTCGCTTTGATAAGAGCATTAGTGATATGCTCCGTGAAGGCAAGGTTAAGTGTGCTAGTGTGGGGGTCTTTAGCCATTCTTTGTAAAAAGGTGACAACTTCTGAGAGACTACAATTATCAAAATCAATTTTATCATTATTGAGCAGAATTGTAGCGTCATCTTCTTTGTTTGAATTGCTCTCTATTATAAGAGTTTGGACGTCTTCCCATGTTTGGGGAAGTGTGGGAGCAACTTTAAACAGAGGCTCATACTTTTTTCCTGGAAGACCATGCCATGGGCATAACTCTCCATTAAAACTAACATAATCACAAGGTTTATTACTTTTGTAGATCCCGACAGTGGTGATTGGCGTGATGGAAGAAGGGGTGTACTCCTCCCACTTAGTGTTTTTGGTGGAACCCATAGCAGCAGCAAGCAAGATAACTATTTTTGTGATTTTTGGTAAGGGACACTAAAGCAAAAACTGAAAGGTAAACTAACAAGACTAAAAAGCAAAGATAAAAGATAGCGTGCAACTCCCCTATCTTGAAGAGTGGAGTCCCCGGCAACGGCGCCAGAAACTTGCTTGATGGCTTCTCGCCCCTCGTTGGTTACCCCAAGTGGAAGGTTGAGATGTAGCGTAGCGGCAAATTTCCCTTGGTAAAGATACCAAGGATCGAATCCCGTGAGACTCCGAGGGTCGACAAGTAGGTGTCAACGGCGCCAGAAACTTAGCGGTTGACGGGTGCTGCACACAGATACAGATAACTTTGCTCCCAACGAGTACATAGAGGTTGTCAATCCCTCCGGCCTTGTTGTTTACAAAGGATCGAACACAAGAGATAATAATGATAGCTATGACTGCAACTAGGAAATAAAAACAGGAAGTAAATAGAAGGTGTGATCAGCGGTGGTAATATGGACCGGGGTCCCATGATGTTCACTAGTGATGTCTCTCTCCCAAAAGACGATAAAACAGCAAAGCGAGGTAAACAAATTACAGCTGGGCAATTGACAGGATTATGTGTGCAAACCAATGCTAACTATGCTGCAAAGAAAGGTAGAGGCTCAAAAGCATGGGCGGTACGCCAAGGCAAGTAGACCGAAATCCATCTGCATCTACTACTAATCATCCACCTTGAGATATCTATCCAAAACATCTCGCTGGTATTAAGTTGCGAATCCCACCCAAAGTGTAAACTCAAAGCAACAGACAACTGCATTAAAAGAACTTTGCGTAAAGTAAACAATCCTTGCACCCGCAAGTACAAGCACCGTTGTTTTCTCCCTTGTGGCAACAACACATCCCCTAGACTCATGTTTCTGTCACTCAAGCTAGTCATCAGGGGGCATGAACCCACAATCAAGCATAACGCTCCCTCTTGGAGTTACTACCTACTACTTGGCCAAAGCAATAAACAACAACGGAGAACATGCAAGAATTACTCAAGAACAAAGATATAAAAGAGGTGAATCAAATATATTAGTCAAACACAATCTGAACATAGTCTCATAATCTATCAGATCCCAGCAAACTCAGCAAAGCAACAGCAGAAAGATTACATATGTGCCTCGATCATGTAGGTCAGCTCACGAGGTCTAAACCATGAAGAGCAAAGAGGGGAGGAGAACATCACATAGCTACTGATCATGGACCCATGGTCCAAGGTGGACTACTCACGACTCATCCGGGAAGCGTCCATGGTGGTGGAGAAGCTCCCGGTGGTGGTTCTCCCCTCCGACAGGGTGCCGGGAAGAGTTCTCCTGATGCTCCCGATCTTGGAAGCGCTGCGGCGGCGGAACAGAGGCGAGATCGCGAAAAAGGGTTCTGTCCTCGAGGGTTTCGGGACGAGAGGGATATATAGGCGAAGGGGGGCAGCCAGAGGCGGAGCAGGGGCCCCAGGCGCCCCCCTAGCGTGGCCAGGGGTGGGGCCGCGCCAGGTGGCCGCCTGGGCCTCCCCTGACACCCCTCTGGCCCATCTTTGGTTCTTCGCGAAGCTTCCTGTACGCTGATTTTTCCTATATTTTTCTTGGAATTTTGGAGCACTTTTAATATGGGGGAAACCTGAAATAGAAAAACAGCAGAAAACAGGAACTGGCACTGTGGTGCACTGAGTTAATAGGTTAGTCCAAATATGATCAAAAGTGTATGGAAGTGCATCAATATCATAGCAATATCACACAAAAGAAGCATGGAGCAAGCAGAAATTATAGATACGTTTTGGACGTATCAGTGTTGTGGTTAAGGCTTTCTTAAGTGTTTGAAAGGCTTCTACACAAGCATCATCAAAAACAAATGGAACATCCATCTGTAATAAATTTGTAAGAGGACTAGAAATTTCATAGAAGTCTTTAATAAACCTCCTATCGAAACAAGCATGACCAAGGAAACTACAAATACCTTTTATATCTTTAGGACATGTCATTTTCTCAATTTCATCAACTTTAGCTTTATCCACCTCAATACCTCGTTTAGAAATTTTATGCCCCAATACAATACCTTCATTAACTATAAAGTGCCACTTCTCCCAATTCAAGACAAGATTAGTTTGCTCACATCTCTGCAAAACTCGATCAAGGTTGCTTAAGTAATCCTCAAAAGAAGTTCTGTACCATCCATTAAAACCTCAACAATCTTTTCACAAAAATCATAGAATATAGCAGTCAAACATCTTTGAACGATAGTAGGTGCATTTCATAAACCAAAAGGCATATGTCTATAAGCATAGGTTCCAAAAGGGCAAGTAAAAGTGGTTTTCTCTTGATCAGGTTGTCAGACTGGTATTTGAGAAAAATCAGAATATCCCTCAAGAAAAAAAGTGTGTGTGCTTAGATAATCTTTCTAGCATTTGATTAATGAAAGGCAAATGGTAATGATCTTTTATAGTATATTAAATTTTCTAAAATCAATTACCATTCTATAGCCAGTAACAATTCTTTGTGGGGTAAGTTCATTTTTATCATTAGGAACAACTGTAACACCTTCCTTCTCGGGGACACAATGAACATGGCTTACCCATCTACTATCAGCTATGGCATAGATTATACCTGCTTCGATAAGCTTTAGTATTTCAATTCTTACCACTTCTTTCATCTTAGGATTCAACCATCGTTGGTGATCAACAACTGGTTTAGCATGAGGTTCCATATTAAGCTTGTGCTTGCAGAGAGTAGGACTAACGCCCTTAAGAACATCAAGAGCATATCCAATAGCTGCATGGTGCTTCCTTAGAATCATTAATAATGTTAATTCTTCATGTTCTGAAAGGTTAACACTAATAATAACATGATAATAAGCATACTTCAAAGTGTCAGGCAATTGCTTTAATCCAAACACAGGATCACCTTTAGGTGGAAGAGGCCCTCCTAGAGTTTCAATAGGAAAATTGCGTTGAAGGAGAGGTGGTTGTTCAATGATTTTTTTATCTATTTCATTTCTTTCACGTAAGTGCATATCATTTTCATGGTCTAGCAAATATTGTTCTAGTGGATCAGTAGGAGGTACGGCAATAGAATCAAGACCAATTATTTCATCTTTGCTAGGTGATTCCATATTATTAGGCTTCCTACAAAACAAATAGATTAAACTCATGAGATACATCACCAAAATTGACACTGACAGTTCTTTCTTACAATCTATCTTTGCATTGACAGTGTTCAAGAATGGTCTAACAGAAATTATGGGACAAAAATCATCTTGTGGGTAAACAAGAACTAGAAAATCAGTAGGGTATTTTATTTTCCCACACAAGACTTCAATATCTCTAACAATCCCAAGTGGTGTGATGGTGTCTCTATTTGCAAGTTTAATAGTAAAAACTATGTCCTCTATTTCAACGGGTGCTATGTCATTCATGATTTCTTGGTATAAAGTAAAGGGAATAGCACTCACACTAGCACCTAAATCACATAAACCACGATAGCAATGATCTCGTATTTTAACTAAGACAAGAAGCATGCCAACAACTGGTCTATGTTTATCTTTTTTTATCAGGTTTGGCAATACTAGCAGCTTCATCACATAAGTAAATAACATGTCCATCAATATTTTCTACCAAGAGATATTTAACCATAGCAACACTAGATTATACTTTAATTTTTTTAGAAGGTTAGGTGCTTTAATATTACTTTTGTGAACCACTATTGATACCCTAGGATATTCCTTTATCCTAATAGGGAAAGGTGGGTTTTTAATATAAGTAGTAGGCACAATTGGATCAACGTTGTAAATAATAGTTTCATCTTTATCTTTTATCGGTTATTTAATTTCTTCTTTAATAGGGGGATGATATTTAAACTACTTCTCCTAAGGGAGATCAACATGAGTAGCAAATGATTCACAAAAAGAGGCTACTATCTTAGAGTCAAGTCCATATTTAGTGCTAAACTTGTGAAAAGCATTAGTAATCATAAAAGATTTAACACAATCAAACTCAAGCTTAATACCTAACTCTTTACCTTCGTCGAGTTCCCAATCTTCAAAGTTGCCTTTAATTCTTTCTAAAATATCCCACCTGAATTCAATAGTCTTCTTCATAAAAGAACCAGCAAAAGAAGTATCGAGCATGGATTGATCATTACGAGAAAGCCGACCAAAAAATTCTGAATGATAATTTCTCTTGAAAGGTCATGATCGTGGCATGAAAATAACATTGACTTAAGCCTCCCCAAGGCTAGAGCGATACTTTTTTGAATATAATTCTGATGACGATGAACTAGATGCATAGCTGATGACGATGAACTAGATGCATAGGATAAATTTTTGATGAAATTCTAATCATCGCACAACCTATACCATGGCAATGCTTTTCCCTTCAAATATAAAGGGAAAACATTGTTCTCAACTTCATCTTCGGGTAAACCTGCAAGCTTAAATAATCCACAAATTTCATTGACATGCATCAAATGTATATCAGGATGTTCGGTTCCGTCTTCTACATAAAGATTAGCTAGCGGTTGTTCTATCATACACAAAGGAATTTCATAACCATTATTTTCAGTAGGTGCAGTAGGTTAGGGGCAACTAATTGTGCTTCCGGTTGAGGTGAAGATACCCCGAACAAACCCCTCAAAGGATTGTTAACAAGTGACAATAAATTTCGCCACGTAGTATAAGTTTTTCCTTACCAATTTCCACTTACCAAGAGCGCTTCACTCCCCGGCAACGGCGCCAGAAAAGAGTCTTGATGACCCACAAGTATAGGGGATCAATCGCAGTCCTTTAAATAAGTAAGAGTGTCAAACCCAATGATACGTTCCAACGTATCTATAATTTATGAAGTACTCAAGCCATGTTTACAACAATTTTATGTGGTTTTGGTATGATTTAATTAGAACTAACCCGGACTGACGTTGTTTTCAACTCAACTACCTTGCTGTCATTTTGTGTGCAGAAATAATATTTCTCAGAATGGGCTGAAAATTTACGATGATTTTTATGGAAAAAAAGAGACCCCCGATGCATCGGAGCTGGGACAGGAAGTGGTCGAGGCGTCCACAAGCCAATGGGCGCGCCCTACCCCCCAGGGCGCACCCCTATGGCTTGTGGGGCCCTCGAGCGTACCCCTAACATGAGACCGATGCCGAAAATTCTTATAAGTACATGAACCCCCAGAAAGAAACCTATATCAGAAGCTCCGCCGCCGCAAGCCTCTGCTGCTACGAAAAACCTCTAGGGACCCCGTCCTCGTAAATCATCACTGGAGGCCATCTTCATCATCCCGGCGGCCACTACGATGAGGAGGGAGTAGTCCACCCTCAGGGCTGAGGGTTTGTACCAGTAGCTATGTGTTTTATCTCTCTCTCTCTCTCTCGTGTTCTTGATTTTGCACGATCGTGATGTACCGTGAGCTTTGCTATTATAGTAGGATCTTATGGTGTTCTTCCCTCCCTACCTTGTGATGAATTGAATCTTTTCCTTTGAGGTTTTGTTATGTCGGATTGAATCTTTGGATGTGAGAGCACTTTATGTATGTCTTGTGATGGGATATCCGTGGTGACAATGGAATATTCTATTGATCCACTTGATGTATGTTTTGGTTATCAACTTGCGGATTCTCGTGGTGACATTGGGGTAATCTATGCATACTGATTGGTGCGCGGTTTCATATTCCTTTCTTCGATATAAATATTGGGGTATTCTTGAAGTTCCTTGTGTTGGATTGAATATTATGAATCTGAGATTGTGTGATGCATATCGTATAATTCACCAACGGATACTTGTGGTGACATTGGAGTATCTAGGTGACATTAGGGTTGATTGATGTGTGTCATGTGCTGTTATTCTAGTATGAACTCTAGGGTTGTTTTTGACACTTATACGAATAGCCCAATAGATTCATTAGAAAGAATAACTTTGAGGTGGTTTTGTACCCTACAAGAAATTTCATCTTACTTTCTCTGCGATAGGAACTTTGGAGTGATTATGTGTTGCACGTTGACGGATTGCTATATGATCCAATTATGTTATCATTGTTGAGATATTTTGAGCTAGTGAAAGTATGAACCCTAGGCCTTGTTTTCAAGCATTGCAATACCTTTTTTACTCACGTTGCCTACTTGCTACCTTGCTGTTTTTACATTTTCAGATTACAAAAACCTATATATACCATCCATATTACACTTGTATCACCATCAATTCGCCCAACTAGTGCACCTATACAATTTACCATTGTATTGGATGTGCTCGGGACACAAGAGACTCTTTGTTATTTGGTTGATGGGTTGTTTGAGAGAGACCATCTTCATCCTACGCCTGCCATGGATAGATAAACCTTAGGTCATCCACTTGAGGGAAAATTGCTACTGTCCTATAAAACTCTACGCTTGGAGGCCCAACACGAGTCTACATGAAGAAAGGTTGCATAGTAGACATCAAGCTCTTTTCTGGCGCCATTGCCGGGGAGATGAGTGCTTGAAGGTATATCTTTAGATCTTGCAATTGAATCTTTTAGTTTCTTGTTTTATCACTAGTTTGGTTTATAAAAGAAAACTACAAAAAATGGAATTGAGGTTGCCTCATATTATTCGTCTCTATAATGTCTTTCGTGAAAATGATGGAAAGGAAAATTGTGCTCAATTGTTAGAAGAAGAAGTCAATACAATGTTTGGCATAAAATATTTGAATGATGAGCATGATTTCAATGTTGTTAGTATCAATTCCTTGAATATCCATGATGCTAATGTGTGATGCCCCCGATTTGACCGTACACTATTCATGCACATGATTGACATGACCATGACCGAGTTCACACGGCCTAACATTTGGGTTTCTCAGTTGACGAGCTCGTGTCTATTGATTTTGTGCCAGACGATTGTTAGTAGCACGGTGCCCTGGCTGTCCACACTTGCGACATAAACCATCATTATGGGGAGGAGCCACAACATTGGACTGCACACCCTGAAGAGTTAGTTGACTCAGCGGTGGAGGCAGACGAGGTGCAACATAAGACGGCCTTGGAATTGGAGCAGGTCGGTGATGAACATTGTGTGGGATCCAGACTCGACATTTCTGAGAAGGCTCGCCCGAGGATGGGCCAACATCTCTAGTACGCTTGAGCGACTCCTAGTACTCGGTGAGACCAGTTTCAGTTCGGAAAGCTTGGCTGACAAGCGTTGCGAAGTCTACGCAGTCATGAGCAACAAGTGCAAGCTTTATATCGGGACGCAATCCTTCACGTAATTTCTCCTGCTTATGAGCGTTGATACGTCTCCAACGTATCCTTAATTTTTGATTGTTCCATGCTATTATATTATCCTTCTAGGATGTCTTATGGGCTTTATTATACACTTTTATATGATTTTTGGGACTAACCTATTAACCCAAAGCCCGGTGCCAGTTTATGTTTTTCTCCTGTTTTAGGGTTTTACAGAAAAGGAATATCAAATGGAGTCCAATTGAAGAGCCAATTTTTATGTTTTTTTCTGGTCCAAAAGAAGCCCCCGAAGCAAAAGAGTTGGGCCAGGAGAGCCACGGGCTGCCCTCGAGGGTGGAGGGCGCGCCCTGGGAAGGTGGTTGGGTCCTCCTATCTCGAGGATAGCCCAGAAGCCCCCCCTGACATGGGACCTACACCAAAAAATCCTATAAATACTAAAACCTCCAGAAAGAAACCTAGATCGGGAGGTCCGCCGCCGAAAGCCTCTGTAGCCACCGAAAAACAATCTACAGCCTTTCTGGCAACCTGCCGGAGGGGGGAATCCCTCCCCGGTGGCTATCTTCATCATCCCGGCGCTCTCCATGACGAGGAGGGACTAGTCCACCCTCGGGGCTGAGGGTATGTACAAGTAGCTATGTGTTTGATCTCTCTCTCTCTCGTGTTCTTGAGATGTCATGATCTTGATGTATCGCGAGCTTTGCTATTCTAGTGGGATCTTCTTCTCCCCCTCTACTCTCTTGTAATGGATTGAGTTTTACCTTTGAAGTTATCTTATCGGATTGAGTCTTTAAGGATTTGAGAACACTTGATGTATGTCTTGCACGTGCTTATCTGTCGTGACAATGGGATATCATGTGATCTACTTGATGTATGTTTTGCTGATCAACTTGCGGGTTCCGTGACCTTGGGAACCTATGCGTAGGGGTTGGCACACATTTTCGTCTTGACTCTCCGATAGAAACTTTGGGGCACTCTTTGAAGTTCTATGTGTTGGTTGAATAGATGTTTCTGAGATTGTGTGATGCATATCGTATAATCATGCCCACGGATACTTGAGGTGACAATGGAGTATCTAGGTGACATTAGGGTTTTGGTTGATTTGTGTCTTAAGGTGTTATTCTAGTACGAATTCTATGATAGATTGAACGTTACTACGGACTCTTGAATAGATCGATCAGAAAGAATAATTTTGAGGTGGTTTCGTACCCTACCATAATCTATTCGTTTGTTCTCCGCTATTAGTTACTTTTGAGTGACTCTTTGTTGCATGTTGAGGGCTACTAATATGATCCAATTATGTTATCCTTGTTGAGAGAACTTGCACTAGTGAAAGTATGAACCCTAGGCCTTGCCTACTATCATTGTAATACCGTTTATGCTCACGTTTACCACTTGGTACCTTGCTCTTTTTATATTTTCCTTTTACAAAAACCTATATCTACCATCCATATTGCACTTGTATCACTATCTCTTCGCCGAACTAGTGCACCTATACAATTTACCATTGTATTGGGTGTGTTGGGGACACAAGAGACTCTTTGTTATTTGGTTGCAGGGTTGCTTGAGAGAGACCATCTTCATCTTACGCCTCCCACGGATTGATAAACCTTAGGTCATCCACTTGAGGGAAATTTGCTACTGTCCTACAAACCTCTGCACTTGGAGGCCCAACAACATCTACAAGAAGAAGGGTGCATAGTAGACATCAAGCTCTTTTCTGGCGCCGTTGCCGGGGAGGTTAGTGCTTGAAGGTATATCTTTAGATCTTACAATCGAATCTTGTAGTTTCTTGTTTTATCACTACTTTCGTTTATAAAAGAAAACTACAAAAAAAATGGAATTAAGGTTACCTCATATGCTTCATCTTTTTAATATCTTTCATGAAAATGATGGGAAGGAAAATTGTGCTCAAGTTCTAGAAGAAGAATTACATAGAATGTTGGGCATAAAATATGTGCATGATGAGCATGATTGCAATGTTGTTAGTATGAATTCTTTGAATACCCATGATGCTAATGATATGCAAAGCCACAAGCTTGGGGAAGCTATGTTTGATGAAGATGATATTTTTAGTCCCCCAAGTTTTGATGAGAAAATTTATTATGATGAAAGCATGCCTCCTATTTATGATGATTATATTGATGAAAGTGGGTTTGGAGAGGTCATGACTTTATTTAGTGATGAATCCACTATTTCGGAGGAGGTTCCAATTGATTATGAGAACAAAGTTGCTATCTATGATGATTATTGTGATGACTTGTATGCTATGAAGAATAACGCTAACCATGAAACTTGTCATCGTGATTTTAGTTTTCAATTGTATTATGCTTCACATGATAGTTATTTTGTTCAATTTGCTCCTCCCACTACTATGAACGAGAAGAATTTTGCTTATGTGGAGAGTAGTAAAATTTCTATGCAAATAGATCATGAAAAGAATGCTTTATGTGCTGGTTATATTGTTGAATTCATTCATGATGCTACTGAAAATTATTATGATAGAGGATCATATGCTTCTACATATTGCAATAATATCAAGTTTCCTCTCTATGTGCTCAAAGTTTTGAAGTTATGGTTGTATTGCCTTCCTATGCTAGTTGATTATTGCTCCCATAAGTTGTTTGATTACAAAATCCCTATGCATAGGAAGTGGGTTAGACTTAAATGTTCTAGTCATATTCTTCATGATGCTCTCTTTATGTTTCAATCCTTATCTTTTATGCGAGCATCATTGAAATCATCATGCCTAGCTAGGGGCGTTAAACGATAGGGCTTGTTGGGAGGCAACCCAATTTTATATTTTTTGGTTTTGTTGTTGTTAGGGAATAAATATTGCATCTAGCCTATGATTAGATGTGGTTTCGTGTCTTTTTTAGTGTTTGTGCCAAGTAGAACCTTTGGGAAGACTTGTGTGAAGTTTATATGATCTTGCTGTGAAAAACAGAATCGTTAGCGCTTGCTAAAGTAGTCGTGGGATTTTACTGGAGCGTGCTTTTTAGTTGATTCTTTTTTCAGATGATTGGTAGACAAAGTGCGCAAATTTACCAATTTAGTTTGAGTTTTTTGGAGTTACAGAAGTAGGCGAACCCTGCAGATTACTACAGACTGTTCTGTCTTTGACAGATTCTGTTTTTCGTGTGTTGTTTGCTTATTCCGATGCATCTATGAGTAGTATTGGGAAGTATAAACCATAGAGAAGTTGGAATACAATAGGTTTAACACCAATATAAAAAAGAATGAATTCATTTAAGTACCTTTGACTAGTGGTTTCCTTTCTTATACTAACGGAGCTCACGAGAATTTCTGTCTAAGTTTTGTGTTGTGAAGTTTTCAAGTTTTGAGTATTGCTTTGATGGACTATGGAACAAGGAGTAGCAAAGGCCTAAGCTTGGGGATGCCCATGGCACCCTAAGGAATTCAAAGATAATCAAAAGCCTAAGCTTGGGGATGCCCCGGGAAGGCAACCCCTCTTTCGTCTTCATCCATCGGTAACTATACTTGGAGCTATATTTTTATTCGCAACATGATATGTGTTTTGCTTGGAGCGTCAATTTCGTTTATTTTGTTTTGCTTGCTGTTTGAATAATATTCCAAGATCTTATGTTCTTAAATGTTAGAGAGTCTTCACATAGTTACACAATTATTCAACTACTCATTGATCTTCACTTATATCTTTCGGAGTAGTTTGTTATTGCTCTAGTGCTTCACTTATATCTTTTAGAGCACGGTGGTGGTTTTATTTTGAAGAAATAGATGAACTCTCATGATTCACTTATATCCTTTTGAGAGTCTATTAAAACAGCATGGTAATGTGTTTAGGCTATAAAACTAGTCTTGACATGATAGACATCCAAGATCAATGTAGTAAAAACTTCCACACTAAGTGCATTGAATATGATGAGAAGTTGGATGCTTGATAATTGTTTTGAGATGTGAGGATAGTGATATTAGAGTCATGCTAGTGGAGTTATTATGAAATTGAGAAATGCTTATGTTAAGGTTAGTGATTCCTGTATCATGCACGTATGGTGAACCGCTATGTGACGAAGTTAGAGCATGAGGTATTTGTAGAGTGCCAACCTTTGTGTGGAGGTCGGGGGCGCGCGATGGTTAACTCCTACCAACCTCCCCCCTAGGAGCATGCGTTGATTGCTTTGTTTTGATGACTCATAGATTTTTGCAATAAGTATATGAGTTCTTTATGACTAATGTTGAGTCCATGGATTATACACACTCTCACCCTTCCACCATTGCTAGCCTGTCTTGTACCGCGCAACTTTCGCCGGTGCCATAAACCCACTATATATCCTTCCTCAAAACAGCCACCATATTGTTTCTCAAAACAGCCACCATACCTACCTATCATGGCATTTCCATAGCCATTCCGAGATATATTGCCATGCTACTTTCCACCGTTCCGTTCATATGACACGCATCATATTGTCATATTGCCATGCATGATCTTGCAGTTGACATCGTATTTGTGGCAAAGCCACCATGCATAATTTTTCATACATGTCACTCTTGATTCCTTGCACATCCCGGTACACCGCCGGAGGCATTCATATAGAGTCATACTTTGTTCTAGTATGGAGTTGTAAATCAATAAAAGTGTGATGATCAATATTATTAGAGCATTGTCCCGTGCGAGGAAACAAAAAATAATAATCAAGAAAAGAAGATAAAGGCCAAATAAAAAAAGAGATGGCCCAAAAAAATAGAGAGGGGCTAAAAAAAAGAGAGAGAGAAAGCCCCTCCAAAAAAATGAGAGAAAAGAGAGAAGGGACAATTGCTACTATCTTTTTCCACACTTGTGCTTCAAAGTAGCACCATGTTCTTCATTGTAGAGAGTCTCATGTTTAGTCATTTTCATATACTAGTGGGAATTTTCATTATAGAACTTGGCTTGTATATTCCAATGATGGGCTTCCTCAAATGCCCTAGGTCTTCGTGAGTAAGCAAGTTGGATGCACACCCACTAGTTTCTTTTGTTGAGCTTTCATTCATATTTAGCTCTAGTACATCCGTTGCATGGCAATCCCTACTCACTCACATTGATATCTACTGATGAGCATCTCCATAGCCCATTGATACGCCTAGTCGATGTGAGACTATCTCCCTCTTTTTTTGTTTTCTCCACAACCACCTCTATTCCACCCATAGTGCTATATCCATGGCTCACGCTCATGTATTGCATGAAAGTTGAAAGGTTTGAAAAGATAGAGTATGAAAACAAGTTCTTGGATGAAATCGAGGTTGTGCATGATATGAATATTTTGTGTGATGAAGAGGGAGCATAGCCAGACTATATGATTTTGTAGGGATAACTTTCTTTAGCCATAGTATTTTGAGAAGACATGATTGCTTTGTTAGTATGCTTGAAGTATTATTATTTCTTATGTCAATATAGACTTTTATCTTGAATCTTTCAGATCTAAACATCCATGCCACAATTTAGAGAATTACATTGAAAAACTATACTGGTTAGCATTCCATATCAAAAATTCTTTCTTTATCATTTACCTACTCGAGGACGAGCAGGAATTAAGCTTGGGGATGATGATACGTCTCCAACGTATCTATAATTTTTTATTGTTCCATGCTATTATATTATCCTTCTAGGATGTCTTATGGGCTTTATTGTACACTTTTATATGATTTTTGGGACTAACCTATTAACCCAGAGCCCAGTGCCGGTTTCTGTTTTTCTCCTGTTTTAGGGTTTTACAGTAAAGGAATATCAAACAGAGTCCAATTGATGAGCCAATTTTTTATGATTTTTTCTAGACCAAAAGAAGCCCCCGAAACAAAAGAGTTGGGCCTGGAGAGCAACGGGCTACCCTAAAGGGTGGAGGGCGCGCCCTGGGAAGGTGGTTGGGCTCTCTTATCTCGAGGACAGCCCAGAAGCCCCCCTAATGTGGGACCTACGCCAAAAAATCATATAAATACTGAAACCACCAGAAAGAAACCTAGATCAGGAGTTCCGCCGCCGGAAGCCTTTGTAGCCACCGAAAACCAATCTACAGCCGTTCTGGCACCCTGCCGGAGGGCGGAATCCCTCTCCGGTGGCTATCTTCATCATCCCGGCGCTCTCCATGACGAGGAGGGGGTAGTCCACCCTCGGGGCTGAGGGTATGTACAAGTAGCTATGTGCTTGATCTCTCTCTCTCTCGTGTTCTTGAGATGTCATGATCTTGATGTACCGCGAGCTTTGCTATTCTAGTTGGATCTTTTTCTCCCCCTCTACTCTCTTGTAATGGATTGAGTTTTACCTTTGAAGTTATCTTATCGGATTGAGTCTTGAAGGATTTGAGAACACTTGATGTATGTCTTGCACGTGCTTATCTGTCGTGACAATGGGATATCATGTGATCTACTTGATGTATGTTTTGGTGATCAACTTGTGGGTTCCGTGACCTTGGGAACCTATGCATAGGGGTTGGCACACGTTTTCTTCTTGACTCTCCGATAGAAATTTTGGGGCACTCTTTCAAGTTCTATGTGTTGGTTGAATAGATGTTTTTGAGATTGTGTGATGCATATCGGATAATCATGCCCACGGATACTTGAGGTGACAATGGAATATCTAGGTGACATTAGGGTTTTGGTTGATTTGTGTCTTAAGGTGTTATTCTAGTACAAACTCTATGATAGATTGAACGTTACTACAGACTCTTGAATAGATCGATCAGTAAGAATAACTTTGAGGTGGTTTCGTACCCTACCATGATCTCTTCGTTTGTTCTCCGCTATTAGTTACTTTGGAGTGACTCTTTGTTGCATGTTGAGGGCTAGTAATATTATCCAATTATGTTATCCTTGTTGAGAGAACTTGCACGAGTGAAAGTATGAACCCTAGGCCTTTCCTACTATCATTGCAATACCATTTATGCTCACCTTTACCACTTGCTACCTTGCTGTGTTTATATTTTCCTTTTACAAAAACCTATATCTACCATCCATATTGCACTTGTATCACTATCTCTTCGCCGAACTAGTGCACCTATACAATTTACCATTGTATTGGGTGTGTTGGGGACACAAGAGACTCTTTGTTATTTGGTTACAGGGTTTCTTGAGAGAGACCATCTTAATCCTACGCCTCCCACGGATTCTTAAACCTTAGGCCATCCACTTGAGGGAAATTTGCTACTGTCCTACAAACCTTTGCACTTGGAGGCCCAACAACGTCTACAAGAAGAAGGGTGCGTAGTAGACATCAAGCGTCAGTGTCGACGTCATCCTCAGCATAGCGGGATAAGTCAAGGATTTTCCTCTGATATTCATCCACAGTCATTGTGCCCTGTGAGAGTTTGCGGAACTCCTTGTTCTTCTGGTCCATCGTACCTTGAGGAATGTGTCGTGCACATAATGCTAACTGAAATTTCTGCCAAGTGGTTACAGTTTCTGCAGGCAGCATACTCCTGTGGCTTTCCCACCATTGAGCAGCTACACCTTTCAAGTGAAATGTTACAAAGGTGACGTAATTGGCAGGGGCAACATTAGCTGAATTCATCTCAAACATGATCTCACGAAGCCAATCATCAACATCCATAGGATTGGTGGAGTTGCGAAAAATGGACGGGTTCAGCCGCACAAATTCTGGCAGTGTTATTGGTGCAGGTTGTAGGATGTTGATGAGCATTCTTGTTTGGAAGCTGAGCCATTACTCCAGTCATAAACTGACAATTCAGCTCAAAATGCTACATCATTGTGGCAAAATAGGGTGGAGGTGGAGGATCGTCAGCCATCCTGCTAAAATGTAATAGGTGTAGTTTAGCATTGAGCATTTGCTAAGACTAGTGACCGTTCATGAAGAAACTTGCATAGTGAAAGAAACACTCTAAATGCATTGTAGTAGTCAACATGACATAGTATGCTCTATTCAAAACTACAATACTAAGGAAAACTATGGCTTTATCCATCTTTGGGGTGAATGTGGTCACAGGATCCTAAAGTTAGAGTTAGCAAATTCGTTTAACCCGAAGAGAAGAGATATCAGAATCCCAGAGTATAGACGAGGAATAAAAGATCCTAATACCACCGAATTGGCGACGTGGGCCCATAAGCCACACAACCATGTTAGTAATATAGTTTTCCAAAGACTAGACTCAACTTCAGCCAAGGAGTTGAAAAGGGGGATCCTACAGGCAGTCAGCTATCATAGCAACTTGTGACGCCCCCGATTTGACTATGCACTAATCATGCATGCAAACATGTACGACCAAGATCAGGGACTGACTGGAAGATATAACAACACAACTCTAGACAGAAATTAAAATAATACAAGCTTCATATTACAAGCCAGGGGCCTCGAGGGCTTGAATACAGAAGCTTGAAAGCAATAGATTTAGCGGAAGCAACAATATCTAAGTATAGACATAAGTTAAACAAGTTTTGCCTGAAGAAGGCTAGCACAAACATCAACGATCGAAGAGGCAAGGCCTGGGACCTCCTAACTACTCCTGGTCGTCAGCGGTCTCCACGTAGAAGTAAGTACCGTCGGGGTAGTCGTAGACGTCGGTAGCGGCGTCTGGCTCCTGGAATGTGCCATCTGGTTGCAACAACTAGAAAGAAGAAAGAAGGGGGGAAAGGGGGAGCAAAGCAACCGTGAGTACTCATCCAAAGTACTCGCAAGCATCAGATCTATACTAAGTATGCATCAGTATCAAAGGAAATAGGCTGTTAGGTGGACTAAACCGCAGAATGCCAGAATAGAGGGAAAGGCCTAGCCTATCGAAGACTAGCATCTTGAAGCATCTTATGGGAACCACCATCTTGCAACAGTAGAAGGAAATACATAATATCATTTTAATTAACAAGCATGTTGTAACAATATCCATCACATATCTCAAGTATCCATTTGTAGTTGTAATAGATCAGGATATAAGACTAAACGTCCATTACCGTGGACACGGCTATTCGAATAGATAGCTTCCCTGCAGGGGTACACCACGTTACCCTCATGCTCGATCATCTCTGGCCGGACACACTTTTCTAGGTCAATGCGCGGCCTCGGAAGATCAACAAGTTGCAGCCCTACCTAGGCTCAGCAGAGAGGTCCCCACCGGTCTACATCCTAAGCATTCCGGGGTGATGGGCCATCGCCCGTTGCGCTCCGGGTCGTTATGCGACGAGCCGGGACGAGCACCACCTCATACTGGATAGCACTAGCCCGACATGCCCACAATGCTGAACTGGGCGTCTGACAAAGCTTCGGCTCATACCACGACGCCGAGGCCCATAACTAATCTCTCGTGGCGGTTAGTGCGTAAAGGCTGGAGGCCAATTCAGAACAAAGACCCAAACCATTACTGTATTAGGAGCTCGCGAAGACGAGCAGACACTCACGATAATGTGACCTCGTCGCCCTGTCTCGAGGAAATACGGCAAGGGCTAGCCCAAGCCACTCCAGGGCGGCCCGCCTACCCGGCCGTGCCTCATAATTAACTCGCGGGTGCTCCACGGGCCCGCCCGACTTTCATATGAACTCGCGGGTACCCCTCAAGACCGACCCCACTTTAACAAGTCTCAAGTAAAGTCTGTTGGGGAACGTAGTATTTCAAAATTTTCCTACGATCACGCAAGATCTATCTACCAGATGCATAGCAATGAGAGGGGAGAGTGTGTCCACGTACCCTCGTAGACCGGGAGCGGAAGCGTCTAATGACACAGTTGATGTAGTAAAACTTTCTTCGTGATCCAACCGATCAAGCACCGAACGTACGGAGCCTCCGCGTTCAGCACACGTTCAGCTTGATGACGTCCCACGAGAGCTTGATCCAATAGAACCTCGCGGGAGAGTTTCGTCAGCACAACGGCGTGGTGACGGAGATGATGAAGTTACCGTCGCAGGTCTTTGTCTAAGCGCTGCAACGATATGACCGAGGTGTGTTTCTGTGGAGGGGGGCACCTCACATGCTTGGGAGAGATCAACAGATCAACTTGTGTGTCTTTGGGTGCCCCCTGCCCCCGTATATAAAGGAGCAAGGGGGAGGCCAGCCAGCCCTCTATGGCGTGCCAAGAGAGGCAATCCTACTAGGAATAGGATTCCAATCCTATTCCAAGTAGGAGTCCACCAAGAAGGAGAGAGGGGGGAGGAAGGAGAGGGAGAGGGAGAGGGAAAGAGGGGCCGCGCCGCCCCTCCCCTAGTCCAATTCGGACTCCCCCTTGGTAGGGGGCGCACCACCTCCTGGCTGCTGCCCTCTCTCTCCCCTAAAGTCCATCAGGGCCCAATATTTCCCCGGGGGTTCCGGTAACCCCCCCCCCCCGAGTACTCCGGTTAAATCCGAAACTTTTCCGGAACACTTCCAGTGTCCGAATATAGTCGTCCAATATATCAATCTTTACGTCTCGGACATTCCGAGACTCCTCGTCATGTCCGTGATCTCATCCGGGACTCTGAACAACCTTCGGTATAAACTCATAATACCGATCGTCATCAAACATTAAGAGTGCGGACCCTACATGTTCGAGAACTATGTAGACATGACCGAGACCCATCTCCGGTCAATAACCAATAGCGGAACCTGGATGCTCATATTGGCTCCTACATATTCTACAAAGATCTTTATCCGTCAAACTGCATAGCAACATACATTGTTCCCTTTGTCATCGGTATGTTACTTGCCCGAGATTCGATCGTCGGTATCTCAATACCTAGTTCAATCTCGTTACCGGCAAGTCTCTTTACTCGTTCCGTAATACAAAATCTCGTGACTAACTCATTAGTCATTTGCTTGCAAGGCTTATTATGATGTGTATTACCGAGAGGGCCCAGAGATACCTCTCCGACACTCGGAGTGACAAATCCTATTCTGGATCTATGCCAACACCATGAATACCTTCGGAGACACATGTAGAATATATTTATAATCACCCAGTTACGTTGTGACGTTTGATACAACACAAGGTGTTCCTCCGATATACGGGAGCTGCATAATCTCATAGTCATAGGAACATGTATAAGTCATGAAGAAAGCAATAGCAGTAAAACTAAACGATCATAGTGCTAGGCTAACGGATGGGTCTTGTCCATCACATCATTCTCCTAATGATGTGATCTCGTTGATCAAATGACAACTCATGTCTATGGCTAGGAAACATAACCATCTTTGATCAATGAGCTAGTCTAGTAGAGGCATACTAGGGACATACTGTTTTGTCTATGTATTGACACATGTACTAAGTTTCCGGTCAATACAATTCTAGGATGAATAAAAGACATTTATCATGATATAAGGAAATACAAAATAACATCTTTATTATTGCCTCTAGGGCATATTTCCTTCAGTCTCCCACTTGAACTAGAGTCAATAATCTAGATTACAAAGTAATGATCCTAACACCCATGGAGTCTTGGTGCTGATCATGTTTTGCCCACGGAAGAGGCTTAGTCAACGGGTCTGCAACATTCAGATCCGTATGTATCTTGGAAATCTCTATGTCTCTCTCCTTGACTAGATCGTGGATGGAATTGAAGCATCTTTTGATGTGCTTTGTTCTCTTGTGAAACCTGGATTCCTTCGCCAAGGCTATTGCTCCGGTGTTGTCACAAAAGATTTTCATTGGTCCCGATGCACTAGGTATTACACCTAGATTGGATATGAACTCCTTCATCTAGACTCCTTCATTTGCTGCTTCCGAAGTAGCTATGTATTCCGCTTCACACGAAGATCCCGCCACGATGCTCTGCTTGGAATTGCACCAACTGACAGCTCCACCGTTAATAAAAATACATATCTGGTTTGTGACTTAGAGTCATCCAGATTAGGGTCAAAGCTTGAATCGATGTAACCGTTTACAACGAGCTCTTTGTCACCTCCATATACGAGAAACATATCCTTTATCCTTTTCAGGTACTTCAGGATGTTCTTGACCGCTGTCCAGTGATCCACTCCTGGATTACTTTGGTACCTCCCTGCTAGACTTATAGCAAGGCACACATCAGGTCTAGTACACAGCATTTCATACATGATAGATCCTATGGCTGAGGCATAGGGAATGACTTTCATTTTCTCTCTATCTTCTGCAGTGGTCGGGCATTGAGTCTTACTCAACTTCACACCTTGTAACACAGGCAAGAACCCTTTCTTTGACTGATCCATTTTGAACTTCTTCAAAACTTTATCAAGGTATGTGCTTTGTGAAAGTCCAATTAAGCGTCTTGATCGAGCTCTATAGATCTTGATTCTTAATATGTAAGCAGCTTCACCGAGGTCTTTTGTTGAAAAATTCTTATTCAAGTATCCTTTTATGCTATCCAGAAATTCAATATCATTTCCAATCAACAATATGTCATCCACATATAATATCAGAAATGCTACAGAGCTCCCACTCAGTTTCTTGTAAATACAGGCTTCTCCAAAAGTTTGTATAAAACCATATGCTTTGATCACCTCATCAAAGCGTATATTCCAACTCCGAGATGCTTGCACCAGTCCATAGATGGATCGCTGGAGCTTGCACACTTTGTTAGCACCTTTCAGATCGTCAAAACCTTCTGGTTGCATCATATACAACTCTTCTTTGAGATATCCATTCAGGAATGCAGTTCTGACATCCATTTGCCAGATTTCATAATCATAAAATGCGGCAATTGTTAACATGATTCAGACAGACTTAAGCATCGCTACGGGTGAGAAAGTCTCATCGTATTCAACTCCCTGAACTTGTCGAAAACCTTTCGCAACAAGTCGAGCTTTGTTACCGTCAGCGTCGGTCTTCTTCTTGAAGATCCATTTATTTTCGATGGCTTGCCGATCATCGGGTAAGTCAACCAAAGTCCATACTTTGTTCTCATACATGGTTCCCATCTCAGATTTCATGGCCTCAAGCCATTTTGCGGAATCTGGGCTCATCATCGCTTCCTCATAGTTCGTAGGTTCATCATGGTCTAGTAACATGACTTTCAGAACTGGGTTGCCATACCACTCTGGTGCGGAACGTACTCTGGTTGATCTACGAAGTTCAGCAGAAACGTGATCTGAAGTTTCATGATCATCATCATTAGCTTCCTCACTAATTGGTGTAGGAATCACTGGAACTAGTTTCTGTGATGTGCTACTTTCCAATTCGAGAGAAGGTACAATTACCTCATCAAGTTCTACTTTCCTCCCACTTACTTCTTTCGAGAGAAACTCCTTCTCTAGAAAGGATCCATTCTTAGCAACGAATGTCTTGCCTTCAGATCTGTGATAGAAGGTGTACCCAATAGTCTCTTTTGGGTATCCTATGAAGACACATTTCTCCGACTTGGGTTCGAGCTTATCAGGTTGAAGCTTTTTCACATAAGCATCGCAGCCCCAAACTTTAAGAAACGACAACTTTGGTTTCTTGCCAAACCATAGTTCATAAGGCGTCGTCTCAACGGATTTAGATGGTGCCCTATTTAACGTGAATGCAGCTGTCTCTAAAGCATAACCCCAAAACGATAGTGGTAAATCGGTAAGAGACATCATAGGCCGCACCATATCTAATAAAGTACGGTTAGGACGTTCAGACACATCATTACGCTGTCGTGTTCCGGGTGGCGTGAGTTGTGAAACTATTCCACATTGTTTCAAATGAAGACCAAACTCGTAACTCAAATATTCTCCTCCATGATCAGATCGTAGAAACTTTATTTTCTTGTTACGATGATTCTCTACTTCACTCTGAAATTCTTTGAACTTTTCAAATGTTTCAGACTTGTGTTTCATCAAGTAGATATACCCATATCTGCTCAAATCATCAGTGAAGGTCAGAAAATAACGATACCCGCCGCGAGCTTCAACACTCATCGGTCCACATACATCAGTATGTATGATTTCCAGCAAATTTGTTGCTCGCTCCATTGTTTCGGAGAACGGAGTTTTAGTCATCATGCCCATGAGGCATTGTTCGCAAGAACCAAGTGATTCATAATCAAGTGATTCCATAAGTCCATCACTGCGGAGTTTCTTCATGCGCTTTACACCAATATTACCTAAATGGCAGTGCCACAAATAAGTTGCACTATCATTATTAACCTTGCATCTTTTGGCTTCAATATTATGAACATGTGTATCACTACAATCGAGATCCAACAAGAATAGACCACTCTTCATGGGTGCATGACCATAAAAGATATTATTCATAAAAATAGAACAACCATTATTCTCAGATTTAAATGAATAACCGTCTCGCAACAAACAAGATCCAGATATAATGTTCATGCTTAACGCTGGCATTAAATAGCAATTATTCAGGTCTAAAACTAATCACGAAGGTAGATGTAGAGGTAGCGTGCCGATGGCGATAACATCGACTTTGGAACCATTTCCCATGCGCATCGTCACCTCGTCCTTAGCCAATCTTCGTTTAATCCGTAGTCCCTGTTTCGAGTTACAAATATTAGCTACCGAACTAGTATCAAATACCCAGGTACTAGTACGAGCATTATTAAGGTACACATCAATAACATGTATATCACATATACCTTTGTTCACCTTGCCATCCTTCTTATCCGCCAAATACTTGGGGCAGTTCCGCTTCCAGTGTCCAGTCCCATTGCAGTAGAAGCACTCAGTTTGAGGATTGGCTCTAGACTTGGGTTTCTTCGCGGGAGTAGCAACTGTTTTGCTATTCTTCTTGAAGTTCCCCTTCCTTCCCTTGCCCTTTTTCTTGAAACTAGTGGTCTTGTTAACGATCAACACTTGATGCTCCTTTTTGATTTCTACCTTCGCAGCCTTGAGCATAGCGAAGAGCTCGAGAATTGTCTTTTGCATCCCTTGCATATTATAGTTCATCACGAAGCCTTTATAGCTTGGTGGCAGTGATTGAAGAACTCTATCAATAACACTATCCTCGTCAACTTTGCAACCAAGTTGAGTCATATGATTGTAGTACCCAAACATTCTGAGCAAGTGTTCACTGATAGAACTATTCTCCTCCATCTTGCAGCTATAGAACTTATTGGAAATCTCATATTTCTTAATCCAGACATTTGCTTGAAATATTAACTTCAACCCCGGGAACATCTCATATGCTCCATGATGTTCAAAACGTCATTGCAGTCCCGGTTCTAAGCCGTAAAGCATGGCACACTGAACTATCGTGTAGTCATCAGACCACGTCTGCCAGACGTTCAAAGCATCTACATTAGCGGGAGGGGGCTTGTCACCTAGCGGTGCTTCAAGGACATAATTCTTCTGTGCAGCAGTGAGGATAATCCTCAAGTTACGGACCCAGTCCGTGTAGTTGCTACCATCATCTTTCAACTTAGCTTTCTCTAGGAATGCATTAAAATTCAAAGGAACGATAGCACGGGCCATTGATCTACAACAACATAGATATGCAAAAACTATCAGGACTAAGTTCATGATAAATTAAAGTTCAATTAATCATATTACTTAAAGAACTCCCACTTAGATAGACATCCCTCTGGTCATCTAAATGATCATGTGATCCAAATCAACTAAACCATGCCCGATCATCACGTGAGACGGAGTAGTTTTCAATGGTGAACATCTTATGCTGATCATATCTACTATATGATTCACGCTCGACCTTTCGGTCTGCAGTGTGTCGAGGCCATATCTGCATATGCTAGGCTCGTCAAGTTTAACCCGAGTATTCTACGTGTGCAAAACTGGCTTGCACCCGTTGTATGTGAACGTAGAGCTTATCACACCCGATCATCACGTGGTGTCTCGGCACGACGAACTTTCGCAACGGTGCATACTCAGGGAGAACTCTTATACCTTGAAATTTTGTAAGGGATCATCTTATAATGCTACTGCCGTACTAAGCAAAATAAGAAGCATAATAAGATAACATCACATGCAATCAAAATATGTGTCATGATATGGCCATCATCATCTTGTGCTTTTGATATCCATCTCCAAAGCACCGTCATGGTCACCTTCGTCATCAGCGCGACACCTTGATCTCCATCGTAGCATCGTTGTCGTCTCGCCAACTATTGCTTCCACGACTATCGCTACCGCTTAGTGATAAAGTAAAGCAATTACATGGCGACTGCATTTCATACAATAAAGTGACAACCATATGGCTCCTGCCAGTTGCCGATAACTTTAGAAAACATGATCATCTCATACAATAACGTATAACTCATCATGTCTTGACCATATCACATCACAACATGCCCTGCAAAAACAAGTTAGACGTCCTCTACTTTGTTGTTACAAGTTTTACATGGCTGCTACGGGCTTAGCAAGAACCGTTCTTACCTACGCATACAAAAACCACAACGATTTTTCGTCAAGTATGTGTTGTTTTAACCTTCACAAGGACCGAGCGTAGCCACACTCGATTCAGCTAAAGTGAGAGAGACAAACACCCGCAAGTCACCTTTAAGCAACGAGTGCTCATAACGATGAAACCAGTCTCGCATAAGCGTACGCGTAATGTCGGTCCGGACCGCTTCATCTCACAATACCGCCGAACTTGTGTGTCTTTGGGTGCCCCCTGCCCCCGTATATAAAGGAGCAAGGGGGGAGGCCGGCCAGCCCTCTATGGCACGCCAAGAGAGGCAATCATACTAGGAATAGGATTCCAATCCTATTCCTAGTAGGAGTCCACCAAGAAGGAGAGATGGGGATGGAAGGAGAGGTAGAGGGAGAGGGAAAGAGGGGCCGCACCCCCTCCCCTAGTCCAATTCGGACCCCCTTGGGAGGGGGCGCGCCACCTCCTGGCTGCTTCCCTCTCTCTCCCCTAAAGCCCATCAGGGCCCAATATTCCCCCGGGGGGGTTCTGGTAAACCCCCCGGTACTCCGGTTAAATCCGAAACTTTTCCGGAACACTTCGGTGTCCGAATATAGTCGTCCTATATATCAATCGTTATGTCTCGAACATTCCGAGACTCCTCGTCATGTCTGTGATCTCATCCGGGGCTCCGAACTAGCTTCAGTACATCAAAACTCATAAACTCATAATACTGATCGTCATCAAACATTAAGCGTGCGGACCCTACGGGTTCGAGAACTATGTAGACATGACCGAGACTCATGTCCAGTCAATAACCAATAGCGGAACCTGGATGCTCATATTGGCTCCTACATATTGTATGAAGATCTTTACCAGTCAAACCGCATAACAACATACGTTGTTCCCTTTGTCATCGTTATGTTACTTGCCCGAGATTCGATCATCGGTATCTCAATACCTAGTTCAATCTCGTTACCGGCAAGTCTCTTTACTCGTTCCGTAATACATCATCTCGTGACTAACTTATTAGTCATTTGCTTGGAAGGCTTATTATGATGTGTATTACCGAGAGGGCCCAGAGATACCTCTCCAACATTCAGAGTGAAAAATCATATTCTTGATCTATGCCAACACCACGAACACCTTCGGAGACACCTGTAGAGCATTTTATAATCACCCAGTTACATTGTGACGTTTGATAGAACACAAGGTGTTCCTCCGGTATACGGGAGTTGCATAATATCATAGTCATAGGAACATGTATAAGTCATGAAGAAAGCAATAGCAGTAAAACTAAACAATCATAGTGCTAAGCTAACGGATGGGTCTTGTCCATCACATCACTCTCCTAATGATGTGATCCCATTGATCAAATGACAACTTATGTCTATGGCTAGGAAACATAACCATCTTTGATCAATGAGCTAGTCTAGTAGAGGCATACTAGGGACATATTGTTTTGTCTATCTATTCACGCATGTACTAAGTTTCCGGTTAATACAATTCTAGCATGAATAAAAGACATTTATCATGATATAAGAAAATACAAAAATAACATCTTTATTATTGCCTCTAGGGCATATTTCCTTCAAAGTCAAGGTAACCGTGTGTCCAAACATCAAGGGGAAACCCGAGGAATCACCCTCGATGGATTCCGCTCAATGTAGTCATCAAGTTGAACGTAGGAGGAATTGAAGGAAATATGTCCTAGAGGCAATAATAAAGTTGTTATTTATATTTCCTTATATCATGATAAATGTTTATTATTCATGCTAGAATTGTATTAACCGGAAACTTAGTACATGTTTGAATACATAGACAAAACAGAGTGTCCCTAGTATGCCTCTACTAGACTAGCTCATTGATCAAAGATGGTTATGTTTCCTAACCATAGACATGAGTTTTCATTTGATCAACGGGATCACATCATTAGGAGAATGATGTGATGGACAAGACCCATCCGTTAGCATAGCACTATGATCGTTTAGTTTTACTGCTATTGCTTTCTTCATGACTTATACATGTTCCTATGACTATGAGATTATGCAACTCCCGTATATCGTAGAATCACCTTGTGTGCTATCAAACGTCACAACATAACTGGGTGATCATAAAGATGCTCTACAGGTATCTCCGAAAGTATTCGTGGTGTTGGCATAGATCAAGATTAGGATTTGTCACTCCGAGTGTCGGAGAGGTATCTCTGGGCCCTCTCGGTAACACACATCATAATAAGCCTTACAAGCAAAAGACTAATGAGTTAGTCATGAGATGATGTGTTACGGAACGAGTAAAGAGACTTGCCGGTAACGAGATTGAACTAGGTATAGAGATACCGACGATCGAATCTCGGGCAAGTAACATACCGATGACAAAAGGAACAACGTATGTTGTTATGCGGTTTGACCGATAAAGATCTTCGTAGAATATGTAGGAGCCAATATGAGCATCCAGGTTCCGCTATTGGTTATTGACCGGAGATGAGTCTCGGTCATGTCTACATAGTTCTCGAACCCGTAGGGTCCGCACGCTTAACGTTTGATGACGATCGGTATTATGAGTTTATGAGTTTTGATGTACCGAAGGTAGTTCGGAGTCCCGGATGAGATCACGGACATGACGAGGAGTCTCGGAATGTCCGAGACATAAAGATTGATATATTGTACGACTATATTCGGACACCGGAAGTGTTCCGGAAAAGTTTCGGATTTAACGGGATTGCCGGAGGGGGTTACCGGAACCCCCTACGAGGGGGGATGGTCCATAGTGGGCCTTATGGAAAAGAGAGAGGCAGCCCATAGGGCTGGCCGGCGCCCCACCTAGGGTTCCTAGTTGGACTAGGATTGGGGGGGCGCCACCTCTCCCTCTTTTCCTTTCCCTCTCTTCCTTCTTTGGTGGTTCCTACTAGGAATAGGATTGCAATTCTATTCCTAGTAGGATTGCACCCCTAGCCGCACCAAACAAGGGCCGGCCGGCCTCCCCCCTTGCTCCTTTATATACGGGGGCAGGGGGGCACCCAAAGACACACAAGTTGAATTGTTCCAGCCGTGTGCGGTGCCCCCCTCCACAGAAACACACCTCGGTCATACCGTCGCGGTGCTTAGGCGAAGCCCTGCGCCGGTGAATACATCATATCCGTCACCACGCCGTCGTGCTGACGAAACTCTCCCGTGAAGCTCAACTGGATCAAGAGCTCGTGGGACGTCATCAAGCTGAACGTGTGCTGAACGCGGAGGTGCCGTACGTTCGGTGCTCGATCGGTTGGATCGCGAAGAAGTTCGACAACATCAACCGCGTCACTTGACGCTTCTGCTCCCGGTCTACGAGGGTACGTAGACATGCTCTCCCCTCTCGTTGCTATGCATCTAGTAGATAGATCTTGCGTGATCGTAGGAAAATTTTAAAATACTACGTTCCCCAACAGTGGCATCATGAGCCAGGTCTATGCGTAGATGATATGCACGAGTAGAACACAATGAGTTGTGGGCGATACTAGTCATACTGCTTACCAGCATGTCATACTTTGCTTCGGCGGTATTGTGAGATGAAGTGGTCCGGACCGACATTACGTGTACGCTTACGCGAGACTGGTTTCACCGTTACGAGCACTCGTTGCTTAAAGGTGACTCGCGGGTGTCTATCTCTCTCACTTTAGCTGAATCAAGTGTGGCTACGCCCGGTCCTTGTGAAGGTTAAAACAGCACATACTTGACGAAACATCGTTGTGGTTTTGTATGCGTAGGTAAGAACGGTTCTTGCTAAGCCCGTAGCAGCCACGTAAAACGTGCAACAACAAAGTAGAGGACGTCTAACTTGTTTTTGCAGGGCATGTTGTGATGTGATATGGTCAAGACATGATGAGTTATACGGTTTCGTATGAGATGATCATGTTTTGTAATGTTATCGGCAACTGGCAGGAGCCATATGGCTGTCGCTTTATTGTATGAAATGCAATCGCCATGTAATTGCTTTACTTTATCACTAAGCGGTAGCGATAGTCGTAGAAGCAATAGTTGGCGAGACGACAACGATGCTACGATGGAGATCAAGGTGTCGCGCCGATGACGAAGGTGATCATGACGGTGCTTTGGAGAAGGAGATCAAAAGCACAAGATGATGATGGCCATATCATGTCACATATTTTGATTGCATGTGATGTTTATCTTATTATGCTTCTTATTTTGCTAAGAACGACGGTAGCATTATAAGATGATCCCTTACTAAATTTCGAGGTATAAGTGTTCTCCCTAAGTATGCACCGTTGCGAAAGTTCGTCGTGCCGAGACACCACGTGATGATCGGGTGTGATAAGCTCTACGTTCAAATACAACGGGTGTAAGCCAGTTTTGCACATGCAGAATACTCGGGTTAAACATGACGAGCCTAGCATATGCAGATATGGCCTCGGAACACTGAAGACCGAAAGGTCGAGCGTGAATCATATAGTAGATATGATCAACATAAGATGTTCACCATTGAAACTACTCCATCTCACGTGATGATCGGACATGGTTTAGTTGATTTGGATCACGTGATCATTTAGATGACCGGAGGGATGTCTATCTAAGTGGGAGTTCTTAAGTAATATGATTAAATTGAACTTTAATTTATCATGAAGTTAGTCCTGGTAGTATTAGCATATCTATGTTGTAGATCAATAGCTCGCGATGTTGCTCCCCGTTTATTTTTCATATGTTCCTAGAGAAAACCAAGTTGAAAGATGTTAGTAGCAATGATGCGGAATTGTTCCGTGATCTGAGGATTATCCTCATTGCTGCACAAAAGAATTATGTCCTTGATGCACCGCTATGTGACAGACCTATTGCAGGAGCAGATGTAGACGTTATGAACGTTTTGACAAAAGCTCGATATGATGACTACTTGATAGTTTAGTGCACCATGCTTTACGGCTTATAACCGGGACTTCAAAAACGTTTTGAAACGCCACGGAGCATAGGAGATGTTCCAAGAGTTGAAATTAGTATTTCATACTCATGCCTGTGTCGAGAGGTATAAGACCTCTGACAGTACTTTGCCTACAAGATGGAGGAGAATAGCTCAACCAGTGAGCATGTGCTCAGATTGTCTGGGTAGTACAATTGCTTGAATCAATTGGGAGTTAATCTTCCAGATAAGATAGTAATTGACAAAGTTCTCTAGATACTATCACCAAGTTAGTAGAACTTCGTGATGAACTATAATATGCAAGGGATGACGAAAGTAATTCCCGAGCTCTTCACGATGCTGAAGTCGGCGAAGGTAGAAATCATGAAAAAGCATCAAGTGTTGATGGTTAACAAGACCACTTGTTTCAAGTAAAGGGCAAATGGATAGAAGGGGAACTTCAAGAAGAATGACAAGCAAGTTGTCACTCCCGTGAAGAAACCCAAAGCTAAACTCAAGCCTGAAACTAAGTGCTTCTACTGCAAAGGAAATGGTCACTAGAAGTGGAACTGCCCTAGATATTTGGCGGATAAGAAGGATGGCAAAGTGAACAAAGGTATATTTGATATATAGATTATTGATGTGTATTTTACTAGTGTTCATAGCAACCCCTCGGTATTTGATATTGGTTCAGTTGCTAAAGAGTAGTAACTCGAAATGGGAGTTGCATAATGAACAGAAACTAGTTAAAGGATGAAGTGACGATGTGTATTGGAAGTAGTTCCACGATTGATATGATCATCATCGCACACTCCCTATACTTTCGGGATTAGTGTTGAACCTAAATAAGTGTTATTTCGTGTTGAGCATGAATATGATTTGATCATGTTTATTGCAATATGGTTATTCATGTAAGTTAGAGAATAATTGTTGTTCTATTTACATGAATAAAACCTTCTATGGTCATACACCCAATGAAAATGGTTTGTTGGATCTCGATCGTGGTGATACACATATTCATAATATTGAAGCCAAAAGATGCAAGGTTAATAATGATAGTGCAACTTATTTGTGGCACTGCCGTTTAGGTCATATTGGTGTAAAGCGCATGAAGAAACTCCATAGTGATGGACTTTTGGAATCACTAGATTATGAATCACTTGGTGCTTGCGAACCATGCCTCATGGGCAAGATGACTAAAACTCCGTTCTCCGGAACTATGGAGCGAGCAACAAATTTGTTGGAGATCATACATACAGATGTATGTGGACCAATGAGTGTTGAAGCTCGCGGCGGGTATCGTTATTTTCTGACTTTCACTGATGATTTGAGCAGATATGGGTATATCTACTTAATGAAGCACAAGTCTGAAACATTTGAAAAGTTTAAAGAATTTCAGAGTGAAGTGGAGAATCATCGTAACAAGAAAATAAGAGTTTCTACGATATGATCGTAGAGGTAAAATATTTGAGTTAGCGAGTTTGGCCTTCAGTAAAAACAATGTGAAATAGTTTCACTACTCACGCCATCTGGAACACCATAGTGTAATGGTGTGTCCGAACATCATAACCGTACTTTATTAGATATGGTGCGATCGATGATGTCTCTTACCGATCTACTACTATCGCTTTTGGGGTTATGCATTAGAGACAGCTACATTCACGTTAAATAGGGCACCATCTAAATCCGTGGAGATGACACCGTATGAACTATGGTTTGACGAGAAACCTAAGCTGTCATTTCTTTAAGTTTGGCACTGCGATGCTTATGTGAAAAAGTTTCAACATGATAAGCTCGAAACCAAATCGGAGAAGTAAATCTTCATAGGATACCCAAAAAGAAACTGTTGGGTACACCTTCTATCACAGATCCTAAGGCAAGGTCTTTGTTGCTAAGAGTGGATCCTTTCTAGAGAAGGAGTTTCTCTCGAAAGAAGTGAGTGGGAGGAAAGTAGAACTTGATGAGGTAATTGTACCTTCTCCCGAATTGGAAAGGTAGTACATCACAGAAACTCGTTCCCGTGATTCCTACACCAATTAGTGAGGAAGCTAATGATGATGATCATGAAACTTCAGATCAAGTTTCTGCTGAACTTCGTAGATCAACCAGAGTTCGTTCCGCACCAGAGTGGTACGGCAACCCAGTTCTGGAAGTCATGTTACTAGACCATGATGAACCTACGAACTATGAGGAAGCGATGATGAGCCCAGATTCCGCAAAATGGCTTGAGACCATGAAATCTGAGATGAGATCCATGTATTAGAACAAAGTATGGACTTTGGTTGACTTGCCCGATGATCGGCAAGCCATCGAAAATAAATGGATCTTCAAGAGGAAGACCGACGCAAACGGTAATGTTACTGTTTACAAAGCTTGACTTGTTGTGAAAGGGTTTCGACAAGTTCAAGGAGTTGACTACGATGAGACTTTCTCACCCGTAGCGATGCTTAAGTCTGTCCGAATCATGTTAGTAATTGCCGCATTTTATGAAATCCGGCAAATGGATAACAAAACTGCATTCTTTAATGGATTTATTAAAGAAGACTTGTATATGATGCAACCAGAAGGTTTTGTCAATCCTAAAGGTGCTAACAAAATGTGCAAGCTCCAGCGATCCATCTATGGACTGGTGCAAGCATCTCGGAGTTGGAATATACGCTTTGATAAGTTGATCAAAGCATATAGATTTATATAGACTTGCGGTGAAGCCTGTATTTACAAGAAGTGAGTGGGAGCACTACAACCTTTCTGATAAGTATATGTGAATGACATATTGTCGATCGGAAATGATGTAGAATTTTCTGGAAAGCATAAAGGAGTGTTTGAAAGGAGTTTTTCAAAGAAAGAACTTGGTGAAGCTGCTTACATATTGGGCATCACGATCTATAGAGATAGATCAAGACGCTTGATAAGACTTTCGATGAGTACATACCTTGATAAGATTTTGAAGTAGTTCAAAATGGATCAGTCAAAGAAGGAGTTCTTGCCTGACTTGTACGGTGTGAAGTTGAGTAAGACTCAAAGCCAGACCACGGCAGAAAAATATAGAGAGAATGAAAGTCATTCCCTATGCCTCAACCATAGGTTCTATAAAGTATGCCATGCTGTGTACAAAACATGTTGTGTACCTTGCCATGAGTTTGACAGGGAGGTTCAATAGTGATCCAGGAGTAGATCACTGTACAGCGGTCAAAATTATCCTTAGTAATTGGATGACTAAGGAAATGTTTCTCGATTATGGAGGTGATAAAGAGTTCGTCGTAAAGGGTTACGCCGATGCAAGCTTTGACACTAAATCCAGATGACTCTAAGTATCAATCTGGATGCGTATTGAAAGTGGGAGCAATTAGCTAGAGTAGCTCCATGCAGAGCATTGTAGACATAGAAATTTGTGAAATACATACGGATCTGAATATAACAGACCCGTTGACTAAACTTCTCTCACAAGCAAAACATGATCACACCTTATTACTCTTGGGTATTAATCACATAGCGATGTGAACTAGATTATTGACTCTAGTAAACCCTTTGGGTGTTGGTCACATGGTGATGTGAACTATGGGTGTTATTCACATAACGATGTGAACTATTGGTATTAAATCACATGGCGATGTGAGCTAGATTATTGACTCTAGTGCAAGTGGGAGACTGAAGGAAATATGCCCTAGAGGCAATAATAAAGTTGTTATTTATATTTCCTTATATCATGATAAATGTTTATTATTCATGCTAGAATTGTATTAACCGGAAACTTAGTAGATGTGTGAATACATAGACAAAACAGAGTGTCCCTAGTATGCCTCTACTAGACTAGCTCATTGATCAAAGATGGTTATGTTTCCTAACCATAGACATGAGTTGTCATTTGATCAACGGGATCACATCATTAGGAGAATGATGTGATGGACAAGACCCATCCGTTAGCATAGCACTATGATCGTTTAGTTTTACTGCTATTGCTTTCTTCATGACTTATACATGTTCCTATGACTATGAGATTATGCAACTCCCGAATATCGTAGGATCACCTTGTGTGCTATCAAACGTCACAACGTAACTGGGTGATCATAAAGATGCTCTACAGGTGTCTCCGAAAGTATTCGTGGTGTTGGCATAGATCAAGATTAGGATTTGTCACTCCGAGTGTCGGAGAGGTATCTCTGGGCCCTCTCGGTAACACACATCATAATAAGCCTTGCAAGCAAAAGACTAATGAGTTAGTCACGAGATGATGTGTTACGGAACGAGTAAAGTGACTTGCTGGTAACGAGATTGAACTAGGTATAGAGATACCAACGATCGAATCTCGGGCAAGTAACATACCGATGACAAAAGGAACAACGTATGTTGTTATGCGGTTTGACCGATAAAGATCTTCGTAGAATATGTAGGAGCCAATATGAGCATCCAGGTTCCGCTATTGGTTATTGACCGGAGATGAGTCTCGGTCATGTCTACATAGTTCTTGAACCCGTAGGGTCCGCACGCTTAACGTTTGATGACGATCGGTATTATGAGTTTATGAGTTTTGATGTACCGAAGGTAGTTCGGAGTCCCGGATGAGATCACGTACATGACGAGGAGTCTCGGAATGTCCGAGACATAAAGATTGATATATTGGACGACTATATTCGGACACCGGAAGTGTTCCGGAAAAGTTTCGGATTTAACGGGATTGCCGGAGGGGGTTACCGAAAACCCCTACGAGGGGGATGGTCCATAGTGGGCCTTATGGAAAAGAGAGAGGCAGCCCATAGGGCTGGCCGGCGCCCCACCTAGGGTTCCTATTTGGACTAGGATTGGGGGGGCGCCACCTCTCCCTCTTTTCCTTTCCCTCTCTTCCTTCTTTGGTGGTTCCTACTAGGAATAGGATTGCAATCCTATTCCTAGTAGGATTGCACCCCTAGCCGCACCAAACAAGGGCCGGCCGGCCTCCCCCCTTGCTCCTTTATATACGGGGGCAGGGGGGCACCCAAAGACACACAAGTTGAATTGTTCCAGCCGTGTGCGGTGCCCCCATCCACAGAAACACACCTCGGTCATACCGTCGCGGTGCTTAGGCGAAGCCCTGCGCCGGTGAATACATCATATCCGTCACCACGCCGTCGTGCTGACGAAACTCTCCCGTGAAGCTCAACTGGATCAAGAGCTCGTGGGACATCATCAAGCCGAACGTGTGCTGAACGCGGAGGTGCCGTACGTTCGGTGCTCGATCGGTTTGATCGCAAAGAAGTTCGAAAACATCAACCGCGTCACTTGACGCTTCCGCTCCCAGTCTACGAGGGTACGTAGACACGCTCTCCCCTCTCGTTGCTATGCATCTAGTAGATAGATCTTGCGTGATCGTAGGAAAATTTTAAAATACTACGTTCCCCAACAGGAATCACCCTCGAGGTTCACACTTTAGGTGTTGCACGACAGAGATGTATCGGGAATGGTGAAAGAGGAATCAACCTCGATGACCATGACCGAATAGCTACACTACAGAGTCATCATCAGGAGTGCGTTATGAGGTATCACCCTCAGCACTCGATACTAGCTTTGCAGAGTTGAGCAACAAAAGGGGTGTGATGTGATGTGAGGTGTCGGGCTCTAGTAGTCGACCACGTTGATCGAGTCGTCGATGATGAAGCGGGGGCAAAAAGGACAAGGTGAGGGTCACTAATGGATCACTTCCAACCTATACTAAGCAGTTTAGGATAAACAGGTAGGTAACAATAGCAGGTACAAAAGCAGGCTATGCATCAGAATAGGATCAAACAAAAATAGTAGCAAAATCTACTGCAAACATGAGAGAGAATTGACTGGGCGATATTAGGATGATCAAAGGGGGGGCTTGCCTGGAAACTCCGCTGAAAAGGTCTGGTCATCAGAGGCGTAGTCATACCCGGTAGCAACGTCGGTCTTGGAGTCTACAGGAGAGAAGAGCAGGAAGAAACAATAAATACATAGCAAACACGTTTAAGAAACGACGGTAAGCAGTGCCACGGGTGTTCTAACGTAGTGCTACACGATACCCGCGAAGGAGGATAACATCCGGGAATGTTTTCCCGGAGTTAGGCATTTTCGGACAGATGAACCGGAGGGGGAAAGTTGCATGTTCGGTATGATAGGGACGTGTGACGGACGAAACAAACCGCATATTCGAATTCGTATCGTCGTCCTGAACAACTTTCATGTGTAAAACTTTTTCATCCGAGATACGGTTTATCTTCTATGATTTTTCAAAGTTTAAACATTATTCAGAAATTATTAATAATTCTAAAATGGAGTTATTGCATCAGCATTAAGTAAGCAGTCAACAGGGTGTTGACTGCTCAAACAGACGTGTGGGACCCACCTGTCATTGACTCATCTAACTAACTACTGTTTTAGATTAACTAATCTAATTTTAGGTTAATTAAGATTAGTTTATTTATTTATTTATATTAAAAAATTAACCTTTTCTTTTAAATAGGGGTTGGGCCCACATGTCATAGGGCCCGGGGGGCCTAAGCGGGTGGCGGGTGCGGGCATGGACGCCCGCACGAGGTGGCGCACCCGGGCGCGTCGGGGCACAGTGGCCACGGCACCCCGCCGGCGGGTAGCACTGCGAGGTCGTGCCGGAGGCCGCACCGGACGTGGCCGGGATGGGGACGATGGGGCGGCACGCAGCGGCGGCCGGAGGCGGGCGGTCCGACTTGGTGGCGAAGGAGCGCCGACTTGTTAGCGTTGAACGGCGACGGGGACGGGCGCAGTGCCCCGATCTGGATCGGGGGGGGGGGGGGGGGGGGGG
>LR738711.1:516497069-516565447 GCA_902687465.1 Secale cereale
AGCGATTAGGTCACTGGGGGAGGGATTAGGTATAGGCAGTGAGTGGGCCGGCGTGGCGGCCGTGTTGGCCTACTGGGCCGAGGCCCAGATCGGGGGGATCTTTTCCTTTTCTTTTTAATTTTAACATTATTAGTTTTTCTTTTTCTTCTTTAATTTATTTTGTGAACTTAAACCCATTATAAAAAGATGATTGCTTTACCAATATTTCCAAATGATTAATTACATGAAATTGAACATTTTTGTTTGCACATTTGACTAAATTTGAATTTTTCCTTTATTGTCGGTTTTGAATTTGAACGAGGTTTGAATCAACGCAAGTTTATCAACAGTAATCGAGGTGACGTGGCAACATTAGTAGAGGTTTACTATAGCATAATTATCCGAGCGTTACAATTCTCCTCCACAACAAGAAATCTCGTCCCGAGATTTAGGAGGTAGAAGGAAACAGTTCGGGGTATTCATCACGCAGGCGATCCTCACGTTCCCAGGTGGCTTCGTCTTCACAGTGATGTGACCACTGGACTTTGAGGAACTTGATCGCCTTCTGACATGTGCGGCATTCAACTTGGTCAAGAATGCGGACCGGATGCTCTTTATAGGAGAGGTCATGTTGCAACTCGAGCACTTCATGATCCAGTGCTCGGATAGGGTCCTTGAAGCAGCGTCGGAGTTGTGACAGGTGGAACACATCGTGAACCTGAGAAAGGTTCGACGGAAGTTCCAACTGGTATGCCACTTTTCCATGCCTTTCGAGAATAGTGAATGGACCAATATTGCGAGGAGCTAGTTTGCCCTTGATACCGAAGCGGTGTGCACCCTTCATTGGTGTGACTCGAAGATAAGCCTTTTCGCCAGGTTGATAGACCATGCCTTTGTGATGACGGTCATACTGACTTTTCTGACGTGACTGAGGAGTCTTGAGATTCTCGCAAATGACGCGGAGTTGCTCTTCGACATGTTGGATAATATCCGGACTGAAGAGTGGATGTTCCCCAGTTTCTGACCAGTTCAGAGGGGTTCGACACGTTCGTCCATATAATACTTCGAAGGGAGCCATCTTCAGACTTGCCTGATAGCTATTATTGTAAAAGAACTCGGCATATGGAAGAGATTCCTCCCATTTCTTGCCGAAGGAAATAACACAAGCTCGAAGCATGTCTTCAAGAACTTGATGGACGTGTTCACCTTGTCCCTGCGACTGAGGGTGAAATGTAGTGCTGAAAGACAGATGAGTCCCCATAGCTTCCTGAAAACTTTGCCCAAAATCTTGAAGTGAATAAGCTGCCACGGTCTAAGCTGATTACCAATGGAATACCATGGAGGGAAACAATCCTCAACATATAGAGAGTTGCCAGCTGACTAGCAGTGACCGTTTCTTTGACAGCCAGGAAGTGTGCAACTTTAGAAAGTCGGTCAATGACGACAAGAATAGCATCATTACCTTTCTGTGAGTAGGGAAAACCAGTGACAAAGTCCATTTCAACATGGTCCCATTTACATTCATGAATAGAGATAGGTTGCAGAGTTCCAGCAGGCCTTTGATGTTATGCTTTGATACGACAGCAAACGTCACATTCAGCAACATAACGAGCAATGTCTTACGTCATATTTGACCACCAGAATCTCTGACGAATGTCTTGGTACATCTTGGTGCTACCCGGATGAATAGACAAAGGCATATCATGAACTTCTTTCATAACCTTCTGAGTCATATCCAGGTTGTCTTTTGAAGGAACCACTAGGCGACCTTTAAAGAACAAGGTGCCATCATCTTCAACCATGAAGAACGGGGGCCTTCCTTCTGCGAGGTAGCGCTTAATCTTCTCAACTTGAGAGTCAAATTTCTGCAGCCTCTTGATGTTGTCCACGAGATCTGGTTCGACTACCAGGGTATTAAGGGAACCCTGGGGAACAACACGGAGGTTCATCTTGTAGAATTCTCAAGGAGGGGGTGCGAGTGCACCAGGAGGAACAATATGGAGGTTCAGCTTTCTGAATTCTTCTACAAGCGAGGGCTGAACTTTTCAAACTTGGAGGTGGTTGCAATATGACTTGCGGCTCAAGGCATCAACCATTACATTAGCCTTGCTCGGTGTATAGGAAATACCCAAGTCAAAATCACCTACAGTCTCCATCCATCTCTGCTAACGGAGGTTCAAATCTGGCTGACTAAATAGATACTTCAGACTTTGGTGGTCGGTGAAGATCCCGCAACGATTACCAAGAAGGTAATGGCACAACTGTTTCAGTGCATATATGATAGCAGCAAGCTCGAGGTCATGAACTGGATAGTTCTCTTCGTGAGGGCGCAATTGACGAGAGCCATAAGCAATCACCCTGCACTCTTGCATTAGGACACAGCCTAATCCTCGACGTGAGGCGTCGCATTAAATGACGAAATCCTTTTTAGTATCTAGAGGAGCAAGCACTGGTGCAGAAGTCAGTTTGTCTTTGAGTGCCTAGAAACTTTCCTGGCACTTTTCTTTCCATTAGAACTTGATGCCTTTGTGAAGCAGACCAGTCAGGGGCTTGGCTATCTTGGAGAAGTTCTCGACAAATTGACAGCAATAGCTGGTGAGTACGAGAAAACTTCTGACTTGTTTCATATTCTTCGGAGGGGTCCAATCGAGAATAGCCTGAACTCGCTCAGGGTTGATGGCAATACCATCATTGGAGATCACATGGCCAAGGTAGGTTACTTCGGGAAACCAGAATTCACACTTAGAATACTTGGCATATAGTTGATGCTCTTGAAGCTTTTCCAGAACAAGACGAAGATGTTCAGCATGTTCTTCTTTGTTCTTGGAGTATACAAGTATATCATCCAGATAAACCACGACGGACTTGTCGAGGTATTCCATGAATATGTAGTTCATCAGACGAGAGAAAGTTGCTGGAGCATTGGTTAAACCGAATGACATAACGGTGTACTCGTATGAACCATAGTGAGTAACGAATGCGGTCTTGGGAATATCCTTTTCACGAACCCGAATCTGGTGGAAACCCAACCTCAAATCAAGTTTAGAGAATACTGAGGAACCAACCAGTTGATCATACAGATCGTCGATTTTGGGAAGCGGATACTTGTTCTGAATTGTTGCCTAGTTGATAGGTCAGTAATCTTGGACCAAACGATTCGTACCATCCTTCTTCTTGACAAAGAGAGAAGGTGCTCCCCAAGCAGAGGAACTTGGACAGATAAAACCCTGACGAAGTGAAGTGTTGATTTCCTCCTTAAGCTCAAGGAGTTCAGGCGGCGGCATCTTGTAGGGTCACTTGGCAATAGAAGTAGTGCCCGGCTTCAAGTCTATGATGAATTTAACAGCTCTAGCAGGGGGTATTCATGGAAGTTCTTCTGGAAAGACATCTTTCGAAATCACGAATGACTGGAATGTTCTCTATTCCTTCCAGAGGTGTAGCATTCAATGCATTCCGAACATATATCTGTTCTCGGCATCTTGGGTCCTTTGTGTTGAGTAGTTGATCAACTTGCCAGAAGGGTGAGTGAGTTGGACTGACTTGGTGGCACAGTCGATCTGGGTTTGGTGAGGGATCCAACCAATTCATGCCCAAAATGACATCTACGATAGAAACCTTGAGGGCCATGAGTGAAGCTGTGAATACTAACCCTCCAATTTCAATGTGGTTATTGTGGGCTATCATCGAGGTATCCCACCTGGATCCTGGAGAGCTAACCAACAGTGGAGGGTACATGTTTTCGAATGATAATTCTTGCTTGCGTGCAAATGCTTCATAAATGAAGGAATGCGATGCTCCCGAATCAAAAAGAACAGAAGCTGGGACTGAATTCACTAAAAGGGTACCGATTACAATTTTGGGGTCCCGTCGAGCTTCTTCAACCTTGACATGATTGACATGACCATGACTAAGTGCAGGCGACCTGACATTTGGGTTTCTCGGTTGATGAGCTCGTGTCTTTTGATTTTGTGCCGGACGGTAGTTGGCAGCACGATGCCCTGGCTGTCCACACTTGCGACATAAACCATCATTATGGGGAGGAGCCACATCATTGGACTGCCCACCCTGAATAGTTAGTTGACTCGGCGGCGGAGGCAGACGAGGTGCAACATAAGACAACCTTGGAGTTGGAGCATGTCGGTGATGAACATTGTCTGGGATCCAGACTCAACATTTCCGAGAAGGCTGGCCCGAGGATGCGCCAACATCTCTAGTACGCTTGAGCAACTCCTAGTACTCGGTCAGAACAGTTTCAGTTCGGAAAGCTTGGCTGACAAGCTTCACAAAGTCTACGCATTCATGAGGAAGAAGTGCAAGCTTTATATCGGGACGCTATCCTTCACAAAATTTCTCCTTCTTACGAGTGTCAGTGTCGACGTCATCCTTAGCATAGCGGGATAAATCAGGGAATTTCCTCTGATATTCATCCACAGTCATTGTGCCCTATGAGAGTTTGTGGAACTCCTTCTTCTTCTGGTCCATCGGACCTTGAGGAATGTGTCGTGCACGAAATGCTAACTAAAATTTCTGCCAAGTGGTTACAGTTTCTGCAGGCAGCATACTCCTTTGGCTTTCCCACCATTGAGCAGCTGGACCTTTCAATTGAAATGTCGCAAAGGTGACGTAACTGGCAGGGGCAACATTAGCTGACTTCATCTCAAACAGGATGTCATGAAGCCAATCATAAGCATCCATAGGATTGGTGGAGTTGCGAAAAATGGACGGGTTGAGGCGCACAAATTCTGGCAGTGTTATTGGGGCAGGCTGTTGATGAGCATTCTGGTTTGGAAGCTGGGCCATTACTCCAGTCATAAACTGACGATTCAGCTCAAAATGCTACATCATTGTGGCAATATAGCGTGGAGGTGGAGGATCATCAGCCATCCTGCTAAAACATAACAGGGGTAGTTTAGCATTGAGCATTTGCTAAGACTAGTGACCGTTCATCACGAAACATGCATAGTGAAAGAAACACTATGAATGCATCGTAGTAGTCAACATGACATAGTGTGCACTATTCAAAACTACTATACTAAGGAAAACTATGGCTTTATCCATATTTGGGGTGAATGTGGTCACGGGATCCTAAAGTTAGAGTTAGCAAATCCGTTTAACCCGAAGAGAAGAGATATCAGAATCCCAGAGTATAGATGAGGAATAAAAGATCCTAATACCACCCAATTGGCGACGTGGGCCCGTAAGCCACACAGCCATGTTAGTAAAATAGTTTTCCACAGACTAGACACAACTTCGGCCAAGGAGTTGGAAAGGGGGATTCTACAGGCAGTCAACTCTCATACCAATTTGTGACGCCCCTGATTTGACCGTACACTAATCAAGCACGCAAACGTGTACGACCAAGATCAGCGACTCACTGGAAGATATCACAACACAACTCTGGACACAAATTAAAATAATACAAGCTTCATATTACAAACCAGGGGACTCGAGGGCTCGAATACAGAAGCTCGAAAGCAACAGAGTTAGAGGAAGCAACAATATCTGAGTACAGACATAAGTTAAACAAGTTCTGCCTTAAGAAGGCTAGCACAAACTGAAGGAAATATGCCCTAGAGGCAATAATAAAGATGTTATTTGTATTTCCTTATATCATGATAAATGTCTTTTGTTCATGCTAGAATTGTATTAACCGGAAACTTAGTACATGTGTGCATACATAGACAATACAGAATGTCCCTAGTATGAATCTACTAGACTAGCTCATTGATCAAAGATGGTTATGTCTCCTAGCCATAGACATGAGTTGTCATTTGATCAACGAGATCACAATATTAGGAGAATGATGTGATGGACAAGACCCATCCGTTAGCTTAGCACTATGATCGTTTAGTTTTACTGCTATTGCTTTCTTCATGACTTATACATGTTCCTATGACTATGAGATTATGCAACTCCTGAATACCGGAGGAACACCTTGTGTGCTATCAAACGTCACAACGTAACTGGGTGATTATAAAGATGCTCTACAGGTGTTTCCGAAGGTGTTCGTGGTGTTGTCATAGATCAAGAATAGGATTTGTCACTCTGAGTGTCGGAGAGGTATCTTTGGGCCCTCTCGATAATACACATCATAATAAGCCTGGCAAGCAAATGACTAATGAGTTAGTCATGATATGATGTATTAGAGAACGAGTAAAGAAGACTTGCCGGTAACAAGATTGAACTAGGTATTGAGATACCGACGATCAAATCTCAGGCAAGTAACATACCAATGACAAAGGGAACAACGTATGTTGTTATGCGGTTCGACAGATAAAGATCTTCGTAGAATATGTAGGAGGCAATATGGGCATCCAGGTTCCGCTATTGGTTATTGGCCAGAGAGATGTCGCGGTCATGTCTACATAGTTCTCGAACACGTAGGGTCCGCATGCTTAAACGTTCGTTGACGATATAGTATTTAATGAGTTATGTATGTTGGTGACCGAATGTTATTCGGAGTCCCGGATGTGAACACGGATATGATGAGGAAATCTGGAATGGTCCAAAGATAAAGATTGATATATGAGATAATAGTGTTTGACCTCCGGAAGGATTCCGGAATTCATCGGAAGGGGTTCCGGATGTTTCCCTAATTGTTTGGGTACGAGAACACTTTATTTGGGCCAAAAGGGAAAGCCCACAAGGTTTTTGTAAAGCGCAAAAGGAAGCTTTGCAGAGTCTAGGGTCCAGACGCCAGGGTCCCTGGCTGGGTCCAGACGCTGGGAACCCTGGCGTCTGGCCCTGGAGTCCGAGAAGGACTTGCCTTTCGGGTGATACCGACTTTGTGGAGGCTTTTACTCTAAGTTTTGACCCCAAGGCTCAACATATAAATAGAGGGGTAGGGCTAGCACCCAAGACATATCAAGATACACCAAGGCGTGTGCTGGCAACCCTGACCCTCTAGTTTATCCTCCGTCTAGTTCCTGTAGTGGTTGGCGAAGCCCTGCAGAGATTGTTCTTCAACAACAACCGTCACCATGCCCTCGTGCTGCCGGAACTCATCTACTACTTCGCCCGTCTTGCTGGATTAAGAAAGCGAGCATGTCATCGAGTTTAACGTGTGCTGAATGCGGAGGTGCCATACGTTCGGTACTAGATTGGGATGGATCGTGGAGGTGTACGACTACATCAACCGCGTTGATAAATGCTTCCACTTTCGGTCTACGAGGGTACGTAGACACACTCTCCCCTCTCGTTGCTATGCATCTAGTAGATAGATCTTGTGTGATCATAGAGAATTTTTGAAATACTACATTCCCCAACAGTGGCATCATGAGCCAGGTCTATGCGTAGATGATATGCACGAGTAGAACACAATGAGTTGTGGGCGATAATAGTCATACTGCTTACCAGCATGTCATACTTTGATTCGGCGGTATTGTGAGATGAAGCGTCCCGGACTGACATTACGTGTACGCTTATGTGAGACTGGTTTCACCGTTACGAGCACTCATTGCTTAAAGGTGACCGGTGGGTGTCTGACTCTCTCACTTTAGTTGAATCGAGTGTGGCTACGCCCGGTCCTTGTGAAGGTTAAAACAACACATACTTGACAAAAAATCATTGTGGTTTTTGTAAGCGTAGGTAAGAACGGTTCTTGCTAAGACCATAGCAGCCACGTCAAACTTGCAACAAAAAAGTAGAGGACGTCTAACTTGTTTTTGCAGGGCATGTTGTGATATGGTGTGGGGACCCCGACTTAAGAGTCGAGATCACCGAATGCACGTGTACAGTGATCCCAGAGATCAATGCTCACAGAACACACAGAAGCTGAATAACAAGAGTCTTACATCCATACATACCGTCTTACACAAATTATGGCCATTATGGCCAAGTCTTACATAGATAAAGCCTCAAGGGCTGAATAGCAAATAACTCGAATGGCGGAAGTCTTCGACGATAAGTAGAACCCATGCCATCTGCCTTAACCCTACAGGCATTCTGACTGGGATAGCTTCCTAGTTCGCATGTTCGTCTCCATAGAACTCTTCTTCATATTCCTGTTCCTCCATGCCTGGCCAATTAAATAACCAGTGGCAAGCCAATGAGTACTTTGAATGTACTAGCAAGCAACCCATGATTTGGTTCAAGTAACAATGCAATTGAACAACAATGAGCAATCTAGCAACGAGCTAGAATAAATATTCTACCATCAAGTGTATGCATCAATAAATTCACGTAACCTCGAGATCAGGTTACCGATATCAACATGAATAGGATTCAACTCATCGAGTCAAGTCACCACCTTGACTCATCACACACACATACTTACACCGATGTAGTAAAATTCTGGACATAGTTTAAGTAGCACCACCCAACTGTCCATGACCGTGGACACGACTATTCAAATAGTTTTACACTCTGCAGAGGTTGCGCACTTTACCCACAAGATCCGGGAAGCTTTCGTGTCACCCACGATCCCGCAGTACCTCAAGTACTAGGGGGAACCACCCGGTCATTACCTTTCCTTAGACGACACTAACATAGGGTCCACTCTTTGGTGCACATCCCTCGAGTACAAACTATAGATCATGGGACTGGCCCTATTTTCAATGTCACGCGTACACGAAAGGGACCAACGGTGTGTCCGGTGCCCTGTAAAAATAGTCATGGTCGTCTATCCAAGCACGACCCCGTCCCGGGAAAGACCTCAAGTCTTCCCGTCACTAGTAATGTGGGCACCATGCTAGTATCGGCCTAAGTAATCAATAATGCCCCGTCCCATAAGGGGTAGAGTGGTTGCACATGTTTGGTTGGGACGGTAGTCACACATAAATCTAATCCATCATTTCACCCATGCACAAGATCTTAATCGACACATCACTTCTTCCTCAAGTGATGGCCTAACTCAGCATCACCCTCGGGCATTAGGGGTACCCGATGGGTTTTTTGAAAAGAATACAACCACGAAGGTTTCATGGCACAAACATGCATCACTAAGCATCACTACTAACCATTAGCATTGCATCTAAGCACTTAGCAAGATCATGAATAAGTCATGCATCATGTGGTGGTTCTCAACTAGGTCACCACCGTAACTCTTATCATCATGCATTCGGAAACAAACGGGTTTCGAAGAACGCAAGGGTATCATGGTCAAAGGGCTGCTTTCCTGGATTGTCTTGGTCTTCAAAGTCTTCAAATCCTTCCCCACCTTCTTCTTCAGCAACCTCATCAAATACGGTATCTGATCGTCGCAAAATAACAATGGAAAAATAAGACCACAATAAAAATAGAAAAATCAAAGTGCTCAAAAAAAAAGTCAACTTATTTTTGTTAAATACTAGAGGGAAAACTAAGATGGCAAAAATGCTTAGTTTGAGTTTTGGAGTGGCAGAATGGAGTCTAAGAATATTTGAACAGAAGTTTTATTGTTCAAATATGAATTTAAATTTGAACATAACAGAAAAGGTTCATGGATATGTGTGAAAGTGGCATCATTAAATAGGTTGGAATTTTATAAGTTTTTAGGAGTTGGAATTAATTCATTTGGATATATATTTAATTATGTGGAATTATTTGAAATTCCACAGAAAAGAATAAAAGAAAAAGGCTCTGTGCCACTGGGACAGAACGGCCACAGTGCAACGGCCCTGGGAAAATACAGCCCACCGCACGGCGCCAGCGCGCGCCAGGGTTTTTTAAACCTGACGGGCGGGCCCGGCGGTCAGCGTCAGAGAGGGGGCGAGAGAGAGGTGAGGATGATAGGCGGGGCCCGCCTGTCATCTTCAACCTCGCGGCCAGAGAAGCGGCGAGCTCACCGGCGGCGATAGGGTGCACGGCGAGGCAAGCTACGGGCAGGAATGGACCCCGCGGAGAGTCGCCGTTCTAGTGGTGCTGGAGTTGGCCGCCGGAGGGGCCTGGTTCGCCGGCGGCGAGAACATGCGGCGGAGGAGCGTCGGGAGGTTGCTGCTCTAGTCGATTCCGGCAGCTGCAGAGAGGGGAAAGAGGGGGAAACGCATCAGTGACTTACTGTGGTGCTAGATCGAGCGAGAGGGAGGGCTAGGGCGGCCTGTACTGGGCTGGCGACGGGAAGCCGCCGCGGCGGAGCTCGAGCTCGATCTCGAGCTCGGGAGGGTCTGGAGAGAGGCGAGTGGCTCAGGGAGGTGATTGAGAGATGGAGGATGCTGTTGGTGAAGAGAGGAGGGGCTCGGGGGTTCCTATTTATAGGAGAATGGCGAGGTGCCGTGGACCTGTGCGTCGGCGAGCCTCTGCTCGTCGCCATAGTGCACGGGAGGTGTTGGGGAGACGTCTGCGGTGTTACTGGACGAGTTCCAGGGCAGAGGGAAGGAAGAGGGGGAGCAGGGGATGCTTCTGGAGCTGCGCGCGTGCGAGGACGACGAGTGGAGCTTGCGGGCGGCCGGTGCGCGTGTGAGGGCATCCACTGGAGGGCAAAGGAGGAGGGGGACAGCGCCGGGGGGAGTTGCGGACGCCGAGGCACATCGATTGGCGTGAGGGGGGGGCACGAGGTGGTCGGAGGCGATGGATTGGGCGAGGCTACAATGCGGTTGCGCACTGTAGCGTGCTCTGGAGCGTGCTTATGGCATGCCACCGCATGCCGTTGGCTCACTGGTCGTGTCCGCCGTGTCTGGGGGGTCCAACACGGAGTAAACAACCCAGCTGTGGCTTGGGATGCCTTGGATGCACAGTGAGAGAGGAGGGAAGCTGGTAGATGGGTAGAACTGGGCTGTCCAGCAAGGTAATTTGGGGTTTTCACCCCTCAATCATTGATCTATGGACATGGGGAAGTTACTGGAGATAGAATGTAACTAGGTGAGGCTGTGGTAGAAAGTTGAGGCAAAAGTAAATAGTAAAAGAGGTCAAGATGATGGTTTTGGTAAAATGGCAGAAGGTGTTTGATCATGTTTTGGGCAAGAAAATGATCTTCACTAGCCATGACACTTAACAGGATTGAATGTCATATGGAAATAGGGTGTTTCACCAAATTTGGGCTCATTTGAAGAAACTTGCCAATGCAACTTTGGTGAACCCTAGAAAACAACAGAAATGGTTTCACCATGTTTGAGTCAAGCTAATCATCTCCCCTTGATGCACCACTTGGTGTAGTTTCCTCATTTGGGGTATTGATCATGCTCACAAAGTTTGAAGCTCCAGGTAAAAAGTTGGTAATGTAAGGTTGTTCAAATTGAATTTGAACAGAAATGGTTTTGGGGTATTCTGATCAAGTTACCCTACTCCAAAGCTTGTGCCATTTGGTCTAGATGCCTTATTAGACCTTTCTAGCATGTGCACCAAGTTTGAAGGCAGTTGGATAAGTTTGGCAATGTAAAGTTGCTCAAACTTCAGATATGGACAGAATGGTTTTGAAGGGTTTTGAGGATGTTATCTTGCTTCCCAAGGCATGGGGCTTGGCAAGATCATCAAATATGTCATATATGACATGATAGAATATCCCTGGAATTTTTAGAGAATAATTCCTTTGTAAATATTTCAAAAGCTTGAAATATCCAGAAAGGGTTTCTGAGGGATTAGCCCATTATTTTGAACATTACCAAGTGTTGAAACTCTTCTATATGGAGAATATATGTCCTATGAGTCTCCCTGAATTTTGGCAAATATTTTTGAAATACTTAATTAATTTTTCCCTATTAAAGACCATTTCTAGCCTTAAGAAAAAGCTTTTAAATAAAATAGCAAAATAACTTTTAAAATTATACTTTTGTGGTTTCTGGGAGTCCTATATGTACTGGGTTTCAAATATACTTTTTGAAATAATTTTCTCACCCTAAATCAAGCACTTGCAGTGCAAACCTCAATTCAGGGGTTTTTGGAATACTAAATTTTAAAAATACATTTTGGCCAAATTAATTTTATAAGAAAATACTATATTGCTATAAACACTTGGTATGATCATTGGGCAGAAGTTTTGGGTATGGAGATGAATTCCTCAAGAGGTAATAGTTGACTATAATGAGCACATGAAAAACATATGAAGAAAAACTCAATTCCAAATAAAAGCCAAATGATGCCAAAAAAAATTGCTGGTCCAAATTTTCATGCTTCATTGATGCAAATGACATGTTACAAAATGCAGAGTGTGACATATGGTCAAGACGTGATGAGTTATACGTTATTGTATGAGATGATCATGTTTTGTAAAGTTATCGGCAACTGGCAGGAGCCATATTGTTGTCGCCTTATTGTATGAAATACAATCGCCATGTAATTGCTTTACTTTGTCAATAAGCGGTAACGATAGTCGTGGAAGCAATAGTTGGCGAGACGACAACGATGCTACGATGGAGATCAAGGTGTCGCGCCGGTGACGATGGTGATGATGATGGTGCCTTGGAGATGGAGATCAAAAGCACAAGATGATGATGGCCATATCATGTCACATATTTTAATTGCATGTGATGTTTATCTTAGTATGCTTCTTATTTTGCTTAGTACGGCGGTAGCATTATAAGATGATCCCTTACAAAATTTCAAGGTACAAGTGTTCTCCCTGAGTACGCACCGTCGCGAAACTTCGTTGTGCCGAGACACCACGTGATGATCGGGTGTGATAAGCTCTACGTTCACATACAAGGGGTGCAAGCCAGTTTTGCACATGCAGAATACTCGGGTTAAACTTGACGAGCCTAGCATTTACAGACATGGCCTCGGAACACTGGAGACAGAAAGTGTCGGTGTACAAAAGTAGGGGCGCTCTTTTTTACCCCTTACTTGTGCACGTGCAGTCAGAGCCACGCCTGTGGACAAACACAACGGAGCAGAAGGGGGAAGCCAGGAGTGCGGAGTTACCAGAACAACACCAAGACGGCGACACGAGAAGACCAAGAAAGGAGACAGGCTCTCCCCCGGCAAGGACCCTTGCTGGGGTGGCCTGCGTGCCCCCGGCAAGGGCCGTTGCCGGGGCGATCCACTCAGATGCCTCTGTCGAAGCCACCCTTGAAGCCTATGGGCTCCAACAGTATCAACAACATTGGAACCAAGTCTCGGGAAGCGCCCACGTGATGGCATGCAGGTCTTTGTGAAGAAAAAGATCTATGACTCCCAAGATAAGAAACAGAAGACATGGCGATCACAAGGCTTCTTGCCGAGGACGCCCACGAGGCCCCGGCAAGCCTCCTTGCCGAAGACACCCCGGAGCCCCGGCAAGTCTCTCGCTGCAGGATACTCATGGAGGTCCCGGCAAGACCCTTGCCGGAAACAGAAGCAAGTCTGCGGTAAGCCCTTGCCGCCCAGTCGCCGCCCCAGCTCGGCGGCCGACCCGCTGGCCCAGGCAGGCACCCATGTGGCGATATGTGGTTCCTGGGCTAGCTAGTCAAGCACCTGCATGGTGGCATGCAGATCGTCGTGAAGGCCCTACCACGACGCCACCTCAGCTGCCTGCCTCGCTGGCCTAGACGCGCGTCGCGACCAGAAAGAGCCGCCACGGACAGGACGAGCTTCTTTTCCGTCCCCGATAAAGTAAATAGACACCTAAGCAGCGCATTTAATGCGCCTTGTCCCGTAATGGCATGGGATAAGCCTAAACGCTGTACACCTTTCCACCTCATGTGTGCCACTGTGGCACGCCCTTTAGACTATAAAAGGAGGCCCGCGGCCTACTAGAGGAGGATTCGGATCCTGGAAAGCTTGATAGGCACCGTAGCTAGCTCAAGAACTCAAGAACATTCAAATATACACCAAAGCAGGACTAGGGTATTGCGCATCCTCGTGGCCCGAACCTGGGTAAACGATCGATGTACTGACTCTTAGACCTGCTCTTTGTACAACCCCGCGCCCGCCAACCGTAGAAGGGATTCAAGTGATCCCATAGGTGTCGTTTTGTACCGACATCTTTGCGCGCCAGGTAGGGGGTGCGCAGTTGTGCAAATCTGGTCTAGTAGTTATTGTAGCGATTCTTCATCGCCATGGCCCCTAAGAAGAAGACGATCGTGGTAGTCGGCTCGTCTGCAGCCGAATGGCCCGTGCCGGCGCAGGCTGATGACGGGGTGGTCGCAGATGGAAGCCGAGGCGCACGCGTGAAGACCCGCGCCATTCCAGCAGCCGAAGCGTGGCAAGCGGCGTCGTTCGTGCACGAGATGACAAGGCACTCGCCACCAAGTCCAAGGGTGGAGCCGGGCCCCCTTCAGGTGGTGTGGGGCCCTCCAAGAGCGGCGTCGTACCCCACACGGGTGACGTGGCGACTTCCAAGATGCCCACGGCAGTGCCCACGGTGCGTTCCTCCCAGGTCTGCGTGATGAGCAGCATCGCCGCGCGGAGGACCCTGGGCGCCGCCGCGGGAAGAGCCCCGCGCATCAGTCACGAGATGCGGAAGATCAGCATGCTCGCCGAGGCGCTGGCGAGGATGGCGTGCAGCTGCGGGACCGTGATAGAGCTCCTTCTAACATGGTTAGAAGTCACAGCATGTCTCGATCCACGCAGCTCTCCCTGCCACCCACGCCGGCGGAAGCCTTAGCGCGCGCAGTTGCTCCTCGACTTCCCTCATGCTGCGGAGAAGCTCGACGAGTGGAGAGCTACCGTTTGTAGCCTCGTTGCCATTGCCAACAAGGATGAACTTCGGCCGGCGGGGCCTTCGGGCCGACGCTTTGCCGAGCCATCACACGCCAACGGTGGAAGGACCGGAGGCGCCGCAGCCATGGTGCATTCTCCTCCTCCTCGCCAGCTACCACGTGTGCCGGCCCGTCGGGACGATGCTTGCGACGACGTATCCATAGCGTCGTCCGACCCATGGACCCAAGAAGATCAGCGCCAAGTTCTTCGAGAGCGTGCCCACGAGGACGCTCAAACCACCATCGAGCGTCAGCGCGAGGCACGCCACCAGTCGGATAGGCGGGCAGGGCCTGCTGTGGACAACCCAGCACCGGGAGGGTCTGGAGCTTACCTTACGAGGTAGGCTGCCTGGCCTTTACCCGTGAACTGGGGCGTTTCTAGTAGCCCACCCACCGCACCTTCAAGCCCGACGTCGGCGAGAAGTACAATGGAAGACTCACCCGTCAGAGTTCCTCGGCATCTACACCATCGCGATGCAGGCTGCTGGGGCGTGCGTGCGCAAGGTGCTTGCCAATTATTTCCCGTTGGCACTTAACCCCAACGTCATGTCATAGTTGATGCACTTGCCGGCGGACTCCATTTCTTCCAGGTTGGATTTGTGCCTTGAGTTTGTTAGCGTTTTTACGGGGGGCCACCAGGCTCATGGCCAAGCAAGCGATTTGTATGTCATCCACCAGAACGAAGGTGAAAGCCTACGCAAGTACATACAGAGATTCAGCTGAGTGCAGTACAACATCCCAGACGTTCATCCTACCGCCATCATCAGCGCATTCCACTAGAACATGCGCAACCGCAAGATGCATGAGGAGCTGGCGATGAATAAAGTCAAGGATGTGGCCAAACTCTGCATTCCAGCCAACAGATGCGCCTGGGCTGAAGAGGGAAGGAAGTACCCCGGTGTAACGCCCCGGACACACCCGCCGGTGGTCGTTACTCCTGGCGGGATCTAGACTGGCCTCACATATCAATACTAGTCTTTTCTGCGCACTTTGTCCTCACTCGTGCGCACCCGGGAGCAACTTCCCGGTCGGTCACCCATCCTGAAACTACTCCAAGCTAAGAACGCTTAACTTTGGAGTTCTATCCGAATGGGCTCCCAGAAAAGAAGGAATTCCTTATTGATATGAGTAGTCTATCATCCTTAATAAGCCAGGCCATCACATACACCCTCACTCAGAGGAACCGACGTCCTCGTCGGGCCACAGGAATGTTCCCTCTTGGCACAACCGTCTGTGCTTCCAGGACAGCACATGTGCCATGCCGTGTGCCACGACGGGTCACAAACGTCATGCACAACATGACTGCAAACTGTCCACAAACATCCGTGTAACCGCGAGGGTCGGCTCTGATACCAACTTGTAACGCCCCGGACACACCCGCCGGTGGTCGTTACTCCTGGCGGGATCTAGACTGGCCTCACATATCAATACTAGTCTTTTCTGCGCACTTTGTCCTCACTCGTGCGCACCCGGGAGCAACTTCCCGGTCGGTCACCCATCCTGAAACTACTCCAAGCTAAGCACGCTTAACTTTGGAGTTCTATCCGAATGGGCTCCCAGAAAAGAAGGAATTCCTTATTGATATGAGTAGTCTATCATCCCTAATAAGCCAGGCCATCACACCCGGCAAAGACGCCGGTGTGGAAACCGGTTCTTGGACGAAGACATCGTCGCCCCGACGAAAAAGGGTCGACGTCGTAACAAGAAACGCAAGGGCAAGGCTGTGTTTGCAATCGATGGATCCGACGACGCCGGCACCGCCAAGAAAACCAAGGCAGATGACCCCGGCAAGGAAATCGCCGGGTGTGTCGCCTGCCGAGCCTTGGCGGCCGCCGACAAGCCAGGAAACTCCGACAAGCCGTACTGCAAGATCCATCGTACCAAAGGCCATGACCTCCAGAACTGCCGACAAGTCGAGAAGCTCGCAAAGAAGCAAAAGTCCGAGTACGAGAGGCGAGAAAAGGAGAAAGGCCAAGATGGTGCTGAGGGATCCGACAAGAAACATGGCGGCCAGCCTGGCCGCCGCTGCAAAGATAACCAACAAGAACGACCCGCCCGGGGCCGTGACAAGAAGCGAGAAGATGATGATCGCGAAGAGGACGACGAGTCCGGCGAGCAAGAGTTCCAGAAAGCCACGGAGGCCATGTGCGTCGACGATGGTGCCTCCCTGCACACCTCCCACCGCCAACTTAAACGGTGGGCGTGTGAGATCACAGCAGCGGAGCCGTCGTTTGATGCCCAGAAGCCGCTGAGGTGGTCCAGCACTCCTATCATCTTTGATGACGAGGATCACCCTGACCGCACGACTGCGGTCGGGTGTTTGCCATTGTTGGTCTCACCAACAATACACAATCTCAAGGTGACGAAGATGTTGGTTGATAGCGGGGCCGACCTGTACTTGATCTCGCCCGTCGTGATCAAAAGGCTGCAAATCCCTGATGGAGACCTCGAGGAGATGGACTCGTTCAAGGAGTCAACCTAGGAAGAAGCCAGCCCAAGGGTAAAGTCACGCTGCTCGTCACATTCGAGGGCGAGCTAAACTACAGGACGGAGAGGATTTTTTTATGTGGCCGAGATCCCCTTGCCTTACAATGGGATCCTCGGCCGCCCAGTGTTGGCCAAATTCATGGCGGCGTCCATTACGCCTACAACGCACTGAAGATGCCCGGGCCGATATCCATCATCACCGTGCCCTCCGACAAGAAGGATGCGCTGATCTGCGCTGATCATCTTTACCGGGAGGCAGTTGCAGCAACTGCCGCCAAGGCACTTGCTCCTGCCACTGAAGCCCCAGGAGGGAAGAAGACCGGTAAGGCATCTCGCGCCTACTCTGGCAAGCGCTCCTCTTCGGAATGTAGCGCTCCCGTCGAGAACATGCCAGAGAGCTCCACCGGCAAGAGAAAGAAATCCAGAGTTGCTCCACCAGAAACCAAGTGGGTGTCCGTCAAGGAGGATGGCACGGGAGGGGCCTTCACCATAAGCTCCGCCCTCGGCAGCAAATAGGAAGACGCGCTCGTCACCTTCCTGTGGGTGAATGTCGACGTGTTTGCATGGCAAGCGTCAGACATCCCCGGCGTTCCCAGGGAGGTGATTGAGCACCATCTTGTTGTCTGCCCTCATGAGCGGCCCGTCAAGCAAAAGGTCGGGAAGCAAGATCTGGAGCGGCAAGGGTTCATCAGGGAGGAAACTAGGAAGTTAGAGGCAGCAGGCTTAGTGAGAGGAGTGCTCCATCCAACGTAGTTGGCAATCCACTGGTAGTGCGTAAGGCAAATGCGAAGTGGAGGCTGTGTATAGATTACACAGACATCAATAAGGCTTGTCCAAAAGACCATTTCCCATTGCCACGCATCGACCAGATTGTGGACTCCACGGCCGGATGTGACTTGTTATCTTTCCTCGACGCTTATTCAGGCTACCATCAAATCTTCATGACGAGAGAAGATGAAGGAAAGACGACATTCATCACCCCATGTGGTACATATTGTTTTATACGGATGCCTTTCGGGTTGAAGAGTGCTGGCTCAACATTTGCAAGAGCAGTCCAGATTGGTTTTGAACCTCAGCTAAATAGAAATATGGAAGCTTATATGGATGATATAGTGGTCAAAACCAAGGACAAAGCAACGCTCGTACAAGATTTGGAAGAGACGTTCACGAATCTGCGCAAGATCAACCTTAAGCTGAACCCCAAGAAGTGTGTCTTCGGTGTTTCGTCCGGCAGGCTTCTCGGTTTCTTCGTGTCACAGCGTGGAATTGAGGCAAATCCAGACAAGATCAAGTCCATCAAGCAGATTGAAGCACCCAGGTAGATCAAGGATGTGCGTCGGCTTGCTGGCTGCGTTGTCACCATGGGCAGATTCATCTCCAAATCTGTCGAGCGCGCCCTCCCCGTTTTCAAGATTTTGAAAAAGGTGGGCCCAATGGAGTGGACCCCAGAAGCCGAAGAGGCATTGCAAGACTTGAATAAATACCTCTCCTCTAGACTGGTACTAGTCGCGCCTAAACCACAAGAGCCATTGCTGCTGTATCTAGTGGCAATGAACCAGGTGGTCAGTGTTGCGCTGGTGGCCCAGACGAAGGTCAATACGGAAGCGATAGCAATGACAGAACCTGATGCCACTGGGGCCGAAGCGACGCAACCAGATGGAGTAATGTAGAAGAAGAAAATGGTGCAGCACCCGGTTTACTTTGTTAGCTCCCAATTACAGGGGGCTAGGTCGAGGTACTCCAGCGTGCAGAAATTGCTCTTCGGCCTCCTTATGGCCTCGAGGAAGCTGCGTCATTACTTCCAAGCGCATGAAATTACCGTCGTCACCCGCCTCCCATTACAGTAGATATTGCATAACCCTGATGCGACTGGGGGTATTGTGGAGTGGGCCCTAGAGCTGTCAAGCTTCGGTTTGAAATTTGAAAGCACTTTGACGATTCAGAGTAGAGTCTTGGTAGAATTCGTTGCAGAATGGACCTCAACGCCCGATGAAGAGATCCAGGAGACTACTCTCTCCAGCAAGGGTACGAGTCGCGACTGGATTATGTACTTTGACGGGGCTTTCTCGCTGCAAGGTGCCGGTGCTGGTGTGCTCCTCATTGCACCCACGGGAGAGAACCTCAAGTATGTGATCCAGATGCACTTCCCAGGGAGGTATCAACAAACAACACTGCCGAGTACGAGGGACTGCTTGCCGGTCTCAGGATCGCGGTGGACCTTGGGATCAAGAAGCTCATCGTCAGAGGAGATTCGCAGCTCATCGTCACGCAAGTGAACAAATATTACCAAAGCCCGTTGATGGAAGCCTACGTGGATGAAGTAAGGAAACTGGAGGTGCGTTTCGACGGTACACAAGCTAAACATGTCCCCCGAGCGGAGAACGACATCGCCGACTACTTGTCGAAACGCGCTGCCCTCAAACTACCTGTGGAACCAGGTACCTTTGTGCTCCGATTAGTTCAGCCATCTGTTGAACCATCGACTGAGCCGAACAAGCGAAGGAAATCAGGCCCCGGCGAGTACTTTCCTGCCAAACCCGCAGGGGTGGCCAGCAAAGGTGTTGCCGGGGACGCTGAGCCTGCCGTGGGGCAACAGACTCCAGCGGGGCATCAAGCCCTGGCCGCTGAGGCAATCGCTCCCACGGCAGAGGAAATGCCTTTGGTCCTTGCCGTCGAGCCCCAAGCTCCAGCATGGGCACAACATACCCTCCAATTCCTCCAGACCGAGGAACTTCCTGAGGAGCAGGAAGAAGCGGAGAAAGTAGCCCGTCGGTCCGTCATGTACCAGTTCGTCGATAACGTCCTGTACAGAAAGAGACCGAACGGCATGAAATTGAAGTGCATCACCCGAGAGGAAGGACTAGAGCTGTTGGCAGAGAAACATGGAGGCATATGTGGCTCCCACATAGGGTCAAGAGCCCTTGACGGCAAGGCATTCCGGCAAGGTTTCTTCTGGCCCACTGCCCTCCAGGATGCAACGACACTAGTAACCAAGTGTGAAGCGTGTCAGTTCCATTCGAAGAAACTTCATCAACCAGCTCAAGCTCTCCAAACAATCCCTCTCCCCTGGCCATTCTCGGTCTGGGGGCTCGACATATTGGGCCCTTTTCCCCGTGTTGTCGGGGGCTTTGAGTACTTGTACGTAGCAATCGACAAGTTCACAAAGTCGCCGGAGGTGGAACCAGTGAGAAAGGTGACAGCACAATCGGCCATCAAGTTCTTCAAGGGTGTGGTCTGCCGTTTTGGTGTACCAAATAGAATCATCACCGACAACAGTACGCAGTTCACAAGCAACACCTTCATGCAATATATTGAAGACCTCGGTGGCAAGGTCAGTTTTGATTCTGTTGCACATCCACGAAGCAACGGCCAGACAGAAAGGGCAAATGCTGAAGTACTGCGAGGCCTCCGGACAAGGACTTTTGACAGGCTACACAAGTGCGGAAGGCGCTGGATTGATGAAATGCCGGTGGTTCTTTGGTCAATCAGGACGACACCAAATCGAGCCACCGGCCAGACACCCTTCTCCCTCGTTTACAGGGCGGAAGCAGTTCTCCCCATAGAACTCACATACAGGTCACCCCAAGTGCTCGCTTATGATGAGCTTGAGTAAGAGCGACTGCGGCAAGATGACGCAATGCTTCTCGAGGAAGATCATCTTCGGGCGGCTGTACGAGCAGCATGCTACCAGCAAGCCTTGCGCCGCTATCATAGCCGCAAGGTTCATGCCCGAAGCTTTGAGGAAGGCAACCTTGTTCTTCAGCACGTTCAGTCGTCCAAGAATTCCAACAAGTTGACGCTGAAGTGGGAAGGCCCTTATCGGGTAATACAAGTCACCAGGTCTGGCGCAGTCCACCTGGAGACCGAAGATGGTATCCCAGTGAATAACTCCTAGAACATCGAACATCTTCGCAAGTTTTACCCGTAAGGCGCGGTTGTCGGGCCTCTCGGCAAGCCACCCTTTTATACAAGCCTTGCCAGCAAGGCATGTAACCTTTCGTACAAAGCCAGGCACAGACCCTGAGCATAAATAAATGAAGCGCTGGCGCCATAAGTTTTAGCATGCATGCTAGGTTGAGTCTCTTTCTCTATTAGGGTTGATAGTGCTTAACGGCAGCTAACCCCTAGCATAGAGGTCGAGTTTGCATCTCTCTGTTTCCTTCTGTCCTCTTGACTCACAGGATCCATGGACGTCCCTGCTGAACCGTTTGAAGGAAAGGGGGCGGGATGATGCTCCGACCCCGGCAAAACTGAGGTAGTCGGGGGCTGCACGACCAAGGGTCAAACCACGGCAAGACAAGGTTGCCGGGAGCTACAGGACCCAGATAAGTCTTTCGTCCCCCGCTCTTTTCTTCCATATGAAACTTGGACGTACAAGGCTACGTTCGCTCCTATGCCATCGTGCTCCCTCTTTCCTTGTGTCCGATAAGCTTTGTCTTGGACCGGGGCTGGGTAGTAGCATGATGGGAAGGGAGCAAGCAAAGGGCCTAACCCTACCCTATTACTATTCCCGCAAAGGGCGGGAATACAGTTATGGGGCGGGGAAGGAACGACAAGGCTTGTTGATGGGACACATTGCTTATCTTAAGATAACAAGGATCCGTTCTTTGGTGTGGCTCTTGCCCGTGCACAAACGAACCCGGCAAACACCCTTCTCTTCATAAATACATTGTAAACAAGTACAATTCGTACGGAATGTATACATGAGAAAGGGGGTTACATGATTTAAATCTTACAAAGTCTCGTAGGCTTAAAAACTAAAAAGAGATAAGATGCCCGTAATCCCTTTCTTGTCCCTCTCCTCGACAAATGGAACAAGATGGAGAAAGGCAAAAGAAGCGCCTGGGCGAAGCACTAGCAGCAGAAAGCACCAAGAGAACATCCCGGCGGCCGTCCCAAAGGAGGCTGACGATGATGGCGCCGGGAGAAGAGCCGAAAGATGGGGTAGCGGGCCGAAAATGCGCGGGTTGACGCCCACGTGCTCCAACATGATGACCGCCGTCCACCTTATTCGCCTTCTCCGGCCTCCCAACGCTAGCCGCCTAAGGAGGCGACCCCGAGAAGTTTGAGGGGCTGGCGGTGCTGATGTTGTACTGCCAGCACCGCCCAGGGACGGCGTATCCATCGCCTAGTCGGACCCGTCATCCTCCCGCCCGCCGCCCTCGTCGTCGTTGCCGCTGTCCTCCCCATCGCTCTCACTCGGGGAGGAGTTTTCGTCGTCGGTCGATCTCTCCACACAGCACCCTAGCGAGTGTCCTAAGCGCCCGGAGACTTTGACGGAGAGAAGATCGCTCTCTACTAGCTTGAAGCACAGGACATGCCCCTTCACCAAGCAGTGGGCAGACACGAAGGTCTTCCACCCCTAGTGAAGGAGCATCACGTGAGGGGTGGGAAACTTGGTGTCCACCCACAGGGCGCCATGGCAACATCCCTCCATGTGAAGCCTCAACCTCGATGGCTGATCGACCTCCAACACCCTCGCGAATGCTCCAGGAAGGCGGAGGCGAGTGCGCGGCGGCTCGCGCAGCTGTAGGATGAACTCCAACGACGTGTCCTTGACATGGCCGTGTGGGGAGGCAGGAGGAGACGACGAAGGAGATGAAGATGGAGACGATGACGGCGCGGGTGTCCCCCGACCTCGTCTACCTCTGCCTCGACCGCCTTACCGACCACGACCCCGGCCGACGCTTCTACCTCCAGCATGCCCCTCATCTGAGGCATCCGGCTCCTCTTTGACCACTGCCGCCCTCCGACGGGAAGACGACCTGGTCGCTTCCGCGGAGGCACGGCCACGACCGCGCCCTCTCGGCATACCTTGGGGAGGGAAGGAATCAAACAGGAAGAAGATGAGTGGAGGGGTGAGGAGCGCCGTTCCTCTCCTCCCCTCTTTATAGAAGGGCGACCGCCCGAATCAACCAGTCCAAACGCCGAAGGCACAAGGGAATAGGACCAATCCGCTGCTCCAATCAGTGGCGTCCGCCCCTCCCCCCTCAGCAATAATGCCCGCGCCCTCTGCGTCCGCCGCTTGCCCTCCTCGATGCATGAGGGGTACGTGGAGAGCGGATCAGGAATCGGATGACGCGTGCAAACCGCCCCACGCATGACCCCCACGTTAGTGCAGATCGTGGGGAAGCGCAACCATTGGAGAAGTTACTGCAGTAAAGGGAATCCAACCTCATTGCCCGCGCACCATTTTGGGCCTAGCCCAACAACGCGTTGCGCTTATGAATGGCCCAGGCCTGGGGGCTCCTGTCGGTGTACAAAAGTAGGGGCACTCGTTTTTACCCCTTACTTGTGCACGGGCAGTCAGAGCCATGCCTGTGGCCAAACATAACGGAGCAGAAGGGGGAAGCCAGGAGCACGGAGTTACCAGAACAACACCAAGACGGCAACACGAGAAGACCAAGCAAGGAGACAAGCTCCCCCCAGCAAGGACCCTTGCCGGGGCGGCCTGCGTGCCCCCGGCAAGGGCCGTTGCCGGGGCGATCCACTCAGATGCCTCTGTCGAAGCCACCCTTGAAGCCTGTGGGCTCCAACGGTATCAACAACATTGGAACCAAGTCTCGGGAAGCGCCCACGTGATGGCATGCAGATCTTTGTGAAGACAAAGATCTATGACTCCCAAGATAAGAAACAGAAGACATGGCGATCACAAGGCTCCTTGCCGATGACGCCCACGAGGCCCCGGCAAGGCTCCTTGCCGAAGACACCCCGGAGCCCCGGCAAGCCTCTTGCCGCAGAATACTCACGAAGGCAGCAAGACCCTTGCCGGGAACAAAAGCAAGTCTGCGGCAAGCCCTTGCCACCCCGTCGTTGCCCCAGCTCGGCGGTCCACCCGCTGGCCCAGGAAGGCACCCACGTGGAGATACGTGGTTCCTGTGCCAGCTGGTCAAGCACCTACGTCGTGGCATGCATATCTTCGTGAAGGCCCTACCACGGCGCCACCTTAGCTGCCTGCCTCACTGGCCTGGACACGCGTCGCGACCAGACAGAGCGGCCACGGACATGACGGGCTTCTATTTCGTCCCCGATAAAGTAAATAGACACCTAAGTAGCACATTTAATGCGCCTTGTGATTCCAGTGAAGGGATTCCAGTGATCCCATAGGTTTCGTTTCGTACCAACAGAAAGGTCGAGCGTGAATCATATACTCCCTCCGTCCGGAAATACTTGTCATCAAAATGAATAAAAGGGGATGTATCAAGATGTATTTTAATTCTAGATACATCAATTTTTGTCCATTTTGATGACAAGTATTTTCGGACGGAGGGAGTAGTAGATATGATCAACATAAGATGTTCACCATTGAAAACTATTCGATCTCACGTGATGATCGGACATGGTTTAGTTGATTTGGATCACGTGATCATTTAGATGACTAGAGGGATGTCTATCTAAGTGGGAGTTCTTTAGTAATATGATTAATCAAACTTTAATTTATCATGAACTTAGTACTGATAGTTTTTGCATATCTATGTTGTTGTAGATCAATGGCCCGTGCTACCGTTCCCTTGAATTTTAATGCGTTCCTAGAGAAAGCTAAGTTGAAAGATGATGGTAGCAATTACACGGACTGGGTCCGTAACTTGAGGATTATCCTCATTGCTGCACAGAAACTATGTCCTTGAAGCATCGCTAGGTGACAAGCCCCCTCCCGCCAATGTAGACGCTTTGAACGTCGGGCAGACACGGTCTGATGGCTACACGATAGTTCAGTGTGCCATGCTTTACGGCTTAGAACCAGGACTTCAACGACATTTTGAACGTCATGGAGCATATGAGATGTTTCAGGAGTTGAAGTTAATATTTCAAGCAAATGCCCGGATTGAGAAATATGAGATTTCCAATAAGTTCTACAGCTGCAAGATGGAGGAGAATAGTTCTATCAGTGAACACTTGCTCAGAATGTCTGGATACTACAATCATATGACTCAACTTGGATGCAAAGTTGACAAAGATAGTGTTATCGATAGAGTTCTTCAATCACTGCCACCAAGCTATAAAGGCTTCGTGATGAACTATAATATGCCAGGGATGCAGAAGACAATTCCCGAGCTCTTTGCTATGCTCAAAGCTACGGAGGTAGAAATAAAAAAGGAGCATCAAGTGTTGATGGTTAACAAGACCACTAGTTTCAAGAAAAAGGGCAAGGGAAAGAAGGAGAACTTCAATAAGAATAGCAAAACAGTTGCTACTCCCACAAAGAAACCCAAGTCTGGAGCCAAGCCAGAAACTCAGTGCTTCTACTGCAAAGGGACTAGACACTAGAAGCGGAACTTCCCCAAGTATTTGGTGGATAAGAAGGATGGCAAGGTGAACAAAGGTATATGTGATATACATGTTATTGATGTGTACCTTACTAATACTCGTAGTAGCACCTGGGTATTTGATACCGGTGTGATTGCAAATATTTGTAACTCGAAACAGGGCCTACGGACTAAATGAAAATTGGCTAAGGACGAGGTGACGATGCGCGTGTGAAATGGTTCCAAAGTCGATGTGATCACTGTCGGCACGCTACCTCTACATCTACCTTCGGGATTAGTTTTAGACCTGAATAATTGTTATTTGGTGCCAACTTTAAGCATGAACATTATATCTGGGTCTTGTTTATTGCGAGATAGTTATTCATTTAAATCTGAGAATAATGGTTGTTCTTTTTATATGAATAATATCTTTTATGGTCATGCACCCTTGAAGAGTTGTCTATTCTTGTTGGATCTCGATCAAAGTAATACACATATTCATAATATTGAAGCAAAAAGATGCAAGGTTAATAATGACAGTGCAACTTATTTGTGGCACTGCCATTTAGGTCATTTTGGTGTAAAGCGCATGAAGAAACTCCATAGTGATGGACTTTTGGAATCACTTGATTATGAATCACTTGGTGCTTGCGAACCATGCCTCATGGGCAAGATGACTAAAACTCCGTTCTCCGGAACAATGGAGCGAGCAACATATTTGCTGGAAATCATACATACTGATGTATGTGGACCGATGAGTGTTGAGGCTCGCGGCGGGTATCAATATTTTTTGACCTTCACTGATGATTTAATCAGATATGGGTATATCTACTTGATGAAGCACAAGTCTGAAACATTTGAAAAGTTCAAACAATTTTAGAGTGAAGTAGAGAATCATCGTAACAAGAAAATAAAGTTTCTATGATCTGATCATGGAGGTGAATATTTGAGTTACGAGTTTGGTCTTCATTTGAAACAATGTGGAATAGTTTCACAACTCACGCCACCCGGAACACCACAGCGTAATGGTGTGTATGAACGTCGTAACCGTACTTTATTAGATATGGTGCGGTCTATGATGTCTCTTACCGATTTACCACTATCGTTTTGGGGTTATGCTTTAGAGACAGCTGCATTCATGTTAAATAGGGCACCATCTAAATCTGTTGAGACGACGCCTTATGAATTGTGGTTTGGCAAGAAGCCAAAGTTGTCATTTATTAAAGTTTGGGGCTGCGATGCTTATGTGAAAAAGCTTCAACCTGATAAGCTCGAACCCAAGTCGGAGAAATGTGTCTTTAAAGGATGCCCAAAGGAGACTGTTGGGTACACCTTCCATCACAGATCCGAAGGCAAGATATTCGTTGCTAAGAATGGATCCTTTCTAGAGAAGGAGTTTCTCTCGAAAGAAGTTAGTGGGAGGAAAGTGGAACTTGATGAGCTAATTGTACCTTCTCCCGAATTGGAAAGTAGTACATCACAGAAACTAGTTCCAGTGATTCCTACACAAATTAATGAGGAAGCTAATGATGATGATCATGAAACTTCGGATGAAGTTACTGCTGAACTTCGTAGATCAACCAGAGTACGTTCCGCACCAGAGTGGTACGGCAACCCGATTCTGGAAGTCATGTTACTGGACCATGATGAACCTATGAACTATGAGGAAGCGATGATGACCCCAAATTCCGCAAAATGGCTTGAGTCCATGAAATCTAAGATGGGATCCATGTATGAGAACAAAGTGTGGACTTTGGTTGACTTGCCCGATGATCGGCAAGCCATCGAAAATAAATGGATCTTCAAGAGGAAGACCGACACTGACGATAATGTTACTGTATACAAAGCTCGACTTGTTGCGAAAGGTTTTCGACAAGTACAAGGAGTTGACTACGATGAGACATTCTCAACCGTAGCGATGCATAAGTCTGTCCGAATCATGTTAGCAATTGCTGCATTTTATGATTATGAAGTCTGGCAAATGGATGTCAAAACTGCATTCCTGAATGGATATCTCAAAGAGGAGTTGTATATGATGCAACCAGAAGGTTTTGTCGATCCTAAAGGTGCTAACAAAGTGTGCAAGCTCCAACAATCCATCTATGGACTAGTGCAAGCATCTCGGAGCTGGAATATACGCTTTGATGAGCTGATCAAATCATATGGTTTTATACAGACTTTTGGAGAAGCCTGTATTTACAAGAAAGTGAGTGGGAGCTCTGTAGCATTTCTGATATTATATGTGGATGACATATTATTGATAGGAAATGATATAGAATTTCTGGATGGCATAAAAGGATACTTGAATAAGAATTTTTCAATGAAAGACCTCGTTGAAGCAGCTTAGATATTAGGCATCAATATCTATAGAGATAGATCAAGACGCTTAATTGGACTTCACAAAGCATGTACCTTGATAAAGTTTTGAAGAAGTTCAAAATGGATCTGTCAAAGAAAGGCTTCTTACCTGTGTTACAAGGTGTGAAGTTGAGTAAGACTCAATGCCCGACCACTGCATAAGATAGAGAGAAAATGAAAGTCATTCCCTATGCCTCAGCCATAGGATCTATCATGTATGCAATGATGTGTACCAGACCTGATGTGTGCCTTGCTATAAGTTTAGCAGGGAGGTACCAAAGTAATCTAGGGGTGGATCACTGGACAGCGGTCAAGAACATCCTGAAGTACCTGAAAAGGACAAAGGATATGTTTCTCGTTTATGGAGGTGACAAAGAGCTCGTTGTAAACCTCTTACGTCGATTCAAGCTTTGACACTGATCCAGATGACTCTAAGTCACGGTGGGGCTATCAGTTGGTGCAGTTCCAAGCAGAGCGTCGTGGCGGGATCTACGTGTGAAGCGGAATACATAGCTGCTTTGGAAGCATCAAATGAAGGAGTTTGGATGAGGGAGTTCATATCCGGTCTAGGTGTAATCCTAGTGCATCGGGTCCAATGAAAATCTTTTGTGACAACACTAGAGCAATAGCCTTGGCGAAGGAATCCAGGTTTCACAAGGGAACAAAGCACATCAAAAGATGCTTCAATTCAATCCGCGATCAAGTCAAGGAGGGAGACATAGAAATTTGCAAGATACATATGGATCTGAATGTCGCAGACCCATTGACTAAGCCTCTTCCACGGGCAAAACATGATTAGCACCAAGACTCCATGGGTGTTAGAATCATTACTTTGTAATCTAGATTATTGACTCTAGTTCAAGTGGAAGACTGAAGGAAATATGCCCTAGAGGCAATAATAAAAATGTTATTTGTATTTCCTTATATCATGATAAATATCTTTTATTCATGCTAGAATTGTATTAACTGAAACTTAGTACATGTGTGAATACATAGACAAACTAGAATGTCCCAAGTATGCCTCTACTAGACTAGCTCATTGATCAAAGATGGTTATGTTTCCTAGCCATGGACATGAGTTGTCATTTGAACAACGAGATCACGTCATTAGGAGAATGGTGTGATGGACAAGACCCATCCATTAGCTTAGCACTATGATCGTTTAGTTTTACTGCTATTGCTTTCTTCATGACTTATACATGTTCCTATGACTATGAGCTTATGCAACTCCCAAATACCGGAGGAACACCTTGTGTGCTATCAAACATCAGAACATAACTGGGTGATTATAAAGATGCTCTACAGGTGTCTCTGAAGGTGTTCGTGGTGTTGGCATAGATCAAGAATAGGATTTGTCACTCCAAGTGTCGGAGAGGTATCTCTGGGCCCTCTCGGTAATACACATCATAATAAGCCTTGGAAGCAAATGACTAGTGAGTTAGTGACGAGATGATGTATTATATAACGAGTAAAGAAGACTTTCCGGTGACGAGATTGAACTAGGTATTGAGATACCGACGATCGAATCTCGGGCAAGTAACATACCGATGACAAACGGAACAACGTATGTTGTTATGCGGTTCGACCGATAAAGATCTTCATAGAATACGTAGGAGCCAATATGGGCATCCAGGTTCCGCTATTGGTTATTGACCGGAGAGATGTCTCGGTCATGTCTACATAGTTCTCGAACCCGTAGGGTCCGCATGCTCAAACGTTCGTTGACGATATAGTATTTAATGAGATATGTATGTTGGTGACCGAATGTTAATCGGAGTTCCGGATGGGAACATGGACATGACGAGGAACTCCAGAATGGTCTGGAGATAAAGATTGATATATGTGATAATAGTGTTTGACCTCCAGAAGGGTTCAGCAATTCAGGGGAAGGGGTTCCGGATGTTCCCGAAATGTTTGGGTATGGGAACACTTTATTTGGGCAAAAAGGGAAAGCCCACAAGGTTTTTGGAAAGCGCAAAAGGAAGTTTTGTGGAGTCCGGGGGCCAAACGCCAGGGTCCCTGGCGTCTTGGTCCAGATGCTGGGAACCCTGGCGCCTGGCCCTGGAGTCCTAGAAGGACTCTTGCCTTTCGGGTGAAACCGACTTTGTGGAGGCTTTTACTCCAAGTTTCGACCCCAAGGCTCAACATATAAATAGAGGGGTAGGGCTAGCACCCAAGACACATTAAGATACACCAAGCCATGGGCCGGCAACCCTGGCCCTCTAGCTTATCCTCCGTCTAGTTTTTGTTGTGCTTGGCGAAGCCCTACAGAGATTGTTCTTCATCAACAACCGTCACCACGCCGTCGTGCTGCAGGAACTCATCTACTACTTCGTTCGTCTTGCTGGATCAAGAAGGCGAGGACGTCATCGAGCTGAACGTGTGCTGAATGCGAAGGTGCCATACGTTCGGTACTAGATCGGGACGGATCGTGAAGGTGTACGACTACATCAACCGCGTTGATATACGCTTCCGCTTTCGGTCTACGAGGGTACGTAGACACACTCTCCCCTCTTGTTGCTATGCATATAGTAGATAGATCTTGCGTGATCGTTGGAAATTTTTGAAATACTATGTTCCCCAACAAAAACATCAACGATCGAAGAGGCAAGGCCTGGGACCTCCTAACTACTCCTGGTCGTCAGCGGTCTCCACGTAGAAGTAAGCACCGTCGGGGTAGTCGTAGACGTCGGTGGCGGCGTCTGGCTCCTGGAATCTGCCATCTGGTTGCAACAACCAGAAAGAAGAAAGAAGGGGGGGGAGGGGGAGCAAAGCAACCATGAGTACTCATCCAAAGTACTCGCAAGCATCAGATCTATACTAAGTATGCATCAGTATCAAAGGACGTAGGTTGTTAGGTGGACCGAACTGCAGATTGCCAGAATAGAGGTAAAGGCCTAGCCTATCGAAGACTAGCATCTTCAAGCATCTTTTGGGAACCACCATCTTGCAGCAGTAGAAGGAAATACATAATATCATTTTAATTAACAAGCATGTTGGAACAATATCCATCACATATCTCAAGTATCCATTTGTAGTTGTAATAGATCAGGATATAAGACTGAACGTCCATTACCGTGGACATGGCTATTCAAATAAATAACTTTCGTGCAGCGGTGCACCACGTTACCCTCACGCTCAATCATCTCTGGCCAGACACACTTTTCTGGGTCAATGCCCGATCTCGGAAGATCAACATGTCGTGGCCCTACCTAGGCTCAGTAGAGAGGTCCTTGCCGGTCTACATCTTAAGCACTCCGGAGTCATGGGCCATCGCCCATTGCGCTCTGGGTCATCATGCGACGAGCCAGGACGAGCAGCACCTCATACTGGATGGCACTGGCCCGATAGGCCCACAATGCTGAACTAGACGTCTAACAAAGCTTCGGCTGATACCACGACACCGAGGCCCATAACTAATCTCGCGTGGCGGTTAGTGCGTAAAGGCTAGAGGCCGATTCGGAACAAATACCCAAACCATTAGTGTATTAGGAGCTCGCGAAGACGAGCAGAGACTCACGATAATGTGACCCCGTCGCCTTGTCTCAAGGAAATACGGCAAGGGCTAGCCCAAGCCACTCCGGGGCGGCCCGCCTGCCTGACCGTGCCTCGTAATTAACTTGCGGGTGCTCCGGGGGACCGCCCGACTTTCACATGGACTCGCGGGTACTCCTCAGGGCCAACGGCCCCACTTTAATATGTCTCAAGTAATGTCAAGGTAACCGTGTGTCCAAACATCAAGGGGAAACCCGAGGAATTACCCTCGGTGGATTCTACTCAATGTAATCATCAAGGCGGATGTAGGAGGAATCACCCTCGAGGTTCACACTTGAGGTGTTGCACGACAGAGATGTATCGGGAATGGTGAAAGAGGAATCACCCTCGATGACCACGACCGAATAGCTACACTACAAAGTCATCATCAGGAGTGCATTACGAGGTATCACCCTCGGCACTCGATAGTAGCTCTGCAGAGTCAAGCAACAAAAGGGGTGTGATGTGATGTGAGGTGTCAGGCTTTGGTAGTCGATCACGTTGATCGAGTCATTACTGACGAAGCAAGGGCAACAAGGACAAAGTGGGGGTCACTGATGGATCACTACCAAGCTATACTAAGCAGTTTAGGATAAACATGTAGGTAACAATAGTAGGTACAAAAGCAGGCTATGCATCAGAATAGGATCAAATAAAAACAGTAGCAAAATCTAATGCAAGCATGAGAGAGAATAGACTGGGCGATGTCGGCATGATCAAGGGGGGGGGGGCTTGCCTGGAAGCTCCGTTCAAAAGGTCTGGTCGTCAGAGGCGTAGTCGTACCGGGTAGCAACATCGGTCCCGGAGTCTACCGGAGAGAAGAGGCGGAAGAAACAATAAATACATAGCAAACAAGTGCAAGAAATGATGATAAGCAGTGCCACGGGTGTTCTAACATAGTGCTACACGATACCTGTGAAGGGGGATAACATCCGAGAATGTTTTCCCGCAGTTAGGCATTTTCGGACAGACGAACCAGAGGGGGAAAGTTGCATGTTTGCTATGATAGAGACGTGTGGCGGATGAACGGACTACGAATTCGGATTCGTCTCGTCGTTCTGAGCAACTTTCATGTATACAACTTTTTCATCCGAGATACGGTTTATCTTCTATGATTTTTCAAAGTTTAAACATTATTCAGAAATTATTAATAATTCTAAAATGGAGTTCTTGCATCATCATGATGTCATCATGATGTCAGCAGTCAACAGGGCGTTGACTGGTCAAACTGACGTGTGGGACCCACCTGTCATTGACTCATCTAACTAACTACTATTTTAGATTAACTAATCTAATTAATTAGGTTAATTAAGATTTATTAATTTAGTTAGTTAATTAATTAATTAATTAATTTTATTAATCTTTTTAATCTTTTCTTTTAAAAAGAGGTTGGGCCCACATGTCATAGGGTCCCGGGAGCCTAAGCGGGTGCCGGTTGCGGGCGCACGGGTGCGAGCGCACGGGTGCGGGCATGGATGCTCGCACGAGGGGGCGCGTCGGGGCATAGTGGCCACGGCGCCCCGCCGGCGGATAGCACGGCGATGTCAGACCGGAGGCCGCGCCGGACGTGGCCGGGACCTGGAGGATGGGGCTGAAACTCCCCGGACACACCCGTCGGTGGTTGTTACTCCTGGCGGGATCTAGACTGGCCCCATAGATCAATACTAGTCTTTTCTACGCACTTTGTCCTCACTCGTGCGCACCCGGGAGCAACTTCCCGGTCGGTCACCCATCCTGAAATTACTCCAAGGTGAGCATGCTTAACTTCGGAGTTTTTCTGAATAGGCTCCCAGAAAAGAAGAAATTCCTTATTGATATGAGTAGTCTATCATTCCTAATAAGCCAGGCTATCACAGGGGCGGCGCGCAGCGGCGGCCGGAGGTGGGCGATCCGACTTGGTGGCGAAGGGGCGCCAGCTTGTTGGCGTCGAACGGCGACGGGGACGGGCTCAGTGCCCCCACTCAGAGGAACCGACGTCCTCGTCGGGCCACATGAACGTTCCCTCTTGGCACATATGTCTATGCATCCAGTTCGGTACATGTGCCATGTCGTGTGCCACAGCGGGTCACAAACGTCATGAATAACATGACCATACACCTGTCCGCAAACTTCCGTGTAACCGCGAGGGTCGGCTCTGATACCAACTTGTAACGCCTCGGACACACCCGCTGCGACGGGTCACAAACATCATGAATAACATGACCATACACCTGTCAGCAAACTTCCGTGTAACCGCGAGGGTCGGCTTCGATACCAACTTGTAACGCCCCGGACACACCCGCCGGTGGTCGTCACTCCTGGTGGGATCTCGACTGGCCCCTCATATCAATACCATTCTTTTCTGCGCACTTGTCCTTACCCGTGCCCACCCGGGAGCAACTTCCCGGTCGGTCACCCATCCTGAAATTACTCCAAGCTAAGAAGCTTAACTTTGGACTTCTTTCTGAATAGGCTCCCAGAAAAGAAGGAATTCCTTATTGATATGAGTAGTCTATCATTCCTAATAAGCCAGGCTATCACAGGGGCGGCGCGCAGCGGCAGCCGGAGGCGGGCGATCCGACTTGGTGGCGAAGGGGCGCCGGCTTGTTGGCGTCGAACGACGACGGGGACGGGCTCAGTGCCCCAATCTGGATGGGGGCACGAGGGAGAGGAGTGAGGGGGGACGAGTGGGGATCGAGCGATTAGGTCACAGGGGGAGGGATTAGGTATAGGCAGGGAGTGGGCCGGCCTGGCGGCCCTGTTGGCCTGCTGGGCTGAGGCCCAGATGGGGGGTCTTTTCCTTTTCTTTTTAATTTTAACTTTATTTGTTTTTATTTTTCTTCTTTAATTTATTTTGTGAACTTAAACCCATTATAAAAAGATGATTGCTTTACCAATATTTCCAAATGATTAATTGCATCAACTTGAACATTTTTGTTTGGAAGTTTGACAAAATTTTAATTTTTCCTTTACTGCCGGTTTTGAATTTGAACGAGGTTTGAATCAACGCAAGTTTATCAACAGTAATCGAGGTGACATGGCAACATTAGCAGAGGTTTACTGTAGCATAATTTTCCAGGCATTACGTAATGATATGCAAAGCCACAAGCTTGGGGATGCTATGTTTGATGAAGATGATATTTTTAATCTCCCAAATTTTGATAAGCAAATTTATTATGATGGAAGTATGCCTCCTATTTATGATGATTATTATGATGACACCTATGTTGTAAATAATACTAATAACCATGAAACTTGTCATCATGATTTAAATCAAGTATCTCATGATAGTTATTTTGTTGAATTTGCTCCTCCCACTATTATGAATGAGAAGAATTTTGCTTATGTGGAGAGTAGTAAAATATCTATGCTTGTGAATCATGAAAAGAATTATTTATGTGATAGCTATATTGTTGAATTCATTCATGATGCTACTGAAAATTACCAGGAGAGAGGAACATATGCTTGTAGGCATTGCGATAATATCAAGTTTACTCTCTTTATGTTGAAAGTTTTGAAGTCATGCTAGTTTTGCCTTCCTATGCTAGTTGATTCTTGCTCCCATGAATTGTTTGCTCACAAAATACCTATGAATAGGAAGTAGATTAGACTTAAATGTGTTTTCCATGTGATTCATGATGCTCTATTTATGTTTCAATTCCTATCTTTAGTTGAGCATCATTAAAATTGTCATGCCTAGCTAAAAAGGCATAAAAGAAAGCGCTTCTAGAGAGACAACATATACTTTAACCTACTGTTTTTGTGTGTCCACATGATTAAGCTATTGTAGTAATCATGGTCTATAGCTTTCGTTTCAATAAAGTGCCAAGTAAATCCTTTGGGGTAGTGTGGATGATAGTTGATTTGATTCTATGCAAAGACATAAAGTTCTGCGTCCACTGAAGAAAATTCAATAAATCACTGGAATGTGATAATTAGCTGAAATTTTTACACATGCTTTATATACAAATTTCATACGTTGTCCTAATTTTTCAGAATTTCAAGAGTTTCAGAAGCACGGTGGTTGTCCACATCATTACAGACTATTCTGTTTTGGACAGATTCTATTTTCAATGCTTAGTTTGCTTGTTTTAGTGTTTCCATAGCTTATATTAAGTGATATAAATTGTGTAAATGATAAGTTATGGTAGGCATTGTGTGAGAACAATTATGAATCTTGTCTTTGACAGTATCTAAGTGAATGATTTGCTTTATTATACTAACGCATCTCACGAAGTTCCGTGAAGTTTTGTGTGATCGAACTTTTCAAGTTTTGGGTGAGATATCGATATGAGGAGAGTAAGGAGTGGAAATACACTAATCTTGGGGATGCCAAAGGCAACCCAAGGTAATATTCAAGGAAGATCCAAGCAACTAAGCTTGGGGATGCCCCGGAAGTCATCCCTCTTTCATCTTCAACATTATCGGGAACCTTACTTGGAGCTATATTTTTATTCATCGCATGATATGAGTTTTGCTTGGAGCGTCATTTCATTTTTTTTATTTTCTTTCTGTTATTTAGAATATTGTTTTGCATCTTTTATTTCAATAAATTTGTCAAGTGTAGCCTTTACCATGCTTATTTTGCAAGTCTTTATGTTGATGTGTGAAAACATCAAGTGTTCTATCATTGTCTGAATTCTTCTGAAAAGTCAGAACGTGATAAATGTTGATTTTTTTATAAATTAACATGAATAAGTTCTATGTAACGTGGTAATTTTTCAGAATTTTTTGAGCTAGGTAAGTATGAGTACAATTGCACTCTTTACAGACTATCCTGTTTAGACAGATTGCTGTTATGTTTGCATATGTTTGCGTGTTTAATGATTCTATTTGAGGATAGTAGTATTGAATATGCAGAGGCATTTAGTATGCAATGTTAAATTATAATTTTAGTGATTTTCTACAGTAGAGAATGATAAGGTTTTGAGTTAATTTATACTAACTCATCTCACGAGTTCCTGTTGAGTTTTGTGTGGATGAAGTTTTTGAGATTTAGGAAAACCGTGATGTGAGAAGAATTAAAGAGACACAAAAGCTCAAGCATAGGGATGCCCAATGCATCCCAAGTTAATATTTCAAGAAGTCTCAAGCATATAAGCTTGGGGATGCCCCGGTTGCCATCCCACCTTTCTTCCTCGACAACTATCGGTCATTTTTTGTTGAGCCTAAGCTTTTGCTTCTTCACATGATATGTGATATCCTTTCAATGTCATTTATTTTGTTTAGCTAGCTGTTTGAATGAAATACATTAGATCTGAATTTTTTAAAGAGATTCTTCACATAGCTCAATAATTATTCACCTACTCATTGATCTTCACATATATCTTTTGGAGTAGTTTGTCATTTACTCTCGTGCTTCACTTATTTATTTTTGAGAGTCTTATAATTAGTAATGGTAACACGCACTTGTTATGAAATTGGTCCTTATATGATAGGCATCCACAATAGGTATAATAAAAACTTTCATAAAGAGCATTGAATATATGAGAAGTTTGATTCCTTGCATTTGTTTTGAGATATGAAGATGGTGATATTAAAGTCATGCTAGTAGTGAATTGTTGGATAAAAATATAATTGTGTTAAGGTTTGTGATTCCCGTAGCATGGACGTATGGTCTTCTAGTTATCCGAAGAAGTTGGAGCTCACTTTATCCTTGATTTTCTATATTTGCGTGAAAGTCGGGGGCGTGTAGTGGTTAACTCCTACCAACCTCCCCCCTAGGAGCATGCATAGTAGTACTTTTATTTGAGGGCTAATAAACTTTTTTTCAATAAGTATGTGAGTTCTTTATGACTAATGTTGAGTCCATGGATTGTACGCACTCTAACCCTTCCACCTTTGCTGGCCACTCTAGTACCGCCCAACCTTCAGTGGTGCATCAAACCCACCTTATACCTTTCCTCAAAACAGCCACCATACCTACCTATTATGGCATTTCCATAGCCATTCCGAGATATATTGCCATGCAACTTCCACCGTTCCGCTTGTATTATGACACACATCATTATTGTCATATTGCTTTGCATGATCATGTAGCCTACATGTCATTTGTGGCTAGGCCACCGTTCTTCATATTCATACATGCTATGCTTTGATTATTGCACATCCTGGTACACCGCCAGAGGCATTGACATAGAGTCATAATTGAGTTGTAATTTTCAGTTGGAAGTAAATAAAAATGTGATGATTATCATTATTAGAACATTGTCCCATGTGAGGTTATAAATAAAAGAGGCCAAAGAGCCCAAATAAAAGAGGCCAAAGAGCCCAAAATAAAATAAAAAGAAAAGAAAAGAAGAGGCCAAAGAGCCCAAAATAAAAAAATGAATGAGAGAAAAAGAGAGAAGGGACAATGTTACTATCCTTTTCCACACTTGTGTGTGAAAGTAGCACCATGTTCTTCATGATAGAGAGTCTCCTACGTTGTCACTTTCATATATTACTAGTGGGGATTTTTCATTATAGAACTTGGCTTGTATATTTCGACGAAGGGCTTCCTCAAATTGCCCTAGGTCTTCGTGAGCAAGCAAGTTGGATGCAAGCCCACTTAGTTTTCTTTTGAGCTTTCATACACTTATAGCTCTTGTCCATCTGTTACATGGCTATCCCTACTCACTCACATTGATATCAATTGATGAACATCTCCATAGTTCATTAATTTGCCTAGTTGATGTGAGACTTTCTCCCTTCTTTTGTCTACTAGAACCTTCTATTCCACCCATAGTGCTATGTCCATGGCTCACGCTCATGTATTGCGTGAAGAGTTGAAAGAGTTTGAGAATGTAAAAGTGTGAATACAATTTCCCTACTAACACCGGGGCGGGCATGATTTATACTTTGTTCTGAGAAGAGGGAGCATAACAAGACTATATGATTTTGTAGGGATAACTTTCCTTAGCCATGTTATTTTTGAAGTTTCATGATTTTGCTTTCTAGTATGCTTGAAGTATTATTGTTTTTGTGTCAATATTGAACTTTTATTTTGAATCATATGGATTTGAACATTCATGTCATTATATGAAAGATTACATGATAGTGTCAATAAAATGCATTGTTTGAACCATTATGTGTCAATTGATTGCCACTTTATAAAGATGATTTTTATGATAAAGAGTTGTTGTTATGATGCTAGGAAAAGTGACTAAAATTATCATTGATCAAACTTATGCACTATGCTAGCATTCACACTTCATAAATTATTTCTTTTATCATTTACCTACTCAAGGACGAGCAGGAATTAAGCTTGGGGATGCTAACATGTCGCCAACGTATCTATAATTTATGAAGTATTCATGCCATGTTTACAACAATTTTATATGGTTTTCGTATGATTTAATTAGAACTAACCTAGACTAATCTTGTTTTCAGCAAAACTGCCATGGTGTCATTTTTTGTGCAAAAATAAAAGTTCTCGGAATCGGCTGAGAATTGATGGTGATTTTTTATGGACCAAAAGAGACCCCGGAGCATTGGAGATGGGAAAGGAAGTGGTCGAGGAGTCCACAAGCCAGGGGGCGCGTCCTACCCCCAGGGCGCGCCCCTATGGCTTGTGGGCCCCTCGAGCATCCCCCTAATGTGAGACCGACGCCAAAAATTCCAATAAATACCAAAACCCCCAGAAAGAAACCTAGATCAAAAGTTTCGCCGCCGCAAGCCTTTGTAGCCACGAAAAACCTCTCGGGACCCCGTCTCGGTACCTGCTGGAGGGGAAAATCATCATCGGAGGCCATCTTCATCATCCCGGCGGCCACCATGATGAGGAGGGAGTAGTCCACCCTCGGGGCTGAGGGTTTGTACCAGTTGCTATCTGTTTTATCTCTCTCTCATGTTCTTGATTTGGCACGATCCTGATCTACCGCGAGCTTTGCTATTATTGTTGGATCTGATGGTGTTCTTCCCTCTCTACCTTGTGATGAATTGAATCTTTTTCTTTATCAACTTGCGGATTCCCGTGGTGACATTGGAGTAACCTGTGCAAAGGGGTTGGTACGCGTTTTCATATTCCTTTCTCCGATAGAAATCTTCGAGTAGTCTTGAAGTTCTTTGTGTTAGATTGAATATTACGAATCTGAGATTGTGTGATGCATATCGTAAAATTGACCCACAGATACTTGTGATGACATTGGAGTATCTAGGTGACATTAGGGTTGATTGATGTGTGTCATGTGGTGTTATTTTAGTACGAACTATAGGGTTGTTTGTGACACTTGTAGGAATAGCCCAATAGATTGATCAGAAAGAATAACTTTGAGGTGGTTTCGTACCCTACAAGCAATTTCATATCATTTTCTCTGTGATAGGAACTTTGGAGTGATTATTTCTTGCATGTTGGGGGATTGTTATATGATCTAATTATGTTATCATTGTTGAGAGATTTTGCGCTAGTGAAAGTATGAACCCTAGGCCCTGTTTTCAAGCATTGCAATACTATTTTTACTCATGTTGCCTACTTGCTACCTTGTTGTTTTTATATTTTCATACTAAAAAACCCTATATCTACAATCCATATTACACTTCTATCACCATCTCGTCGCCGAACTAGTGCACCTATACAATTTACCATTGTATTGGGTGTGTTGGGGACATAAGAGACTCTTTGTTATTAGGTTGCAGGGTTGTTTGAGAGAGACCATCTTCATCCTATGCCTCCCACGGATTGATAAACCTTAGGTCATCCACTTGAGAGAAAATTGCTACTGCCCTACAAAACTCTGCGCTTGGAGGCCCAACACGAGTCTACAAGAAGAAAGTTTGAGTAGTAGACATCACCCAACGAGGAGCAGATGGAAATGACAAGTGGTTGTCAGCAAGGTTATGTCTGCAAGCACTAAAATTGTCGGTAACAGATAGTTTGATAGCAAGATAATTTGTAACAAGCAAGCAACATTAATGGTAAATAAAGTGCAGCAAGGTAGCCCAATCCTTTTGTTGCAAAGGACAAGCCAAGACGGTCTCTTATAATAAGCAAAGCATTCTCGGGGGCACACGGGAATTTCATCTAGCCATTTTCATCATGTTGGTTTGATTTGCGTTTGTTACTTTGATAATTTGATATGTGGGTGGACCAGTGCTTGGGTGTTGTTCTTACTTGAAGAAACCTCCCACTTATGATTAACCCCATCACAAGCATCCACAACTATGAGAAAAGTATTAAGATAAAATCTAACCATAGCATTAAACATATGGATCCAAATCCGTCCCTTATGAAGTAGCACATAAACTAGGGTTTAAGCTTCTGTCACTCTAGCAACCCATCATCTAATAAATACTCCACAACGCATTCCCTTGGGCCCAAATATGGTGAAGTGCCATGTAGTCGACGTTCACATGACACCACTAAGGGAAACTCAAAATGCATCTCATCAAAATATCGAACACATATCAAATTCACATGATTACTTGCAACATGAATTCTCCCGTGGCCTCAAGAACAAAGGTAACTACTCACAAATGATATTCATGCTCAAGATAAGAGGGGTATTAAATAGCATAATGGATTTGAATATATAATCTTCTACCAAATAAACCATATAGTAATCAACTACAAGATGTAATCAACACTACTAGTCACCCGCAGGTACCAACCTGAGGTTCTGGTACAAAGATTGAACACAAGAGATGAACTAGGTTTGAGAGGAGATGGTTCTGTTGAAGATGTTGACAAAGATTGGCCTAACAAAGATGAGAGGGTTGTTGGTGATCACGATGGCTTTGATTTCCCCTCCAAGAGGGAAGTTCCTCTCGCGGAATTTCTCCGCCGGAGGGCAAAAGTGCTCCTGCTCAAGTTCCACCTCGAGACGGGGGTGCTCTATCCCAAAACTTCTGTCCTTATTTTTTTCTTGGTCAAAAGACCTTTTGTACCACAAGATGGGCACCGGAGGTGGGCTGGGCTGGGCACCCAGGGACTCCCCTCTGGTAGTTCTTTTCTCCCATAATTATTAAATATTCCAAAATAATTCTCCATAAAATTTCATCTCATTTAGAGATGTGCAGAATATGTATCTCTAACGTAGATATTTCCAGTCCAGAATTCCAGCCGCTGGCATTCTCCCTCTTTGTGTAAACCTTGCACATTATGAGAGAAAAGTCATTATAATTACCCCATAAAGCATTATTTGGCATAGAAACATTAAAAATAATAGTAGGAAAACATGATGCAAAAATGGATGTATCAGGTCATCACACTATCAGTAAAATATGTTGATGAAAAATAAACACATTGCAGATTCAGTAGATTAATTTGAGGCAAAAGGAAAAACCATTTATCCAAACCAATCATGATTAAGAACTAGGAAATATAGCAATTGTCTATGTTTCTCATGTATTTGCTACAACCAAATTTGATTTATTCCACACATAATTAACAATACAAGATTTTACCCACGATAATTGAACATCGCATTGTAAAACTGAACCAAACAGTTAACTATTCACCACAACAAATGAAACAAACGTTAATTGAGCACCACATTGCACAATATAACATACTCCTAATAGAAGATCAGACAGTTAACCAAACCAATCATGCTTAATAACTTGGAAATATAGCAATTATTTGTTTCTGATGTATTTAGTACAACCAAATTCGATTTATTTCTCACATGGAAGACAATAAAAAAAAATACACCCACAACAATTGAACATCTCATTGCAGAATTGAACCAAACAATTAACTAAACACCACAACAAATGAACCAAACATTAACTCTGCACCATATTGCATAGTATAACATACTCCTAATAGAAGATCAGACAGTTAACCAAACGAACCATGCTTAACAACTTGAAAATATAACCATTGTATTTGTTTCTCACATATTTAGTACAACCAAATTCTATTTATTTCCCACATGGAGGAGATTAAAAATGCACCCACAACAATTGAACATTGCATTGCAGAATTGAACCAAACAGTTAACTAAACACCACAACAAATGAACAAAACATTAACTCAGCACCACATTACACAATATATAACATACTAGAAGATCAATTAGTAAACCAAACCAAGTATGCTTGACAACTTGGAAATATAACAATTCTATTTGCTTCTCATGTATTTTGTACAACCAAATTCGATTTATTTCTCACATGGAAGACGATACAAAATTGCACCCACAGGAATTAAACATCACATTGCAGAATTGAACCAAACAGTTAAATAAACATGACAACAAATTAAGCTAACAGTTAATAAGTGAGCACCACATTGCGCGACATATAGAACATTATTCTGATCCTAGGATCAAACTAGTTATTATGATCACGAACGACCCTATATAGGGCCCGACAAGGTGTTCCGGAGATCCCGAGAAACCAAAACTGAACGGGTAGCTTGTATTCTAGTCCTAGTACTGTTTATAGTAGGTGAGCTTTTTTTTCTTTCCCCTTTTTTGCTCTCCTAGGAGAAGCTTGTACATACTTTCATTTGATTTTAATAAAATGATGTGAGGTGTAAGCCTTGCAGTCTTCAGAGTCAAAAAAAAATTGGACCGGTAACAAAAATAAAAATGCCCACCTCACTGCTTCCGTGATCCCCTCCCCCTGATCCTCGAATCTATCGCCTCCTCCCTGGATCGCACCGCCGCGAACCTCCCCGGATCATGCCACCACCGCTGCCTACCTCCCAGGATCGCGCCGCCTCCGCCGCCAAACTTTCGAGATCGTGTCGCCTCCACCACTTGCTTCTCCAAATCCACTCGCCGATGATGTTGAAGGCGCCCAACCACGAGCCATGTTCCTCCCCGGATCCATTCTCGCTGGACGCCACAATCGGAGCCATCACCGTGCCGCCGCCTGGTCTCCTCGGCCATGGATTACAGGCCTCCCCCGAGGTGCCATGCGCCGCCAACCCTCGGCAGCATTTCCCGCCCTTCACCTCCTCCCCACTGCCCCCGTCAAGGCTCCTGTCGGTGGAGAACGACACCTATGGTATCATTGGAATCCCTTCTATGGTTGGCAGCCGCAAGGTTGTGCAACGAGCGGGTCTAAGAGTCGGCACAAGGATCGTTTACTCAGGTTCGGGCCGCTCGAATGTGTAATACCCTAGTCCTGCTTTGGTGTGTATTTGAGTGTTCTTAAGTTCTTGAACTAGCTACGGTGCAAGTCTAGCTCAAAAGATCTGAATCCTTCTCCAGTATGCCTTCGGCCTCCTTTTATAGTAAAAAAAAGGGGCTGCCACAGTGGCACACAGGAGGTGGAAAGGTGTAAAGTGCACAGGCATATCTCATGCCATTACGGGACAAGACGCATTAAATGCGCTACTTAGGTGTCCACTCGCTTTATTGGGGACGGAAATGAGGCCCAACCCGTCCGTGGTCGCTCCGTCTGGTTGTGACGCACGTCCAGGCCAGCAGGGCAGGCAGCTGAGATGGCATGGTGGTAGGGTCTTCACGAAGATCTGCATGCCATCACGCAGGTGCTAGACTAGCTAGACCAGGAACCACGTACCACTACGTGGGTACTTGCCTGGGCTAGTGGGTCGGCCGTCGAGCTGGGGCGACGATGGGGCGGCAAGGGCTTCCCGCGGTCCTGCGTATGTTCCCATCAAGGGTCTTGCCGGGGCCTCTGTGAGCGTCCTCAGCAAGAAGCTTGCCGGGGTTTCTGCGAGCGTCCTCGGTAAGTGGCTTGCCGTGGCCTCAGGGTGTTTTCGGCGAGGAGCCTTGTCAGGGCCTCGTGGGCATCCTCGGCAAGGAGCCTTGCGATTGCCTTATCTTCTGGTTCTCGTCTTGGGAGTCATAGACCCTTGTCTTTACAGAGATCTGCATGCCATCACGTGGGCGCTTCCCGAGCCTTGGTTCCAACGCTGCTGATGATGTTGGAGCTCCTAGGCTCATGGGTGGCTGCAACGGAGGCGTTTGGGTGAGTTGCCCCGGCAAGGGTTCTTGCCGAGGGTGTGCAGGCCGCCCCGGCAAGAGGCTTGTCGGGGGAGAGCATGTCTTCTTGCTTGGCCTTCTTGTGCCACCGTCTTGGCGTTGCTCTGGTAACTTTGTGTCTCTGGCTTCCCTCCTCTGCCTTGTTATGTGTGGTCGCACGCGTGGCTCTGATTGCCCGTGCACAAGTAAGGGGTATAAAGGAGCGCCCCTACTTTTGTACACCGACAGGAGCCCCCAGGCCTTGCTTGAAATTGATTGGTGTGATATGATTGTGTTTGTCTCATGTGCATATGGGTAGTGATTTTCCCTTAGACCTCAATTCTATTCTAATCTCTTCCCTCTACACCCATCAGATGCCTCTAAGACGTGAGCCTGGATTTGAGTTTCCCCCTGAGCTCACTCAGTTGATCCAGCAGCAGAACACCCTGATGCAACTACTTGTCCAGAACACTCAGAACAACCAGAACAACAACAATAACCCTCCACCACCACCACCCGTGGACAACCTGACACGTTTCTTAAGGTTGCAACCACCGGTGTTTGCTAGCAGCATTGAACCAATAGTTGCTGATGACTGGCTATGCAAGATTGGAAGGGATTTGACCACCGCCAATTGCTCAGATGCTGAGAAAGTGTGATTTGCCGCACACCAGTTGTCTGGACCAGCCGCAGCATGGTGGGAGAATAACACAGCCACCTTCCCCATAGCCAATGTCACCTGGGAGCAGTTTCAGCAAGCCTTCCGTACTGCCCATGTCTCGACTGGAGCTATGAGCATGAAGAAGCGGGAGTTTCGCAACTTGCGCCAGGGAAATCGTACTATGGCTCAGTACGTAGATGAGTTTCGTACCCTATCTCGTTATGCCCCAGATGATGTGGCCACAGATGCCGCTAAGCAGGAGAGATTTATGGAAGGGCTGAATGATGAGATGAGCGTACAGTTGATGGTGGCAACTTTCAACAACTACCAGGAGTTAGTAGATAAAGCTCTTATGATTGAAGGGAAGCAGCAGCATATTGAAAGCCGCAAAAGGAAGAATGGACAAGGAAGGAATAGTTCTGGAGCCCAGTAGAAGCCCGGATTCACTCCGAATTCGGGAGGATATACCCATAACCATGGAAGCCACAACCACACTGGAGGAAGTTCCCACAACCACAATGGCCCTAAGAATGGAAATGGGAATGGATCAATCAATAACCAGAGTCGCTCTACCCCGTCCACACCCGCCAAGAAGGATTTAAGCCACGTCACCTGTTTCAAGTGCGGGAAGAATGGACATTATGCCAATGAGTGCCCTGAAGCTATGAATGGGAACGGCAATGGAAGCGCCGGGAAGAAGCCCAACCCATTCAACAAAGGACAAGTGAACCATGTGACTGTGGAGGAGGTTGAAGAGCAACCAGATACTGTCGTCGGTATGTTTTTGGTTAAGACATTTACCGCAATAGTTCTTTTCGATACTGGTGCATCGCATTCATACATTTCTAGGGGATTCGTAAATAGACATAGGATGTCCACCCAAGTTCTTAAGACCCCCATGTTAGTAAGTTCACCAGGAGCAGAGTATATGGCACACCAAGGATGTTTTCAGACACCATTGATCATAGGACGCCATGTTTTCCCCTCAGACCTAATAGTTCTGGAGTCACAAGGATTGGATGTGATATTAGGTATGGATTGGCTATCGAAGTATGGAGGTAACATCGATTGTGCCAGCAAGTCTATTTTGCTCACCACCCCGGAGGGAAAAAGGATTAAGTATGTATCTAGGCTTTCGCCTATAAGGACACAAGTACATTCTCTCACGGGAGTTGTTCAGGAGGATGTGCCAGTAGTAAAGGATTATCCGGATGTGTTTCTAGAGGAGTTACCTGGCATGCCACCGGATAGGGATATTGAGTTTTTGATTGAGTTGTTGCCTGGCACCGGACCAATATCTAAGAGACCGTATTGGATGCCAGCGAATGATCTAGAGGAGATCAAGAAGCAGATTAAGGAGTTCTTGGAGAAAGGATTTATTCGCCGAAGTTCATCACCTTGGGGAGCCCCAGTGCTTTTGGTCGAAAAGAAGGATGGATCTTTAAGAATGGTCGTTGATTATCGTGCGCTGAATGAAGTGACTATTAAGAATAAATACCCACTGTCGATGATCAATGATTTGTTTGACCAACTCCAGGGAGCAAAAGTATTCTCCAAGATCGATCTACGATCTGGATACCACCAGTTGAAGATCCGAGAGAAGGATATACCTAAGAGAGCCTTCACCACAAGGTACGGGCTATATGAGTATACGGTTATGTCATTTGGATTGACTAACGCCCCTGCCTATTTCATGAGTATGATGAACAAGGTGTTCATGGAGTTCTTGGATAAGTTTGTCGTGGTATTCATTGACGATATTCTGGTGTACTTGAAGAATGAAGAGGAACATGCGGAGCATTTGTGTTTGGTATTGGAGAAGCTCAGAGAACATCAGTTGTATGCCAAGTTCAGCAAATGCGAGTTTTGGTTGAAGGAAGTTGGATTCCTAGGGCATGTTATATCAGGAGAAGGTATATCAGTGGACCCCGTCAAGGTGCAGGCAGTCACTGAATGGTTGGCGCCCACTTCAGTTGGAGAGATCCACAGTTTTCTTGGACTCGCGGGTTACTACCGGAGATTTATAGAAAATTTCTCCAAGATTGCTAAGCCAATGATGACATTGTTGAAGAAGGAGACAAAGTTCGATTGGACTGAAGAGTGCGAAGAAAGTTTCCAGGAGTTGAAGAAACGGTTGACGACAGCCCAGTGCTGATATTGCCAGATATACGTAAGGATTTCCAAGTGTACTGCGATGCTTCATGATTAGGACTTGGAGGAGTACTTATGCAGGATGGAAGAGGTGTTTCCTATGCATCCCGTCAACTACGACCGCACGAGTTGAATTACGCGACGCAGGATCTGGAGTTAGCAGCTGTAGTGCACGCACTGAAAACCTGGAGACATTTCCTTATTGGAAATCATTGTGATGTGTACACGGATCACAAGAGTTTGAAGTACATTTTCACTCAGAAGGAGCTGAACCTCAGACAAAGGAGATGGTTGGAGCTTATAAAGGATTATGGTATGAAGCTGCACTATCACCCAGGGAAAGCCAACATCGTGGCAAACACTTTGAGCCGGAAGAGTTATGCAAATACCCTAATAAAAGGGGGATTCCCACAGGAGTTAGCAGAACATCTCAGGGAGCTTCGTTTGGAGATAGTTCCCGGAGGTTTCGTTGCTATGTTGGAGGTTCAGTCAACATTGCTGGGAAAGATACGCGAAGCCCAGAAGGATGACAAGGAAATTGCCGAGATAAGGAAAAGGATGAGTGAGGGAAAGGCCAAGGGATTTCGTGAGGATGAGCATGACACCTTATGCTTTAAGGATCGAATCTATGTGCCCAACGACCCGGAGATCAGGAAGTTGATACTACAGGAAGCACATGATTCGCCATACTCGATACACCCCGGAAACACCAAGATGTATTTGGATTTGAAGGAATGTTTCTGGTGGACGGGAATGAAGAAGGATATTGCCGAGTATGTAGCCGTATGTGATGTATGCCAGAGAGTAAAGGCGGAGCATCAAAAGCCAGCAGGATTGCTACAGCCTATGCCGATACCCGAATGGAAGTGGGAGAAGCTTGGCATGGATTTTATCACCGGATTGCCCAAGACCAAATCAGGATATGATTCAATCTGGGTAGTAGTGGATCGATTGACCAAAGTAGCCCACTTTAACCCTGTGAAAACCACATACACCAGTGCAAAGTTGGCCAAGATATACATGACCAGGATCATATGTCTGCACGGAGTTCCGAGGACCATTGTATTAGATAGAGGAACACAGTTCACCTCAAAGTTTTGGCATCAGCTACACCAAACTTTGGGAACGAGGCTGGAATTTGGCACAGCTTTTCATCCGCAGACCGATGGATAGACCGACAGAGTCAACCAGATCCTGGAGGACATGTTGAGAGCCTGTGCGTTAGATTACGGATCTAGTTGGGATGATATTTTGCCCTACGCGGAGTTCTCGTACAACAACAGCTACCAGGCCAGTTTGAAGATGGCACCGTTCGAAGCATTGTATGGAAGGATGCCGGGACCCCGACTTAGAAATCGAGATCACCGAGTGCACGTGTACAGTGATCCCAGAGATCAATGCTCACTGAACACACAGAAGCTGAATAACAAGAGTCTTACATCCATACATATCGTCTTACACAAATTAAGGCCATTATGGCCAAGTCTTACATAGATAAAGCCTCACGGCTGAATAGCAAATAACTCAAATAGCGGAAGTCTTCGATGATAGGTAGAACCCATGCCATCTGCCTTAACCCTACAGGCATTCTGACTGGGATAGCGTCCTAGTTCGCATGATCGTCTCCTAAGAATTCTTCCTCAAATTCCTGTTCCTCCATGCCTGGCCAATTAAATAACCAGTGGCAAGCCAATGAGTACTTTGAATGTACTCGCAAGCAACCCATGATGTGGTTCAAAGTAACAGTGCAATTGAACAATAATGAGCAATCTAGCAATGGCTAGAATAAATATTCTACCATCAAGTATATGCATCAATAACTTCTCGTAACCTCGAAGACAAGTTACCGATATCAACATGAATATGATTCAACTCATCGAGTCAAGTCACCACCTTGACTCACACACTTTCACCGATGAAGTAAAATTCTGGACATAGTTTAAGTAGCACCACCCAACTGTCCATGACCGTGGACATGGCTATTTGAATAGTTTTACACTCTGCAGAGGTTGTGCACTTTACCCACAAGATCCGGGAAGCTTTCGTGTCATCCACGATCCCGCAGTACTTCAAGTACTCGGGGGAAGAACCCGGTCATTATCTTTCCTTAGACGACACTAACATAGAGTCCACTCGTTGGTACATGGCCCTCGAGTACAAACAATAGTTCACGGGACTTGCCCGAATTTCAATGTCACTCGTACCCGAAGGGACCAATGGTGTGTCCGGTGCCCTGTAAAAACAGTCATGGTCGTCTATCCAAGCACGACCCCGTCCCGGGAAAGACCTCAAGTCTTCTCGTCACTAGTAATGCGGGCACCATGCTAGTATCGACCTAAGTAATCAATAAAGCCCCGTCCCATAAGGGGTAGTGTGGTTGCACATGTTTGGTTGGGACGGTAGTCACACATAAATCTAATCCATTATTTCACCCATGCACAAGATTTAACCGGCACATCACTTCTTCCTCAAGTGATGACCTAATTCAACATCACCCTCGGGCATTAGGGGCACCCGGTGGGTTTTATGCAAGGATTTCAACCACGAAGGTTCATATCACACATGCATCACTAAGTATCACTACTTACTATTTGCACGTCATCTAGCACATAGCAAGATTAAGAGCAAGGCATGCATCATGTGGTGATCCAACTAGGTTACCACCGTAACTCTACCATCATGCATTGGAAACAACCGGGTTCCGAAGAACAAGTGTATCATGGTCAAAGGGCTGCTTGCCTGGATTGGCTTGGTCTTCAAAGTCTTCAAATCCTTCTCCTTCTCCCTCTTCAGCAACTCCGTCAAATACGGTATCTATTCGTCGCATAAATACAACGGAAAAATAAGACCGAAAAATCAAAGTGCTCAGAAAAATGTCAACTTATTTTTGTTAAATACTAGAGGGAAAACTAAGATGGAGAAAATTCTTAGTTGGAGTTTTGGAGTTACAGAATGGAATTTAGGAATTTTAGAACAGGAGTTTTATTGCTCAAATTTGAATTTAAATTTGAACAGAATAGAAAAGTTTCATAGACATGTGTGAAAGTGACACCATTAAATAGGTTGGAATATTACAAGAATTTAGGAGTTGGAATTATTTCATTTGGACTAATATTCATTTCTGTAAAATTATTTGTAATAATTACAGAAAGAATAAAAAGAAAATGGCCTTGTGCTACTGGGCCAGAGTGGCCACAGTGCACGGCCCAGGGCATCCAGCCCAGCCGCTCGGGCGCCAGCGCGCGCACGTCAGGCTTTCAAACCTGACGGGCGGGGCCCGGCGGTCAGCGGCTATGAGGGGAGGGAGAGAGGGGTGAGGATGACAGGCGGGGCCCGCCTGTCATCTTCAACCTCACGGCCACGGCGACGGCGAGCTCACCGGCGACGATTCCGGCCACGGCGACGGCAACGGAGGGCAGGGATGGGTTCAGCGACGAGTCGCGGAGGTAGTGGTGGTGGTGCGGCACGCCGGGGAGGTCGGGTTCGTCGGCGGCGAGGTGGGACGGCGGAGGGTTGTCGGGAAGCTGCTGGCCAGCTCGTTTCCGGCAACTGCAGAAGGGGAAAACGGAGGGGAACACATCAGTGATGCATGGCGGTTCTAAATCGAGCAAAAGAAGGGGCGGAGGAGGCCCGTACTGCGAGATCGCCGGCTGCCCGACGCGGCGGAGCTCCGGTCGATCCCGAGCACTGGGGCTCTTTGGGGATGAACTAGTAGTGCTGGAGGACTAAAGAGGATGTGGTGAAGCTGCTGGTGCTGAGTGGAGGGCTCGGGGGGTCCTATATATAGGGGAATGGCGAGGTCTCGTGGACCTGTGCGCCGGCGAGCTGCTGCTCGACACCACAGCGCACGAGAGGCGACGGGAGTGTGTCTGCGGCGTTGCGGGACGAGCCCTACGCCCATTAGAGGAGAGAGGAGGAGCGGGGAGGCTTCAAGACGAAGCGCGCGTGCGAAGCCGAGGAGTGGACGTCACGGGCGGCCGGTGCGCGTGTGGCGACGGCCACTGGAGGGCGTAGGAGGAAGGGGACAGCACCCGTGGAGGCTGCGGACGTCGAGGCGCGTTGGGAGGCGCGAGGGGAGAGCTCGAGGCTGTCGGAGGCAGGTGATTGGGCGAAGCTACAGTGCGTGGGCGCACTGTAGCGCGCTCTGGAGCGCCCTTATCGCATGCCATGGCATGCCATTGGCCCTCTGGACGCGTCCACCGTGTCTGGGGAGTCCAGGGTGATGCAAGCACTACGGTTGAGGCTTTGGATGCTCTGGAGATGCTGTGAGAGAGGAGAGGAGCTGGTGACTTGGTAGAAAATGGTTGTCCAGCAAGGTGAACTAGGGTTTTTACCCCTCAATCATGGAGCTGGAGACATGGGAGAGTTAGTGGGGGCAGCTAGTAACTAGATGAACGTGTGGTAGAAAGTTGAGGCCAAGGCAAATAGTAAAAGTGATCAAGAAGAGGGTTTTGGTAATTTTGCAGAAGGTGTTTGATCAGTGTTTGGTCAAGCAAATGATCTCCACTTGCCATGACACTTAACAGGATTGAATGACATGTGAAAATAGGGTGTTTCACCAAATTTGGGCTCATTTGAAGAAACTAGCCAATGTAACTTTGGTGAACCCTAGAAAACAACAGAAATGGCTTCATCTTGTTTGAGTCAAGCTAATCATCTCCCCTGGATGCACCACTTGGTGTAGTTTCATCATTTCGGGTATTTATCATGCCCACAAAGTTTGAAGCTCCATGTAAAAAGTTGGTAATGTAAAGTTGTTCAAATTTGCATTTGAACAGAAAGGGTTTTGGGGTATTCTGATCAAGTTGCTCTACTCCAAATCTTATGCCATTTGGTCTAGATGACTTATTAGGCATTTCTAGCCTGTGCACCAAGTTTGAGAGCATTTGAACAAGTTTGGCAATGTAAAGTTGCTCAAACTTAAAATATGGACAGAATGGTTATGAAGGGTTTTGAGGATGTTTTCTTGCTTCCCAAGGCATGGGACTTGGCAAGATCATCAACTATGTCATATATGACATGATAGAATTTCCCTGGAATTTGTGGAGAATATTTCCTTTGTAAATATTTCAAAAGCTTGAAATATCCAGAAAGAGTTTTAGAGGGATTGGCCCATTATTTTGAACATGACCAAGTGTTGAAACTCTTATATATGGACAATATATGTCCTCTGAGTCTCCCTGAATTTTGGCAAATATTTTTGAATTACTTAAATAATTTTCCCCTATTAAAGACCATTTCTGGCCTTAAGAAAAAGCTTTTAAATAAAATAGGAAAATAACTTTTAAAATTACACCTTTGTGGTTTCTGGAAGTCCTATGACTACTAGGTCTCAAATACACCTTTTGAAATAATTTTCTCACCCTAAATTAAGCACTTGCAGTGCAAATCTCAATTCAGGGGTTTCTGGAAAACTAAATTTATAAAATACATTTTGGCCAAATTAATTTGTAAGAAATTACTATACTGTTATATAACACTTGGCATGATCATTGGGCAGAAGTTTTGGGTATGGAGATGAATTCTACAAGAGGTAATAGTTGACTTTAATGAGCACATGAAAAAGCACATGGAGAAAAACTCAATTGCAGATAAAGCCAAATGATGCTAAAAAAAATTGTTGGTCCAAATTTTCACGCTTCATTGATGCAAATAACATGTTACAAAATGTAGGGTGTGACAGACCTACCCCCCTTACAAGAATCTCGTCCCCGAGATTCCTAAACTAGGTCTTAAAAGAGATCGGGAAACTCAGATCTAAGATAGTCTTCACGTTCCCAGGTTGCTTCTGCTTCGGTGTGGTTGCTCCACTGGACCTTGAAGTACTTGATGGTGCGGCTTCACGTCCGCCGTTCTACTTCGTCCAGAATGCGAATGGGCTTCTCGCGGTAGGTCAAATCGGGCTGCAGATCAATGGCTTGGTGATCAACATCCTTGTAGAGATTAGGCTATCTGGAACTTGGAGACATTTCCGGAGTTGTGACACATGGAATACATTGTGCACACCGGATAGCTCGGGTGGTAGTTCCAACTGGTATGCCACTTCTCCTCGTCGTGCAGTGATCTCAAAGGGTCCAATGAACCTTGGTGCGAGCTTCCCCTTGACGTGGAAACGCTTGGTTCCCTTCAGAGGAGTTACCCGCAGGTACACATGGTCTCCGACATGGAAACTCATGTCCCGACGGTGAGTGTCAGCATAGCTCTTTTGCCTTGACTTGGATGCCTTCAAACGTTCTCTGACTAGTTGGACTTGCTCTTCAGCTGCGCGGAGAATATCCGGTCCAAAGACTAGCCCTTCTCCAGTCTCTGACCAGTTGAGGGGTGTGCGGCATCTGCGTCCGTACAACACCTCAAATGGTGCCATCTGAAGGCTCGACTGGTAACTGTTGTTATAGGAGAACTTGGCAAAAGGGAGACAATGTTCCCACTTGGCTCCATATGCCAAGACACAGGCTCGGAGCATGTCTACGAGAATTTGATTGACTCGTTCTGTCTGACCTCCGGTCTGTGGGTGAAAAGCCGTGCTGAAAGATAACTCGGTTCTCAAGGCTTCTTGGAACTTCTTCCAGAACCTAGAGGTTAACTGGGTTCCTCGATCTGACACAATCTCCTTGGGAACGCCGTGAAGACTTACGATTCTGTCGATGTAGAGAGCTGCCAGCCGGTTGCCATCATAAGTGGTCTTGACAGGAATGAAATGGGCCACCTTGGTCAAATGATCGACTATGACCCAGATAGAGTCATGTCCTCTATCCGACCTTGGTAATCCAGTGATGAAGTCCATTCCGACTTTATCCCACTTCCACTCAGGAACCTGGAGTGGCTGAAGCAATCCAGCAGGTCGCTGATATTCAGCCTTGACCCTTTGGCACACATCACACTTTGCAACATAGGTTGCAATCTCTCTTTTCATCCTGTGCCACCAGAATCATGCCTTCAAGTCTTGATACATCTTGGTTCCTCCGGGATGGATGGAATACGGAGTGTCGTGGGCTTCTTGCAGGATCAGGTTCTTCAGCTCTGTATTGTTTGGTACGCAGATGCGGCCTTTGTACCAAACAATCCCGTGCTCGTCTTCAGAGAATCCTGGGGCGTTGCCTAGCTTCATCTTCTTCTTGATGCCTTCAATGCTTGCGTGTCCATCTTGTGCCTTCTTGACTTCATCCATCAGGGTTGGTCTGACTTCCAAATGATCCAGAAATCCGGGGGTGACCAATTCCAAACTGATTTGTTCGAGTTCCTTAAACAAGGCTAGCTGCCTTTCTTGAATAACGGCATTCAAAGAGCAAGCCTTCCTGCTTAAGGCATCAGCCACCATGTTAGCCTTCCCGGGGTGATATTGAACACTGAGGTCATAGTCTTTGATGAGTTCCAACCATCTCCGCTGCCTCATGTTCAATTCCTTTTGGGTGAAAATGTACTTCAGACTTTTGTGGTCTGTGTATATCTCACACCGTTTCCCTAGGAGGTAATGCCGCCATGTCTTCAAGGCATGAACTACTGCCGCTAACTCAAGATCATGAGTAGCGTAGTTCTCCTCATGAGGTCGTAGCTGCCTAGAGAGGTAGGCTATGACTCGGCCTTCTTGCATCAGAACGCTTCCCAATCCGGTTCGAGAGGCATCACAATATATCACGAACTCCTTGTGAATATCAGGTGTTGCCAGAACTGGGGCGGTGGTCAATCTCTTCTTGAGCTCTTGGAAGCTTTCTTCGCATTTTGGCGTCCACTCGAACTTCTTGTCCTTCTTGAGGAGCTGAGTCATTGGCCGTGCAATGCTAGAGAATCCTTCTACGAATTTGCGGTAATAGCCCTCAAGTCCGAGGAAGCTTCTGACTTCCTTGACGATTGTTGGAGATTGCCATTGGGTCACAGCTTCGATCTTCGCGGGATCAACTGATAATCCTTCTTCGGTCAAGACGTGACCTAAGAATCCAACTTTATGCAGCTAGAACTCACACTTGCTGAATTTAGCATACAGTTGGTGCTCCCGAAGCTTATCTAGGACCATCCTCAGATGTTGCTCATGCTCTTCCTCCGACTTCGAGAAGACAAGAATGTCATCGATGAAGACAACAACGAACTTGTCCAAATATTCCATGAAGACTTTATTCATGAGATACATGAAGTAAGCTGGGGCATTGGTTAACCCAAAGGACATGACCGTGCATTCGTACAGGCCATATCTGGTTACGAATGTTGTCTTCGGAATATCTTGGGGTCTGATCTTCAGTTGGTAGTACCCAGATCTGAGGTCGATCTTGGAGAACACCTTGGCTCCGCTGAGCTGATCAAACAAATCTTCGATCTTGGGAAGTGGATATTTGTTCTTGATTGTAACTTCATTGAGGGAATGATAGTCAATGCATAAGCGAATGGTACCGTCCCTCTTTGCCACAAACAGAACAGGTGATCCCCAAGGAGAGGCACTTGGGCGGATAAATCCCTTCCTCAGCTGCTCTTCCAGCTGCTTCTTCAACTCGGCTAATTCTTCCGTCCCCATTCTATAAGGCTTCTTATAGATGGGTCCTGCCCCGGGCACGAGCTCGATGATGAACTCAATGTCACAGTCAGGGGCCATTCCCGGTAGTTCATCCTGAAAGACATCAGGATACTCACATACCACCGGTACTTGCTCTAGCCCAACTTCAGACAGACAGTTGACCTGAATGGCTTGAGCGGAAGAGGAGTTGGGAGCAAACTTGACTTCGACTCCTTGGTCATTGGTCACAGTGACTGTCCGATTGGCACAGTCTAACAAGCCTTGGTGCTTGCTGAGCCAATTCATGCCTAGGATCACATCCAATCCTTGTGGTCTCAGGACGATGAGGTCTGCTAGGAAATCTACACCGTTAATGGTAATACTGACTCCCTTACAGCCTATCTTGGCTCTCATCTCTGCTCCAGGGGTTTGTACCATCATAGGGTTATTCAGGGGTGTAGGGGTCATGCCACTTTTTAATGCAAATCTTTGAGTGACAAATGAATGCGTTGCTCCAGAATCAAACAAGACAGTTGTAGGTGCTGAGTTGACAAGGAACGTACCCAGCACGACGTCCGGGTCTTCCTGGGCTTCTTCAGCAGTGACGTGATTCACATGCCCCTTCCCATGGTTAGGTGGATTGCGAGGAGCTGGGTTCCTTGGTGGCATCCCGCGGCCTTGTCCTTGGTTCTGCGCATTGGGGCGCGGGGCATCTGGCTTCTTGTTGGGGAACACCCTTGAGATGTGTCCGGACTGACCACATCCAAAGCAAGTGACTTGGTTTGGATTAATCTTGTTGCCACCATTGGTATTGGGGTTGAAAGCTGGCCTTGGGTTGGCATACTGCTGAGGCTGATAGTTGGTGCGAGGTGCAGGAGCTCTTGGTTGCTGATAGGTTGGCTTGGCCGGGGCTGACTGCCACGGATGAGGCTTCTGGTTGCTGGAACTTCCCTTGCTGACCATCTTGCGCTTGTGAGTGTCTTCCAAAGCACGCCGCTTGTCTTCAAGCATAAGTGCCTTGTTCACCAGGTCAGGAAAGGTTGGGCAGTCGCACACGACAAGCGAGTATTGCAGAGTCTGATTGAGGCCTTCCGTGAAGCGCTCCCTTTTTGCAGCATTAGTGCTGACATCTTCAGGGGCATACCTTGACAGAACACTGAACTTCTACATGTACTCCTTGACAGTGCCACTTCCTTGCTTCAGGGCTCGGAACTCAAGCTTTTTGATAGCCATGATTCCGGAAGGAATGTGGGCCTTGCGGAATTCTGCCTTGAATTTGACCCAAGTGATGTTTTGTTCAGCATGCATGACCTTGAATCCATCCCACCAAGCTCTAGCAGTCCCCCCCCGAGGCAGTGGGCTGCATAAGCCACCTTCTCGCGATCTTCGATGCATCCGACTAGTTCCAGTATTTCCTCAATGGAGCGGACCCAGTCGTCTGCATCCAGGGGTTCAGCAGTCTCGATAAAGGTTGGCAGTGCATGCTTCTTGAACTCTGCCAACGTGGAACGTCCATTGCCATTCCCCGCCGGCTGGCGGTTGTTGGTGACAGCTTGAGCAATCAGCTGAAGGGCTGCAGTGTTGGCTTGGCGTTCCTCTCGGAAAGCTTGGAGAAGCTGAGCCATGTCCATGTTCGCGGGAGGTGGTGGTGGTGGAGCTCGGTCGTTGGTTTGGTCGTGGCCTGCCTCTGACTGAGCGGATGCTCCGGCTTCAGACTGCTAGGTAGAGGCACCAGTACGAGTTACAACAGGCATCCTGTTGGAGCGGTAAAAGGTCTCATGACTCGGAAGAGGGAAAGCAAGATAGATGGGTGCCTAGTAAGGGGGTGGGTGTGACACTAATCAAATCATGCAAGGGCCGTAAGGCCAAAACACATTCATAAAAATCCAAATGGGTGATGCAGTTGTTTACACATTCCCGAAGGAAGAATACGACATACATCCAGACACATCAAAAGCAAACACTAGATGGTTTCATATGAACCATACAAGGACTCGACTGCGCATAGGGGTTACACGACCTATCCTACCGTAGAGGTCACAACTGGCATATCCGAGTAGCGAATAATGCCTAAGCGGCGGAATGCTCGGTCGCGTATTCCGGCTCTTCTGGGTCTTCCTCCTTGTCTTCATCTGTCTGGGCCCCCTTGTCGCTTGAGTGTGTGACGGAGTGGAGGAGTTGGATACGACGGTGCTTCGTCGGTGGTGCAGGGAAAAGCTTGCGATATTCCCTTGCCGTCATCCGGCGTCGCCGAGGTGGTTCTTCATTCTTGGAAGATACATCCTCGAAGGGCCTTCCGCCTCGGTATGCGATAGCGGACTGTCCGGAAGGTGCTCCTTCCTTCTTGATCCTATTTGTCTTCTCTTGAGCTCGACGAAGAAGTGCCTTGGTCTTGTGAAGTTCTTCTCGAAGCTTCATCGATTCCGAGGCCAAGTCTTGTGCCAAGCTGTCGGCACATAGACTAAAGTAGGTCTGGAACCGAAGCGAGAGTCCTTCCTTTAGTGGAGGGGCTAGTGCGCTGCTTTCTTCTTCATGTTCCTTCCGGTAAGGTAGGAAGCGAGTTGTCATCTTGGCTGCCATCTCCGGAAGAAGCTCGCGGAGACGGGTTAGTGCCTTGAGTGCAGCAGCCTCGACAGCGAGAGGTAGTGTTGCCATCTGGGGTCCCTCGAAGAACCAACTTGTCGGAGGATCGTTTGCCTTCACGATTACTTCCACATGGTACTTCACCTCAGTGTCGCTAACCCAATGCTCAAGGTATGTGAGGATGGGCGCTTGGTGGAACTGACACTCCTGGAGGCTATCCTCGAGAAGCAAGGGAAACCCAGTGGTCAGGTGCTCTTCGGGTACAGCGGCCATCTACAAAGGTGGAATAGGAGGGGTTAATAAGCTGATGAAATCTCAGGTTTAGAAAAGAAGAGAGGTTTAGAAGGTTTTTGAAAAAGGGTCTCATCTAACTAACGCCCATGCTAACTAAGGCTTCCTACAGTCAGGATGGCTCTGATGCCAGCTCTGCCGGGACCCCGACTTAGAAATCGAGATCACCGAGTGCACGTGTACAGTGATCCCAGAGATCAATGCTCACTGAACACACAGAAGCTGAATAACAAGAGTCTTACATCCATACATATCGTCTTACACAAATTAAGGCCATTATGGCCAAGTCTTACATAGATAAAGCCTCACGGCTGAATAGCAAATAACTCAAATAGCGGAAGTCTTCGATGATAGGTAGAACCCATGCCATCTGCCTTAACCCTACAGGCATTCTGACTGGGATAGTGTCCTAGTTCGCATGATCGTCTCCAAAGAATTCTTCCTCAAATTCCTGTTCCTCCATGCCTGGCCAATTAAATAACCAGTGGCAAGCCAATGAGTACTTTGAATGTACTCGCAAGCAACCCATGATGTGGTTCAAAGTAACAGTGCAATTGAACAATAATGAGCAATCTAGCAATGGCTAGAATAAATATTCTACCATCAAGTATATGCATCAATAACTTCTCGTAACCTCGAAGACAGGTTACCGATATCAACATGAATATGATTCAACTCATCGAGTCAAGTCACCACCTTGACACACACACTTTCACCGATGAAGTAAAATTCTGGACATAGTTTAAGTAGCACCACCCAACTGTCCATGACCGTGGACACGGCTATTCGAATAGTTTTACACTCTGCAGAGGTTGCGCACTTTACCCACAAGATCCAGGAAGCTTTCGTGTCATCCATGATCCCGCAGTACTTCAAGTACTCGGGGGAAGCACCCGGTCATTATCTTTCCTTAGACGACACTAACATAGAGTCCACTCGTTGGTACACGGCCCTCGAGTACAAACAATAGTTCACGAGACTTGCCCTAATTTCAATGTCACTCGTACCCAAAGGGACCAACGGTGTGTCCGGTGCCCTGTAAAAACAGTCATGGTCGTCTATCCATGCACGACCCCGTCCCGGGAAAGACCTCAAGTCTTCTCGTCACTAGTAATGCGGGCACCATGCTAGTATCGACCTAAGTAATCAATAAAGCCCCGTCCCATAAGGGGTAGTGTGGTTGCACATGTTTGGTTGGGACGGTAATCACACATAAATCTAATCCATTATTTCACCCATGCACAAGATTTAACCGGCACATCACTTCTTCCTCAAGTGATGACCTAATTCAACATCACCCTCGGGCATTAGGGGCACCCGATGGGTTTTATGCAAGGATTTCAACCACGAAGGTTCATATCACACATGCATCACTAAGTATCACTACTTACTATTTGCAAGTCATCTAGCACATAGCAAGATTAAGAGCAAGGCATGCATCATGTGGTGATCCAACTAGGTTACCACCGTAACTCTACCATCATGCATTGGAAACAACCGGGTTCCGAAGAACAAGTGTATCATGGTCAAAGGCCTGCTTGCCTGGATTGGCTTTGTCTTCAAAGTCTTCAAATCCTTCTCCTTCTCCCTCTTCAGCAACTCCGTCAAATACGGTATCTATTCGTCGCATAAATACAACGGAAAAATAAGACCACAAATAAAACAGAAAAATCAAAGTGCTCAGAAAAACGTCAACTTATTTTTGTTAAATACTAGAGGGAAAACTAAGATGGAGAAAATTCTTAGTTGGAGTTTTGGAGTTACAGAATGGAATTTAGGGATTTTAGAACAGGAGTTTTATTGCTCAAATTTGAATTTAAATTTGAACAGAACATAAAAGTTTCATAGACATGTGTGAAAGTGACACCATTAAATAGGTGGGAATATTACAAGAATTTAGGAGTTGGAATTATTTCATTTGGACTAATATTCATTTCTGTAAAATTATTTGAAATAATTACCTAAATAATAAAAAGAAAATGGCCCTGTGCTACTGTGCCAGAGTGGCCACAGTGCACGGCCCAGGGCATCCAGCCCAGCCGCTCGGGCGCCAGCGCGCGCACGTCAGGCTTTCAAACCTGACGGGCGGGGCCCGGCGGTCAGCGGCTATGAGGGGAGGGAGAGAAGGGTGAGGATGACAGGCAGGGCCCGCCTGTCATCTTCAACCTCACGGCCACGGCCACGGCGAGCTCACCGGCGACGATTCCGGCCACGGCGACGGCAACGGAGGGCAGGGATGGGTTCAGCGACGAGTCGCGGAGGTAGTGGTGGTGGTGCGGCACGCCGGGGAGGTCGGGTTCATCGGCGGCGAGGTGGGACGGCGGACGGTCATCGGGAAGCAGCTGGCCAGCTCGTTTCCGACAGCTGTTGAAGGGGAAAATGGAGGGGAACGCATCAGTGATGCATGGCGGTTCTAAATCGAGCAAAAGGAGGGGCGGAGGAGGCCGGTACTGCGAGATCGCCGGCTGCCCGACGCGGCGGAGCTCCGATCGATCCCGAGCACTGGGGCTCTTCGGGGATGAACTAGCAGTGCTGGAGGACTAAAGAGTATGTGGTGAAGCTGCTGGTGCTGAGTGGAGGGCTCGGGGGGTCCTATATATAGGGGAACGGCGAGGTCCCGTGGACCTATTCGCCGGCGAGCTGCTGCTCGACGCCACAGCGCACGAGAGGCGACGGGAGTGTGTCTGCGGCGTTGCAGGACGACCCCTACGCCCATTAGAGGAGAGAGGAGGAGCGGGGAGGCTTCCAGACGAAGCGTGCGTGTGAAGCCGAGGAGTGGACGTCGCGGGCGGCCGGTGCGCGTGTGGCGACGGCCACTAGAGGGCGCAGGAGGAGGGGGACAGCACCGGTGGAGGCTGCGGACGTCGAGGCGCATTGGGAGGCGCGAGGGGAGAGCTCGAGGCTGTCGGGGGCATGTGATTGGGCGAAGCCACAGTGTGTGGGCGCACTGTAGCGCGCTCTGGAGCGCCCTTATCGCATGCCATGGCATGCCATTGGCCCTCTGGACGCGTCCACCGTGTCTGGGGGGTCCAGGGTGATGCAAGCACTACGGTTGAGGCTTTGGGTGCTCTGGAGATGTTGTGAGAGAGGAGAGGAGCTGGTGACTTGGTAGAAAATGGCTGTCCAGCAAGGTGAACTAGGGTTTTTACCCCTCAATCATGGAGCTGGAGACATGGGAGAGTTACTGGGGGCAGCTAGTAACTAGATGAATGTGTGGTAGAAAGTTGAGGCCCAGGTAAATAGTAAAAGTGATCAAGAAGAGGGTTTTGGTAATTTTGCAGAAGGTGTTTGATCAGTGTTTGGTCAAGCAAATGATCTCCACTTGCCATGACACTTAACAGGATTGAATGACATGTGAAAATAGGGTGTTTCACCAAATTTGGGCTCATTTGAAGAAACTAGCCAATGTAACTTTGGTGAACCCTAGAAAACAACAGAAATGGCTTCATCTTGTTTGAGTCAAGCTAATCATCTCCCCTTGATGCACCACTTGGTGTAGTTTCATCATTTGGGGTATTGATCATGCCCACAAAGTTTGAAGCTCCAGGTAAAAAGTTGGTAATGTAAAGTTGTTCAAATTTGCATTTGAACAGAAAGGGTTTTGGGGTATTCTGATCAAGTTGCTCTACTCCAAATCTTATGCAATTTGGTCTAGATGCCTTATTAGGCATTTCTAGCCTGTGCACCAAGTTTGAGAGCATTTGAACAAGTTTGGCAATGTAAAGTTGCTCAAACTTCAAATATGGACAGAATGGTTATGAAGGGTTTTGAGGATGTTTTCTTGCTTCCCAAGGCATGGGACTTGGCAAGATCATCAAATATGTCATATATGACATGATAGAATTTCCCTGGAATTTTTGGAGAATATTTCCTTTGTAAATATTTCAAAAGCTTGAAATATCCAGAAAGGGTTATAGAGGGATTGGCCCATTATTTTGAACATGACCAAGTGTTGAAACTCTTATATATGGACAATATATGTCCTCTGAGTCTCCCTGAATTTTGGCAAATATTTTTGAATTACTTAAATAATTTTCCCCTATTAAAGACCATTTCTGGCCTTAAGAAAAAGCTTTTAAATAAAATAGGAAAATAACTTTTAAAATTACACCTTTGTGGTTTCTGGAAGTCCTATGACTACGAGGTCTCAAATACACCTTTTGAAATAATTTTCTCACCCTAAATTAAGCACTTGCAATGCAAATCTCAATTCAGGGGTTTTGGGAAAACTAAATTTATAAAATACATTTTGGCCAAATTAATTTGTAAGAAATTACTATACTGTTATATAACACTTGGCATGATCATTGGGCAGAAGTTTTGGGTATGGAGATGAATTCTACAAGAGGTAATAGTTGACTTTAATGAGCACATGAAAAAGCACATGGAGAAAAACTCAATTCCAGATAAAGCCAAATGATGCTAAAAAAATTTGTTGGTCCAAATTTTCATGCTTCATTGATGCAAATAACATGTTACAAAATGCAGGGTGTGACAAAGGAGATGCCGAACGCCACTAATGTGGTATGAAGTTGGAGACCGATAGTTGTTTGGACCAGACTTGATCAAAGAGTCGGAAGAGAAGGTTAAGCTGATTCAAGATAGATTGAATGTAGCTCAGTCCAGGCAGAAGAGTTATGCAGACTCGAAGCAAAAGGAGATAGCCTATGAGATCGGAGACAGACCGTATTTGAGAGTATCGCCTCTGCGAGGAGTTAAACATTGCGGAGTTAAGGGAAAGCTACCCTCGAGTTAAACATTGCGGAGTTAAGGGAAAGCTACCCTCGAGATCTGCGAGGAAAAATGTTAAAATCACTTTTGGTATTTTTCTGGATTTATTTGCGATTTTATTTGCATAGGAAAAATACGCGTTTTTCAAAATTGCATTTAGGTCCGGGAAAAATGTTCACTTTGTCCTAAATATTATTAGAGGATGGTGAAAATTTATTTCGGAATTTTTGAACTCCGTTTAGTATTTTTTTTCGCCCGTTTTACTACGTAAGGACTCTTTAAAAAAATGGGAAGCAACTCCGGAGCCGTACCCGGCCAGGACTCCCTGGCCTGGGGCCTTTATAAGGCGCCACCCCGGCCCGGGAAGCCGCCCCAGCCCGCTCGCCCGCCCCTGTCCTAGCACCGCCGCCGCCGCCACTTGCCGCCGCGCCGCCGTGCTGCACCGCCGCCCGCCGCCGCCGCTCGCTGCTGTGCCGCGCCGCTGTCCCGCAGCCGCACCCCGCCGCCTTGCCCGCCGGAGTAGCCGCCGCCGCCGAATCTTCGCCGGAGCTGCCGCCGGTGTTGACTTGTCTGAGGTAGCCGTCGGTTTTTCTTCTTAAACCGATCGTTTTTTTTAAGAAACCCAGGATTCGTTTTTTTAGGTTAGATCGTTTTTTCGGTTTAGTTATTTAGCGGATGTTCGTACGTACGTTCGTTTTTACGAACGTTGTTCGCCCGTTAGCCGCAGACAGCGAACGTTCGTTCGTTAGCCTGTTCGTCAGTTTTCTTTTTCGGGGTATTTATCCGCGATTATTCTGATCGTGATTTCTGCCCTGATCTTGTTTTTCGTTTTTCTTTTAGCTCGAGAGTCGGAATCAGGTGATTCAAAATCCCAGATCTTCGTCTCGACGCCCTCTTTCCGTTTAACCAACTTGAACAAGGTTTTGGCTACTGTAAAATTTGACTTTAGATCAATTAGTAACCGGAGCTCGCTTCTTTCGCAGTTTGAGTTTTGTTGCTTCTTTCGATTTGATTCTTTTTGCAAACCGGAGTTCTTAAGTTGAACTTTCTGGTTAGATCTTATATTTTGGAGTTTTGTTTGTGCATCATTGCTTGATTGCTTATGTATGCTATTGTTTACTTGCGATAGAATACCCGGACTGTGAAGCGTGCTACTACGACTCTCTAGGTTTTGCGAATCGTCAGCAAGGCAAGTCACACTTTGATCATACCTTTTTACTACCTAGTTTTTATGCATTAGATCAAACCCTCACACATTGCATGAGTAGGATCTCTTAACTTGTGGGACTGGGAAGTAGTTTCAGGTAGAACCTATTACATGCATTATTTTCAAACCCTTGGGAGTTACTTCTACGTTTGCTTAGGTTGCTATGCTATGCTCGTAGACGTGGTTTGGGTTTGAGTGAAATCCATGACAGATGTGAGTTGTTAATTAAGGATTCAACTTAAGGTGGCTACTTGAATACACATCTGGGTGGATTGGTTGGAGGGCACCTAGGGAATCCAGTGTTGTCCTAGGAAATCCCGGGGTTCCGTGTGATTTTTCCTATGGAATGCCACCCAGGCTCAAAGGGATCATAAAACTATTCATGCTAGAAACTTCCGTGTGCAGCCACAATGCCATTATGGGCTCTGGCATAGTTGAGTAAGCTGTGGGAATCCTTTCCATGATGGGCTAGCAGATGTAGAGGGATTGTAGGTGTACCGGCCTATCTATCTGGTTAAGGGGACGTCTTCCGAAAGACTGTGTCTCCGTCATCCGTTTCTCAAACACCATGCAGTGCGAGAAACCAAACGGAGGCGATCGAGTCTTGTGGGAAAAGTGCACAAACCTCTGCAGAGTGTACAAACTGATCATGATTAGCCCCGTCCCCGGTTATGGACAACTTGAGTATCTAGTACTTGAATTATTGGTTGATCTCATCACTCTATAAAATTAATTTGTTGGGTTAATGATTACTTTAATTGGGATTGAGTTGGAGGTACCTTCTCAATGATGTTTCAACTACCATGATAGTAAAAGTAAAAGTTATTCCTTTGTTGTAGGGAAAATTGGCTTTACGCAAAAACTTTAACCTTAGAGCCTCCACCAGCCAAATATGCATATAGTATAGCCTTTACTTCTGTTACTTGCATCTTCTGTGTTATCTTGTGTAACACCCCAAAAATTTAACCATGATTTATTCATTAAAATTTTGCCAGGAAATTAAATTTTTATTTCCTGGATTTCCTTTTGATTTCAGAACCATTCTTTTCCTCAGAATTGTGGAGTTTTCCCTCCAAGGGGAACTTTACCAAAAATATTGTTGGACTTGTATACCTTCTCAAGATCATTTCTTTTATCAGTGGAATTGTTTCTATAAATGTTTTCCTAAAGCTTTATTGCTTTTAAATTGGTTTCTCATAAGTTTTAGAGTCCCTTTTTGCACTGCAACCCTTTGATAAATGCATTTAAAAATTCCACCAAAATTTGGAGATGTTAGTAGAAGAATATAATTCATTTCTATGCAGAAACCCTTTGGTGTTCTTTGGAAAAATTGAGCAGAACATCCTCTTTTGCTCTCTGGTCCAGTTTGGCGTTTCCTACTGCAACCCCATTCTATCTTGCCCCATTGCCCCTGGTTTTTCTCCTGCTTTTAGACCACCATACCAAACCCTTAAATCTAGGAGATTGGACCCATTGGTATATTTTTGGTCCATACAATAATAGTCTTTATTTTCTGTCCAGAATTGGATTCTGACAATAGTTGCATTACTAAGTTTCTTGTTTATCCAATCCAACTTCACCATCATATTTCTCTCCTAAAGAGACCCCATTCTGCCAATTTGCATCTCTAGCAAAGCCCTACAGGTGGCTCTGGCATTATGTCGAACACCTATAGTGCATGATCAGTTTTGGCATAGTTTTGAGTTTGCACTACGAACCTGCTTGCTTTGCCTAACAAACATGTCCACTAGTCTTCCCTCTACCCCTAAACCAGTCCTGTTAAGTCTGGTTTGCACCCGAGACCTCTAGCACACCCTGACATTGCGTCGAGCACCTGGCGTGCGTGCGCTGGGCGCGCCCAGAGCGCACGTTTTGCACGCGCGCGCGCCCGAGCCGCCGCATCGCGCTTACCCCATGCCCCTGGCCTTTCCTTGCCCAAGGGACCACGCCCTGATCTCATCCGCTCGCCCGAGACGCGCTGCCACCCTCTGGCGCCCGGCAGCGCCGCCGCAGCGAGCCCCCTTGGCGGCTAGCCTTCGGCTACAGCTCGCCCGTACCATGGCCGGCGCCGCCCCGACCACCCCAGCTCGCCAGCTGCCCTGGGGAACAGCTCGAGCTCATCCGCGAGCTCGTTGGTTAGCGCCGACCAGTGCCACGTCGCCCTACTGCAACAGAAGCGGTCAGCCGGTGATCTTATCTCCGGCCGTCGCGGGAACCGACCTCCCCCGCCTATAAAAGGAGCCCCCGAGCTCGTTCAGACCCTCAGGCGACCTCAGGCCATCTCCCTAGAGCTCCCGTAGCCAGCAATCAACGGAGGGAGGCCGTCTTCCTCGTCTCCGGTAGCTTCGGCCGCCGCCACATCCCAGTGCCGTGCGTCGCAAGCAGAGCCTCCCCCGCCCATCCAGTGCCACCATAATCTTCCCCTAGACCATGCGGAGCTTCCCAACCCCTCAAACGCGACCAAGAACTGCCGTAGCCCGAGACCCCAAATTCCCCCGAGACGCCGTCCGCCGCAAAGCTCGCCGCCGGCGACTCCCTCCACCCCCGCGGACCTAGCAACCACCGGGAGGACCGCCCTGGACTGGTGGATCCATCCCCGCCCTCAGAACCCCGCGAGGAGCCGCCGTTCGCCGGCGTCGATCGCCGGAGCCCCGCCTCGGCTCGGCCAGAGGAGGAAGAGGGTGCGGGCGACTGGTCAAACCTGACCAGTGGGCCCGAAGGACCCACTGTCAGTGACCCAGCGACGGCCCGCGCTGGTTTAAGTGAAAACGTAAATAACAGGAGTACGTCTTCTCTGTCTCAAAAGCGTATTCTTCCTTGAACCGTTTTCCTTTTCTGTTTTATTTAAAAACAGAGTTTTGACCAAACTTTGACTGTCTATAACTTTTAAAATATAAGTCCTTTTGACTTGTTTCTTTTTTCTGTTGTTTCTAAAATTTTGTCTAGTTTATTTTCATATTTATTCGAAAAATCTCTGAACAACTTTTGTGTACTGTTTTTAGATTATGTGTTAATTTGAATTTTCTTAAAATAGGATTCTTGGAGGGAAGATGAAAACTTTCAAAGTGCACCCCTCCTTCATACTCTTGGAAGGCAAGCATTCTGAACCCCGGCATAATATTGTTGTGTGCGGTTTAATACGTTTACAACACCACCTTGACACGGAGTACTCGTTATTTTATGTGTTGGTATGAACATGCTCATAAGTGCATGATGAAGATTCCTTGCTGTTGGGAATTGATATACTTGAGATAGTAACCACCCTCGTCTACCTCTCATGCCTACTGGAAGGAATCCGGGAAAGTCCCTGTCTTGGGTAGACACGAGCTTGCTACTGATATTTCGTTGAGACGAGTATAGTCAGTAAGGCATGTTGTGGTATGATGAGTAGTGATCCTGCCTGTTGGTGTGAAATATATTTGCTATGCTAATCATGCAGGTGATGCGTTAACCTCCTGAGTCGACCATAGATCGAGTCTTGTTCCGGTAACCCCCATACTTGTTTCGTGCTACCACTTGTCCCTGCCGCAGGTAGGGTACAGTCCAGTAAGTTGTCAACCCCTTTCTTGGCACACACCGTACAGAGAGGCCATGGTGGAAGATACCAGATGCATCCGGTAGGCATGCCACCTGGTCCGGGGCATGGGTGTTTCCGGTTGGGGCCGAGGGGGTAGCTCCCCTAGTTTGCACGCATTATAAATTCTGTGATCCCATGCTACTCGAGGTTGTAGCCTCCCCACTTAGAGTTTTGCTTCACAGGTGTCGTGGGTGATTCCGGTCACCGGTAAGTTAAGCTGGTGTGTGCGGGTCAGGTGTGTTTTCAACTAAAAGACCGTAAATGGTATTAGTCCTGATGGACTAAAGGAATCCGTTACTCGTGGGTAAAGAGTACACCCTCTGCAGAGGTTATATCTATTCGAATAGCCGTGTCCGCGGTTAAGGATTACAGTCTGGGATGGGTCAAGTGTCGGTCTTAGTGTCGGTCTTTGGAGGAGAAACTGCTAAGCCAGAACATTGATCGTAACATGTGATATATGATGATTATGATTATTATTATGGACTAACCATTTATATTATTTGAATTATTGAGTATCCCTGGGATGGTTCTACCTCCTGGATATTCCCTGTGATTATTCTCATATAAGCCCTTTATGTGGTGTCGCTCAGACGCCCGACTGCGGCATGCTTATTATTTATTTCCCTATAAGCCCTTTATGTGGTGTCGCTCAGACGCCCGACTGCGGCATGCTTATTATTTATTTCCCTATAAGCCCTTTATGTGGTGTCGCTCAGACGCCCGACTG
>LR738711.1:516565457-516603371 GCA_902687465.1 Secale cereale
GTTCTACCTCCTGGATATTCCCTGTGATTATTCTCATATAAGCCCTTTATGTGGTGTCGCTCAGACGCCCGACTGCGGCATGCTTATTATTTATTTCCCTATAAGCCCTTTATGTGGTGTCGCTCAGACGCCCGACTGCGGCATGCTTATTATTTATTTCCCTATAAGCCCTTTATGTGGTGTCGCTCAGATGCCCGACTGCGGCATGTTTATTATATATTCCCCTATAAGCCCTTTATGTGGTGTCGCTCAGACGCCCGACTGTGGCATGCTTATTATTATTTATTCTTATAAGCCCTTTATGTGACGTCGCTCAGACGTCCGACTGAGGCATGCTTTATTTTATTATCCTTTCGAGGCGTCACTTCAGACACCCGATCGATGCACTTTATTTTTATTCTCTGATTACTTATTCATGTTTTATAAGAATAACCTGCTTGCGTGCGTCATGAATTTTATTTCGTGACTAACAAAATGATCATGGAATGTTTCGGTGCATGATTATCATTGGTTATATTGTACCTGTGTTCATAATGTTTGCGAGTACATTCAAAGTACTCACTGGCTTGTCCCTGGCTATTGTCTTGGCCAGATTTCTTGCTTGGGGAGGAGCGCTGCGATGACAGCCCCGGAACCTAGGCAACGGAGATAGCAGCCTCGCGAAGATAGGAGTTATCCAGGTCAGCTGTTCCTGTGGGAAATGGAGTCCCATAGACGCTGAAGTATCGCAAACCGCTTCCGCCATCAACCACTAGAAACCTTTTGTTGTACTCATTGACCAGAATGGTCTTGTACTACATATTTGGTATTTTGCTTGGAATTTCTGTATCAAGTTTGTGTCTCATCAGCTAACAGTAATCCTGGGGCTGGTGAGCACAAGGGCCATTTACTGGGAAATTAATATCCCGGAAATCCGGTCCTGACAACCTTGGTATAAGAGCCAGGCTGACCATTGGCTAATCCTATCTTAGCCAGGTCGATGAACCTAGATTAAACAACCCACCAAACCTTAACCTAAACCCAGCCAACCTCCTCGTGCAAGATAGCCACACAGTGACCCCGACACCTTTCGGCAGTCGGTGCCTAACCTATCAGTCTAGCATGTCGATCACGCGCCAGTGACCGACACTTAAATTGTCTCATTCGCAAGCGTGCGAAGGAAGACTCCGTTTCCTTTTTCTATAAAAAGGACACGCTAGCCCCAACCCAGCACAGCACAGCCTCTACCCCAAAACCAAGCCAAGATGCCTGGCCCCATTGTTCACAATGAGACCACAGCAACCAACCTTGGAGGTTTTGTGACCGTGCTAGCAAACCTCACACGCCGTGCCTTTGCATTAGAAGAACCCCCAGAGTATGTTGTGTACCAAGGGCCCATGGGCGGCGAGAGCCGTCAATTCTGGGCCACGGTGCACGTCTATGGTAGGGGTATTTTGCCAGAACGCCCCTACAGGTTCACCGGAAGGACAACTTCCTTTGAGCCACAAGCCATCCAGCTGGCCGCTCGAGAGGCTGTAGTGCAACTCCGGCACCTGTCGCCCAGAGTTAACTGCCGTTCGTTCTACTACTACCCCAGCCGTGACGGGTATGGTAGGCCACCCCAGGTTGCCAACGGAGACCACGAGACGGACCCTGCGTTGTTACACCTGGTGCGCTATGTAAGTGCACTAGAGACACTGTTCGATCAGATCACCCTTGATCTGATCGCCGCTCGTGGGGAACTTGCTCGCCGAGCCCCGGCAAGAGAGGAAGAGGAGCCCGACGCCGACAACCCAGTTGTACTGTTCGGGCAACCGATCGAATCCTTAAGATCTGCCCCGGCCACCGACCAAAATGCTTTGGTGTCCCCAGAAGTGTTTCGTCGCCTTTTGGGAACACGCTCCAGCGGGATTATGGCCAACAATCCCCGCGATGGTCATCATCGCTACCCCGACCCTGCAGCTCCTCAATCCCACCCAGCTAACCCCGACAGAGAAGCCCATGGAGAGGCCTCGACGTCCACAAGGCACGCCCGCTTAGATATTAACGTAGTAGACTAAGCCACTCGAGTAGTACCGAGTCTTAGTATTTCTACGTCTTGTAGTAGTGTGACCTTGTATCGCCTTAAATAAATGCAGTCTGCTTGTGTGCCTCTATTTTGAATAGTAGCCATGCATAAGTATGTTGGCGTACGGTTGCATTTTTAATTCCAGGCGTAGCTACCAAAAACCACCCCGACGGTGCCACAGTAAAACGTCACTTTTATGAGATATGTGTATCTGTGGCATTGACCCCGACCCCATAGGGCAGAATCGACAAACTAGTTGCCCCACACCATCCTCGATAACCCAGCCCTAATGCTTTATAAAAGGCCACCTCGTGACCTTACCAAGCATCCCTCACTTTGTGCACAGCTCGCCCAACCATTTTTTACAATGCCGAGCCCCAGTATTCATCTGAGAACTCCAGATGCAACCCCAGGTAGTTTTGTTAAAATATTGTGGGACTTTACCTGCAGTACCATGAGTTCTACCCATCCACCCCAGTACGAGCTGCTCAAAACGAGGATCACCCCATCCACCTCGAAATATTGGGCAGTAGTGCATATCCCTCCCGCAAACCCAAACCAAGACCCAACGGAAGTATCCTTCATGGGGAAATCCATGCCGACTCCGCAAATGGCCATAGAAGCTACTGCGTACGAAGCGCTTGCTCGCCTTCGGTTCGCAGTACCCTATGCCAGCGAACGGGGGTATTATTACTTCCCGAGTCGTGCAGCACCCGGAGAAATAGCATCTTTTCCTGGTGGTCGAATTGAGAGGGACCCAGCTCTAGCCAACCTTGCCCAGTATGTCATCGCTCAAGAGCGTTTGACACAGCGAGTAATGGGTTATCTCCAGAGCCTCGCTGATTTAAATCCTCGGATCGCCATTGGCGAGCCACTGAGGCCAGAACGGGGGAGACGCATTTTTCGTCTAGTCAATCCGCTCCCCCGATAGAAGAGGAATGTGCCCCAGTGCCGGAGACATTTCCTCAGGACCCTGTCCATTTTCCGTTTATATCATAGACGTCACTGCTATGTTTGTTATCCTAGCACTTATTTATGTATTACAGCTTATGCGTTGTACCCTAAGTCTGTGCGATGAATTAAATGTTTGTTTTCAATTAATGTGAGTGGTTTTCATTTTGATTGACTGTTTTTGCTCTCGGTAAATTCAGAGGTGGGATATTTTTTCCTTAATGTTATTACAGCACATAAATTCTTCATGACATGTATTTTTAATTCACGCAGCACCACGACAGCAGGCTCACATCCACAACCACTCAATTGCATGCACTAATTGCATAGCCACGTACATATTTCGCACCTAACTGATCACCTCGCTAACACACCACAGTCTCTAAAGGAGAAATTTGTGGATGATTATTCGAACGCAAGTTGCCTCCAGCACACTGACAGCAGTCAGAACCTAACAACCACACTTAATCCTCATGATCACCACCGCCGCGAAGAGCTAACACTCGAGCAGCAGCATCACGGCGATCATCGAGGATCATCACGCACAAGAGCACGGAGAACCCCAGCAATGCCGCCAACCCTCCACACATCAGGATCACGTACCAATCCGGCATCACCTCCTCCATCAGAGCCTCGACGCGAGCTCCTCCAAACAGAAATGGAGGAGAAGGATAGAGAAGAGATGCGAGGCCAGGTGTGAGGAAGAAGAGAGGAGCACCGCGGTCATTTTATAGCTCGGGATCGGAGTACGGTGGGCGAAGTCCACCAGCGCCGCTCGACGCTCGATCACTGGTGTTCGAAGGCGAATCCGCGAGCAGTGCCGACAGCGCACTGGCCCGCGAGGTGAGTGCACGCTGCGCCGGCAGCTAGCACGCCGCGCACTACCGCAGTACGGCCTAGATGCCCTACGCGCTAGGCGTCGCCGGTGGAGAAAGCGCGGGAGAGCACGCGATAGAGAGGAAGAAAAGAGAGCCAGAGGTAGAAGAAGAGACTGACAGTGGACCCCGGGTCCACCTGTCAGCCAGAGAGAGCTCTATGCACTCGGGTACGACCAGTGTAATTCGTGAAGTTAGATTGTTGTTCTAATTATTTTTTTCATAGCCGAAAGTAGTAATTTCTCGGTTTCCCCAACCATAGTTTTTCTTTTTTTTTTCCACATAGCACCAGGTTGTGCCAATTATTTGCTCTCTCGCAGTAACCTCAGTGTACTACGTGCTTAGAATGTTCGTTTCTTTTAAATCAATACTTTATGGTACTAGGATGGATATTTTGAGATCGTCCTTAGCAAATCTCGAGGACGAGATTTTTCTTAAGGGGGGTAGTGTTGTAACACCCCAAAAATTTAACCATGATTTATTCATTAAAATTTTGCCAGGAAATTAAATTTTTATTTCCTGGATTTCCTTTTGATTTCAGAACCATTCTTTTCCTCTGAATTGTGGAGTTTTCCCTCCAAGGGGAACTTTACCAAAAATATTGTTGGACTTGTATACCTTCTCAAGATCATTTCTTTTATCAGTGGAATTGTTTCTATAAATGTTTTCCTAAAGCTTTATTGCTTTTAAATTGGTTTCTCATAAGTTTTAGAGTCCCTTTTTGCACTGCAACCCTTTGATAAATGCATTTAAAAATTCCACCAAAATTTGGAGATGTTAGTAGAAGAATATAATTCATTTCTATGCAGAAACCCTTAGGTGTTCTTTGGAAAAATTGAGCAGAACATCCTCTTTTGCTCTCTGGTCCAGTTTGGCGTTTCCTACTGCAACCCCATTCTATCTTGCCCCATTGCCCCTGGTTTTTCTCCTGCTTTTAGACCACCATACCAAACCCTTAAATCCAGGAGATTGGACCCATTGGTATATTTTTGGTCCATACAATAATAGTCTTTATTTTCTGTCCAGAATTGGATTCTGACAATAGTTGCATTACTAAGTTTCTTGTTTATCCAATCCAACTTCACCATCATATTTCTCTCCTAAAGAGACCCCATTCTACCAATTTGCATCTCTAGCAAAGCCCTACAGGTGGCTCTGGCATTATGTCGAACACCTATAGTGCATGATCAGTTTTGGCATAGTTTTGAGTTTGCACTACGAACCTGCTTGCTTTGCCTAACAAACATGTCCACTAGTCTTCCCTCTACCCCTAAACCAGTCCTGTTAAGTCTGGTTTGCACCCGAGACCTCTAGCACACCCTGACATTGCGTCGAGCACCTGGCGTGCGTGCGCTGGGCGCGCCCAGAGCGCACGTTTTGCACGCGCGCGCGCCCGAGCCGCCGCATCGCGCTTACCCCGTGCCCCTGGCCTTTCCTTGCCCAAGGGACCACGCCCCGATCTCATCCGCTCGCCCGAGACGCGCTGCCACCCTCTGGCGCCCGGCAGCGCCGCCGCAGCGAGCCCCCTTGGCGGCTAGCCTTCGGCTACAGCTCGCCCGTACCATGGCCGGCGCCGCCCCGACCACCCCAGCTCGCCAGCTGCCCTGGGGAACAGCTCGAGCTCATCCGCGAGCTCGTTGGTTAGCGCCGACCAGTGCTACGTCGCCCTACTGCAACCGAAGCGGTCAGCCGGCGATCTTATCTCCGGCCGTCGCGGGAACCGACCTCCCCCGCCTATAAAAGGAGCCCCCGAGCTCGTTCAAACCCTCAGGCGACCTCAGGCCATCTCCCTAGAGCTCCCGTAGCCAGCAATCAACGGAGGGAGGCCGTCTTCCTCGTCTCCGGTAGCTTCGGCCGCCGCCACATCCCAGTGCCGTGCGTCGCAAGCAGAGCCTCCCCCGCCCATCCAGTGCCACCATAATCTTCCCCTAGACCATGCGGAGCTTCCCAACCCCTCAAACGCGACCAAGAACTGCCGTAGCCCGAGACCCCAAATTCCCCCGAGACGCCGTCCGCCGCAAAGCTCGCCGCCGGCGACTCCCTCCACCCCCGCGGACCTAGCAACCACCGGGAGGACCGCCCTGGACTGGTGGATCCATCCCCGCCCTCAGAACCCCGCGAGGAGCCGCCGTTCACCGGCGTCGATCGCCGGAGCCCCGCCTCGGCTCGGCCAGAGGAGGAAGAGGGCGCGGGCGACTGGTCAAACCTGACCAGTGGGCCCGAAGGACCCACTGTCAGTGACCCAGCGACGGCCCGCGCTGGTTTAAGTGAAAACGTAAATAACAGGAGTACGTCTTCTCTGTCTCAAAAGCGTATTCTTCCTTGAACCGTTTTCCTTTTCTGTTTTATTTAAAAACAGAGTTTTGACCAAACTTTGACTGTCTATAACTTTTAAAATATAAGTCCTTTTGACTTGATTCTTTTTTCTGTTGTTTCTAAAATTTTGTCTAGTTTATTTTCATATTTATTCGAAAAATCTCTGAACAACTTTTGTGTACTGTTTTTAGATTATGTGTTAATTTGAATTTTCTTAAAATAGGATTCTTGGAGGGAAGATGAAAACTTTCAAAGTGCACCCCTCCTTCATACTCTTGGAAGGCAAGCATTCTGAACCCCGGCATAATATTGTTGTGTGCGGTTTAATACGTTTACAACACCACCTTGACACGGAGTACTCGTTATTTTATGTGTTGGTATGAACATGCTCATAAGTGCATGATGAAGATTCCTTGCTGTTGGGAATTGATATACTTGAGATAGTAACCACCCTCGTCTACCTCTCATGCCTACTGGAAGGAATCCGGGAAAGTCCCTGTCTTGGGTAGACACGAGCTTGCTACTGATATTTCGTTGAGACGAGTATAGTCAGTAAGGCATGTTGTGGTATGATGAGTAGTGATCCTGCCTGTTGGTGTGAAATATATTTGCTATGCTAATCATGCAGGTGATGCGTTAACCTCCTGAGTCGACCATAGATCGAGTCTTGTTCCGGTAACCCCCATACTTGTTTCGTGCTACCACTTGTCCCTGCCGCAGGTAGGGTATAGTCCAGTAAGTTGTCAACCCCTTTCTTGGCACACACCGTACAGAGAGGCCATGGTGGAAGATACCGGATGCATCCGGTAGGCATGCCACCTGGTCCGGGGCATGGGTGTTTCCGGTTGGGGCCGAGGGGGTAGCTCCCCTAGTTTGCGCGCATTATAAATTCTGTGATCCCATGCTACTCGAGGTTGTAGCCTCCCCACTTAGAGTTTTGCTTCACAGGTGTCGTGGGTGATTCCGGTCACCGGTAAGTTAAGCTGCTGTGTGCGGGTCAGGTGTGTTTTCAACTAAAAGACCGTAAATGGTATTAGTCCCGATGGACTAAAGGAATCCGTTACTCGTGGGTAAAGAGTACACCCTCTGCAGAGGTTATATCTATTCGAATAGCCGTGTCCGCGGTTAAGGATTACAGTCTGGGATGGGTCAAGTGTCGGTCTTAGTGTCGGTCTTTGGAGGAGAAACTGCTAAGCCAGAACATTGATCGTAACATGTGATATATGATGATTATGATTATTATTATGGACTAACCATTTATATTATTTGAATTATTGAGTATCCCTGGGATGGTTCTACCTCCTGGATATTCCCTGTGATTATTCTCATATAAGCCCTTTATGTGGTGTCGCTCAGACGCCCGACTGCGGCATGCTTATTATTTATTTCCCTATAAGCCCTTTATGTGGTGTCGCTCAGACGCCCGACTGCGGCATGCTTATTATTTATTTCCCTATAAGCCCTTTATGTGGTGTCGCTCAGACGCCCGACTGCGGCATGTTTATTATTTATTCCCCTATAAGCCCTTTATGTGGTGTCGCTCAGACGCCCGACTGTGGCATGCTTATTATTATTTATTCTTATAAGCCCTTTATGTGACGTCGCTCAGACGTCCGACTGAGGCATGCTTTATTTTATTATCCTTTCGAGGCGTCACTTCAGACACCCGATCGATGCACTTTATTTTTATTCTCTGATTACTTATTCATGTTTTATAAGAATAACCTGCTTGCGTGCGTCATGAATTTTATTTCGTGACTAACAAAATGATCATGGAATGTTTCGGTGCATGATTATCATTGGTTATATTGTACCTGTATTCATAATGTTTGCGAGTACATTCAAAGTACTCACTGGCTTGTCCCTGGCTATTGTCTTGGCCAGATTTCTTGCTTGGGGAGGAGCGCTGCGATGACAGCCCCGGAACCTAGGCAACGGAGATAGCAGCCTCGCGAAGATAGGAGTTATCCAGGTCAGCTGTTCCTGTGGGAAATGGAGTCCCATAGACGCTGAAGTATCGCAAACCGCTTCCGCCATCAACCACTAGAAACCTTTTGTTGTACTCATTGACCAGAATGGTCTTGTACTACATATTTGGTATTTTGCTTGGAATTTCTGTATCAAGTTTGTGTCTCATCAGCTAACATTAATCCTGGGGCTGGTGAGCACAAGGGCCATTTATTGGGAAATTAATATCCCGGAAATCCGGTCCTGACATCTTGCCAGCATATTCCATGTGCTGACCCGTTTTCGGGCTGCAACATATTACGTTGCAGACTTTTCAGACGAGGAATAAGACGTTCTAGGTCGTTTGTCATGCACTCAGCTATGTCGTTGGAGTTGATGGACTCACTTATCTTCCAAGCCTTCCGCTGTTATTTAGTTAGATGGCCTTAAGCCATAGACTTTTGTAATAAGTTCTCTTTGGAGACATTCGATGTAATAAGTATGTGATTGCCACTCTGTTATAAATCCTTCAAGTACTCTGTGTGTCAGCATTACCGATCCAGGGATGACACTGAAACACAGAGACTTCTGTCCATTCAGATCGTGGTCGCTACAAGTACCCAGACTTGCCTGCCTGCAGCCCGCGACGCGCTCCTACTACGGCTTGGTACAGCCCAACTGATCGCCCAGCTGTTCAAGACCCTCGCAAGGGGGCTAGGCCTCACGAGGAGAACGACACCAAGACCCCCTCAGGAACGGCCTCGGCTAGGCTGCTCCGGAGGGGCGAAGAACCCAAGGCCAAGCCTGCCTCAGGAGGAGGCAGTGACACAAGCAGTAACGCATCGCGCCAGTGGGTACCAGCGCGTGCCAGCGGCGCAGTTGTCGTTTTGGTGCAAAGGAGACAACGCAGGCGCAGGTTCCAGAGGGGCGAGACAAAGGTTTCCCCTTCGATGTAACAAGACCGAAGACCGCAAGGATGACAGGGACGATGTCACCATCGAGCCCACCACCGTGTCATTGCCCGATCTCTTTGTAGGCGAAGACCGCTTTTGTGAGGATAGGAGTGTCCTTGTGTTCCCGCTCAAAATGGCCGTTGTGGGATCCCTTCCCGCCTAAACATTTCAGGGGAAGAGGACTATGGCCGCCTATATAAGTAGCTAGGGTTCCCACTATGGATCCAATCAAATCAGATTGGAGAGATCTGGATCGACCTCATCTCGAACACCCCACCTTCTCTTCAAGGAGCAAGAACACTTGCCTCCTGACCCTCTTGAGCTCTCCTCCTGAGCTCAAGAACCACTGTACTTGTTAGTACTCAAGCCCTCCCGAGGCTAATCCAGTCAAGCAGGACGTAGGGTTTTACACCGCAAGGTGGCCTGAACCTGGGTAAACTCGTGTGTGCTTTTACTTGTTGCTTGCTTGAATCTCACCACTGGGTGAGGGCGTGGCGCTAGGTAGACATGAGCGGGAGAGATCTTCGTTCATGCCCCTGTTTTCGAACTTCTTTGGGTTTGCGGAGCCCGTAATCCGACATTTGGCTCGCCAGGTAGGGGAGAGTGTCGAAATCTCGCCTCTCCGATGACCTCGCCCCGCTCTCGTTCGTCAACCTCGCTTCACCGCCATGGTGGACACACGTCGAGCACGCGCCGCCCGCCGCGCGCCGACATCGCTCAGATGGCGCCTGCGGGCAACAGTGCACCGCTCCGCCCCAACTCGTTGGTCGCCAACGCTGCCACCGACCCGGCCGTCTACGAGCAGCAGGACTCGTCGCTGCCGCTGTCTGTGCGGAGCGATGGCCGCACGGCGACACCATCACCCTCGCCGGCCGCGGCGTCGTCTTCGCTGATCCGCCGCGGGCCGGTCTACCAGTAGCCTGCGCTACTGATGGCGTGGGAGCTCCTACGCAACTGTCCAGCGGACGACCTCTACGACGAGTGGCTCCATCGCATCACCGAGCTCGTCAACGCCGCCGGAGAGGCACCTGCACCGACCCACTCCTCCCGTCCCCCGTTGCTCATGGCGGGGAACGTGGACCACGGCGTCCCGGCTCCACCGCCACTGCACGGCGCTGGCCAGGGGCTCAGACGCGAGGCTCCATGGCGCGAGCAACCCTGCAGGGCCCCTGCGTGCAACGAGGAGAGCTGCCAGGTGGTCCCGCATCCCCAGGAAGAAGCTCGCGGGCTCCCCGTCTCGCAGCACCAGAACCGCGCACCACAGGAGGTGGTGGCGCCTATACCCCAGGAACCAGCACCGCAGGCGCAGGGGCCGCCTGCAATTATGAGCGTGGCTGGATGTTGCGCCCTGGCTCTAGAGCTGCGGCGCCTCGTCTGGCCCGGCAAGTTCAAGCCGGATCTGCCTCCGTGCTACGATGGCACCGCCGACCCTGTAGAGTTCCTCCAGCTCTATGAGCTGAGCATGAAGGTGTCCAACGGCACCGAGCAGGTCATGGTGAACTGGTTCCCCATGGCCCTCAAGGACGACGCTCGCTCCTGGCTCCTAAACCTCCCCGCGGGATCCATATCCTCCTGGGGGAGCTTCGTGAGCGTTTTGTCGTCAACTTCCAAGGAACCCGCGACCGAGCCCCGGCAGCAGCTGATCTGCACCGCGTGAAGCAACAACCTGGGGAGACCCTACAGAAGTACATCCAGCGTTTCAACACCGTGCGCCTCAGGATCCCCAGGGTCTCGGACGAGGCCATCATCTCGACGTTCTCCGACGGTGTCCACGACGTCAGGATGATGGAGGAGTTCACCATCCACGAGGACCTGTGCACGGCCCTCGAGATGTTCAACCTCGCGGTGAAGTGCACCAGGGCAGAGGAAGGCCGCCTCTCTCTCCTAGAGCTGCCTGAAGCGGAGGCTGACGACAAGAAGGCCAAGGCCAAGGAAGCAAAGTGCAAGGGACCCGCCGTGCTGGCTGCGGAGCCAGAAGTGAAGCGTTGTTGCGGCTACAACGACCCCCCCAGAGGCAACCGTCCGTACTGCGTCTGCCACGATGTTCACAGCCACAACACCAACGACTGCCAAGAGCTTAGGGCAATGCACGGCGGGCGCGTCGGGCAGCGTCCTGAGCGCGACAACCGCGGCTACGACCACGGAGGGGTCCGTGGTGGAGGACGCTGGGACGGCAGGAACTCGCGCCAAGGATGGCGTGACCAACCTCGTGAAGACCGCTGGTAGGAGCAGCCTCGTGACGCCCCCTGGCGCGACCAGCCTCGTGAGGGTCGCCCTCAGGGTAAAGCGGGCCTGCCTCCGTTGCCACCACCGCCAAGAAGGAACGACGACGACCGCCAGGGAGACGAAGCAGGGGGCTTTCAGGAGCCACGCGTGGTTGCATGCTTCCTGGGAGGAGCCCACGTTCCCGCTTCCCACCGCATCTTCAAACAGTTCGCTCGTGAGGTGAACGCGGCGCTCCCCAGACCTGACGCCATGCGCAACCGCAGGTAGACCAAGCAGGTCATCACCTTCAACCCCAAGGACCAGCTCAAGTGCACCGCAGCCCCAGGCACTCTTCCGATGCTCTGCACTCCGACCATCAGCAATGTCCTCGTGACCAAGACCCTCATTGACGGTGCAGCAGGGCTCAACGTCCTCTCCGTCGAGACCTTCGAGGCGCTCCAAATCCCCTACGATCAGCTCCACCAAACCAAGCCATTCAACAGAGTCACAGATGGCTCCACGCTCCCGATGGGGCAGGTCCGCCTCCCCGCCACTTTCGGCAATCGCGACAACTATCACACTGAGCTCATCGACTTCGACGTCGCCAACATTCACCTCCCTTACAACGCCATCCTAGGGTATCCGACCCTCGCCAAGTTCATGGCGGCGACCCATCATGGCTACAACGTCCTCAAGATGCCCGGGAGTGGTGGGGTCATCACGATCGCCTGCAACGAGAAGGAAGCAGTGCGTGCCGTGGAGCGCGCCTACCAGACTGCAGCGGTCGAGAGCTCCGACGAAGATGGAGCCGTCTTCGCCCTACAGACCGCCCCCAAGAAGAAGAAGCACCTGCCCGCAGACGGACCTCGGGACGCAGGGGCTCCTGACGGCACCGCCTCGGGACCCGCACCTACCGACGAGGCGCCCTCCACCCTCGCATAGGGAGGCGCGCCCGGCGCCCCTCTCAGGACGGGCTCGAGGGCTCTCCTTTGGAGTGCCTCTAGTCTGACCAACGTCACGAGGGAGGTGTTCGGGCACCACCTGCAGGCGTGTCTCGACGTGCATTTTTGTGAGCCCAGCGTGAGCGATACAGCGCTGGGGGCTCAAGACTTCATGGACCAGGTTATCGAGGGGCTTCATAACGCAAGGCTCATACGCGGTGGGTGCAACCACACGGCACCAAGCTCACCTACCCGCAACCCAAGCAACCAATTCCGCATCTGCGTCGACATCACAGGCCTCAACCGAGCCGCTTCTCTGGAGACCTTCTGGCCGACAGCTGTCGGCTGGAGGAGGACTCTCCCCTGCAGTTACATTCGCACGCTCTTCGGCTTTAGCAATGTAGCAGCCATGTTCCAGTACCTCACACGGCAGGCCTTGGGGGCTCAGGAGGCTCAGTGGCAGGCGGTCCTGACGGAGCAGGAGCTGGACCACCGTGACCACTGAGGGCCTCCGGAGCCCCTGGGCCCCAGGAGCCCGGTGATCCTTAGGAGTGACCCGCACGACTCACGTCTTCAGCTACCCCAACTCTTCTTCGACAAGTATCAGGTGATGTCTCAGGTATTCAATCGAGGGCACCCCCCGGGCTGCATCATCCTCGAGCTACTGGGGGCTCACCCCCACAGTTGTCTCTTTTGCGCATAAATCAAGGCTAGTTGTTTCTTCCTACTTGCATTATCTATATGCTTGGCGTTCTCACCGCCACTAAGGTCATAAGCCCTTGCGAGCCCGCCTGCGACCGCCCCATGATTAAGGACTGGCACAGCGTCTGTGCTCGGGTCCGTCCCTGCAGCGTTGCTAAATCCAAGGGCTGAGCTCTGTCTCACGAGCCATTCCCGTGACGTCACCTCCCCTGGTCCTTGGTGCCTTGTTCTCGCATGGGCTAATCGTGGATGGGTAAGTGGGGGCCCGTGGCAGGTGCCTCGCTCATGCGGGAACCGCACACCGGTTGTCTTTCTTTTGGGCTGTTGTATGAGAAGACTGGGCACGGCATCTGTGCTCAGGTCCGTCCCTGCAGCTTCGATAAATCCAGCGGCTGAGCTCTGTCTTACGGGCCGGTCCCGCTAATGTCACCTCCTTGGGTCGTTGGTGCTGCGGCCTTCTCATGTGATGTCCTCTAGAGATGCACTCAGTGCAGGTCGACACAACACATCTCTTTTCACATTTTGCAGAAGAAGACTCAGGCGCAACCCGCCTCAGGGTAGGGTCTCGTGGGTTATGGGTAAGCTCACGAGAACTTCCTCAGAGTCGTTTAGCTCGTCCCGAGGAGGGCCCATATACACCTTGGCTGTCCTGCCGTGCAAGCCACGTGTCAAGACGGGGTTGTACACGCCCCGGAGTCTCTCCCGGTGGGAGGCTCCCTCCCATGGTCCAGTGGATGTACCATGCTCCGCACTGGCAGAACCAACCGAGGAGCGGTTTTTCCCATGAACCAGTGGAAGCACCAAGCTCCGCATTGGCCGCTATGACCGAGGCGCAGTTATGCCCACACTCCGCGCAAGTGTGGTAGCTCTATGCTCCGCGCTAGTTATAAACAACTGAGGGCGTCCCCCAGCGGTCGCACCAACCTCAGGGAGCTTTTTAGCTCACGACGCTCACAGCTTCCCCTTGTATGGGTGTCGCGAGGGGGGCTAGGCACAGGGGCTATGCTCAGGTCATGCCTGGCAGACGCCACCCTACTAGGTGCCCAGACAACTGGCTTTCTTGCGCCCCCATCCTAGGCGAAGGCTCGTGAGCAAGGTATGGTGCTCGTTCTCCCTCATGAGAGTCATTCGCACGTCAAGGGGGACCCCTGGGAATCGCGACCCAGGGGCCTCACTAGTCACGTAGCCCCTCACTCCTTGAGCCCGGTGCTCAATGGCGGTCGAGGTATGCGCGGGGCTGGGCCCTGCCGACGCAGAATGCAAATGGGTTCGCTTGAGCGTTAAGGGGGACCCCTGGGCATCGCGACCCAGGGGCCTCACTAGCCACGTAGCCCCTCATTCCTTGAGCCTAGTTATTACGATAACCCCAGTAACCCGGAGGGCCCAATGGCGATCAAGGTATGCGCGGGGTTGGGCCCTGCCAACGCAGAGCACCTAAGCAAACATGAAAGGAAGCAAGCACGGAAACCACCAAGTTCAAGCCTAGTTATTACAATAACATCAAGTTCTCCAAATTCAAGTGAGTCCTTACGCCTCCCCGAGGCACTTGCATTTCTCTCATCTAGACAGGGACAGGTCAGGCATCGCCGAGCGCGCCATCACCGGCCTCCGCCTCCTCGGCCGCGACAGCAGCGACCCGGAGGAACGCCTCCACCAGCCCCTTGACCATCTCCTCCAGGGCCTCCGCAGCTGCACCCTCTACGCTCACGCTCACGGGCTCGGACAGCGAGGCCAGGTCAAGGGTGGGATCACGGAGACAGAGGTGGCTGCACACCCGCTTCAGGGCCAAGGTAAGGAGCACGCGACTCTCGACGTCAACTAACTGGTCGATAGCGGCCGCAACCTTACGCAGGGCCTTCACGAGCGCGGCAAGGAGCCCGACGGAGCCATCCTCCGGGGCGGCCAGCGGCTTCTCGAACCCATCCCCATAGGCAATTTGCAGCACCGTGCGGGCCTCGAGCTCGAAGGCGGTGAGGGCCTCGCGACCCACTGCTGCCGAGGCCACGAGGGCGTCTTCCTTGTCGCGTGCAGCTTGCGTCACCTTGACCTGCTCGTCCTCAGCCTTCAGCTTCTCCAGGCTCGCGTGATCAATGAGTTGCTCCTGCTGCAGCCGAGACGTCTCGGCCTTCTGGGCCTCGAGCTTCTTCTCCAACCTTTCGAGCTCCAGGGCGCGCCTGGTGCCTTCCTCACGAAGGGCCTTCAGCTTGCTCTCCACCTCGTGGCAGCGCTTCTTGGAGGATGCTGCATCGACTCGTGCGGCGTTGCGTGCCCGCGCGGCTTGCGCGGCCTCCTCCTGACCCTTGGCGGCGGCGGCTGAGGCCTAGCTCCAGGAGGCCCAAGCAGACTCGTCTACCAGGAGCCACCCAGAGATCAGGCCCGGGGGTCCTTCCATCGCGCGGCCGTCACCACCCAGAAGATCGGCGTGGAGTCAACCCAGCGCAGCGGAAGCGGCCTCCAGGGTCGCAGGGCCAGGCTGCACCGGCTGCCGGATGGGTGCCATCAAGATCGCCTGCTCGACCAGGGGCTCGGGGGCTCCGGCTCCCCTCGCTGGAGCAGTGGGAGAAGGACCCACCGCGGCCTCGCCAGCAGAGACGACGCTCTCAGGCGACACGACCACCGCGTGCTTGGCAGCCTGGCTGACCGAGGCGCGCAAGGCTGTGACACCCTTCTCCGCGGCGACAGCAGCTGCAGGTGGAGCGGGGCACCGCGACGTGGCCTCCCCCTTCGCCTTCTTCATCACGCCGCCCAGGCTGCTGCGCCAAGAGAAATACGACACGAACACAGCGATCAAGGAATGACGGGAGACTGCACACTTACTCATCGGAGGCGAGGCGTGCCCTCCTCTTCATCAGCAGGCCGGCCGCGGCCGCCGGTGCCACGGGCGCGCCAGCAGTCCGGATCCTGGCAAGGTGCGAGGCCACGGACATGGGCGCGTCTGCGGCCACTGGCTTCGTTGGCGCGGCACTCCTCGGTGGGGTCGCCGCATCACTCCCTCCGGAAGCAGCGCGCCCAGATCAACGCGGAGTGGTTGCGCGGGGCCGCCCAGTAGCGTCTGTACCCGGCGCCACTTCCTCAGCAGACGCCTCAGAGGCATCCTCCTCATCAACCCGGTCCCGGTCGCCAAGGGTCTCCTCCGAGTCCTCCTCCTCGTCGCTCCCCTCCTCAACACCGGAGGACACGTCGACCATGGGCGGAGCAGACACGGGCACCCCGAAGCCTGACACGGCCTTCAGCAGCTCGGCTTTGTTAGAACGGCAGTATAGCGGCAGATGAGCCCCCGAGAGGTCCTCAGGAACCATCCCTAGGAAAGCGTTTGAGACGAGGTCCAGCTCTACCTCGGCCAGCGTCCCCCAGCGCAGCCGAAGCCTGTCATCGTCTCCCATCAGCTCCCACATGGGGCGCAAGTGTGCCTAGAGAGGCGCCAGCCACTGCCTCAGGAACTCCTTCACAATCTGGGCCCCTTCAAGCCTTGAGCCCAGGTCGGCCTCGATCCTTGCCAAGACAGGCTCGGCAAGGGGGTCGTTGAGCTTCACATAGCTCCAACAGGCATGTTTCTCCGGACGGGCGATAGGCATCATCAGTACTGGGTGAATACGCTGGGCATCCAGATAGACCAACCTCTTCTGGTGGGTGTCTATCTTCTTCCCGGCTGACATTAGCCTGCAGCCCTGGCGCTAGAAGACGAAGGAGACGCAGCCCGAGCACGGACCCTCGTCATACCGCTGCATGGAGAAGAAGTGGCGGAAGAGGGCGACAGTCGGTTTCACCCCCACACACGCCTTGCAGTAAAAGGCGAAGAGCGACAAGACGAAGATGGAGCGAGGCTGGATGTGGAGGGCGTGCACCTGGTAGTAATTTAGGATGGCATAGAAGAACTTCGAGAAGGGCGGCACGAGCCCGACGGAGATGCTGTGGAGGAAGAAGGGGTAGCAAGACTTCGGCAAGGTCCGCACCGCAGTGGACCCAACCCAAATCTTCGTTGGGCCATGCTCGTCGTGGTCGCTCGACAAGAAAGACTTGACCTCTGCGTAGTCCCCCTCCTCGGTGATGGTGGACTCCTCGAGCGCCGCCTCGGGGGAGGAAGCAAATCCGGATGCCTGTGCGGCACCCTCGCCTTTCTTCACCATTGTTGAAGGCGCTAAAGGATGCAGGTGATTTGGGAAGGCTGGGGGCGAAGGAGAAGGGGATCTGAGCAGGAAGGAAAGGAAGAAATAACCCCTCTGCAGCGAAGACATCCCCTTTTGTCAAGTCGCACAGTCACCAAGACAGCGTGGGGAGCGGAGTCACCCACATCCCATCCAACCGTCGTGCGCCAGCCTGGCCCGCAGTCTTTTGGGGCCCGTGGCGCTTCGTCCTCGACTAAGACTTCGCCCCGAAGACAACTCCGCACGCGCCTTGGGCCCGGGGGCTACTGTTAGTGTCCTGGGAACCAGGGTACCCAGACTTGCCTGCCTGCGGCCCGCGACACGCTCCTACTATAGCCTGGTATGGCTCAGCTAATCGTCCAGCTGCTCAAGACCCTCGCGAGGTGGCTAGGCCTCGCGAGGAGAATGACACCAAGACCCCTCAGGAGCGGCCTCGGCTAGGATGCTCCGGAGGGGCAGAGAACCCAAGGCCAAGCCTGCCTCAGGAGGAGGCAGTAACGCGAGCAGTGACGCATCGCGCCAGCGGGTGCCAGCGTGCCAGCGGCGCAGTTGCCATTTTGGTGCAAAGGAGACAATACAGGCGCAGGTTCCGGAGGGGCGAAACAAAGGTTTCCCCTTCGGTACAACAAGACCGAAAACCGCAAGGACAAGAGGGAGGATGTCACCACCGAGCCCACCACCGCGTCATCGCCTGATCTCTTTGCAGGCGAAGACCGCTTTTGTCAGGATAGGAGCGTCCTTGTGTTCCCGCTCAAAATGGCCGTTGTGGGATCCCTTCCCGCCTAAACATTTCGGGGGAAGAGGACCCTGGCCGCCTATACAAGTAGCTAGGGTTCCCACTATGGAGCCAATTGAATCAGATCAGAGAGATCTGGATCGACCTCATCTCGAACACCCCACCTTCTCTTCAAGGAGCAAGAACACTTGCCTCCTGACCCTCTTGAGCTCTCCTCCTGAGCTCAAGAACCACTATACTTGTTCATACTCAAGCCCTCCTGAGGCTAATCCACTCAAGCAGAACATAGGGTTTTACACCACAAGGTGGCCTGAACCTGGGTAAACTCGTGTGTGCTTTTACTTGTTGCTTGCTTGAATCTCACCACCGGGCGAGGGCGTGGCGCTAGGTAGACGTGAGAGGGAGAGATCTTCGTTCACGCCCCTGTGTTTGAACTTCTTTGGGTTTGCGAAGCCCGTAATTCGACAGCCGCCATGGGCATGCCAAACTTCAGGTTTTCCCGGGAGGCAAACCTCACCATCAACGCCAGCCTGACCGTGTTCTTCGAGTGCATCATTGACGCCTGGGAAAAGCTCCGCTCCGACCGAGCGGCTTATCTGGACGACGAGTCCCGGAGGCTCTGCCAGGGCGCCTTGACCAAGGTTCTCACCATGGTGGCATACTGGAACCCCGACATCGACTTCAACGCCGCGCTGGATAGCTTGTCGGATGATGTAGATCTCACGGCGCTCAAGGAGCGTATCAAGCCCATCATTAGTCGTGTCAACGAAATTCAGAGGGTAGAAGGCCAGCGACAGGATTAGGCGCCCTATTTCTTATTGGCGCTGCAGGTTCACAACCAAGACAATTTTAATCTTTAGTTAGAACCGCAGCAACAATTGATGTAATGTAACTCTGCAGTACCTCCAAGTGATGTGCGCCACATTCCTGTTTGATTTCCCATTGTATGTTCAACCTACACTTAATTTGGATAGGCTTGCCGGCGTGCGAACTCAAGCCACGGCGCCTTGAGGACGGATCCTCAATAGCATGCCGGGTGTGCTCGCTGCCAGGCAAACCACCTTACCGCCCCAGTGCGGCCATTTGAACTGTCGAGTGGACTCGAAACAGGACAAAAGCGTTGCCAGTGACGGAAAGGCTACCCTGCCGTTCTCAACATGGCCGCTTGAACTGTTGAGTGGACTCGAAACAGGACAAAGGCATTGCCAATAGTGGAGGGGGCCCATTGCGTACAGGTTTATCATACATAGGGCAAGATCTCCGAGGAAAATAACCTTATGTAAAAAGGAATCACTCAAAGTTTTGCATGACTTATCTTTTCTGTTGCTGCATGAGCGTTCATTGTACTCGCTGATGATGCCGCACGCTTGGCCATCTTCTTCCTCGGAAACCATGACGATAACGAATTGCTAAACTAACTGCTAGACCGGATTTTCACAATGATGCCCCTGCCTGGCACGCCAAAGATGTCGGTGGAGAACGACACCTATGGGATCACTGGAATCCCTTCTACGGTTGGCGGGCGCGAGGTTGTGCAAAGAGCCGGTCTAAGAGTCAGCACAAGGATCTTTACCCAGGTTCGGGCCGCTCGAATGCGTAATACCCTAGTCCTGCTTTGGTGTGTATTTGAGTGTTCTTGAGTTCTTGAACTAGCTACGATGCATGTCTAGCTCAAAAGATCCGAATCCTTCTCTAGTATGCCTCGGGCCTCCTTGTATAGTCAAAAAAGGGGCTGGCACGGTGGCACACAGGAGGTGCAAAGGTGTACAGTGCACAGGCTTATCTCATGCCATTACGGGACAAGACGCATTAAATGCGCTACTTAGGTGTCCACTCGCTTTATCGGTGACGGAAACGAGGCCCGTCCCGTCTGTGGCCGCTCCGTTTGGTTGCGATGCGCGTCCAGGCCAGCGGGGCAGGCAGCTGAGATGGCGTGGTGGTAGGGTCTTCATGAAGATCTGCATGCCACCACGTAGGTGCTTGACTAGCTGGACCAGGAACCACGTACCTCCATGTGGGTACCTACCTAGGCTAGTGGGTCGGCCGTCGAGCTAGGGCGACGATGGGGCGGCAAGGGCTTGCCACGGTCCTGCGTCTGTTCTCGGAAAGTGTCTTGCCGGGGCCTTTGTGAGCGTCCTCGGTAAGAGGCTTGCCGGGGCCTTGCGGTGTTTTCGGCGAGGAGCCTTGTCGGGGCCTTGTGGGCATCCTCGGCAAGGAGCCTTGCGATTGCCTTATCTTCTGGTTCTCATCTTGGGAGTCATAGACCCTTGTCTTTACAAAGATCTGCATGCCTACACGTGGGCGCTTCCCGAGCCTTGGTTCCAATGCTGCTGATGATATTGGAGCTCCTAGGCTCAAGGGTGGCTGCAACAGAGGAGTTTGGGTGAGTTGCCCCGGCAAGGGTTCTTGCCGGGGTGTGTAGGCCGCCCCGGCAAGAGGCTTGTCGGGGGAGAACCTGTCTTCTTGCTTGGCCTTCTTGTGCCACCGTCTTGGCGTTGCTCTGGTAACTTTGTGTCTCTGGCTTCCCTCCTCTGCCTTGTTATGTGTGGTCGCAGGCATGGCTCTGACTACCTATGCACAAGTAAGGGGTATAAAGGAGCGCACCTACTTTTGTACACCGACAGCTCCCCTGCCACTGCACATCCTCATCCCCGATTGGGCTCCACCACCGCGATGCCTAGGCCGTTCAATGACGCAACCCGGTAAGTTCATAGCCGCAATTCCCCCTCTGCAACCATGTCATTTCTGCCAGCGCACCCTCCATGACAGATCATTTTTTGTTTCTTAACTACCTATGTGAATCCCCTCCTCAAATGGACCCTTACTGTAGACCGCGTCATCTTGAAGGAACGCCAGAGAAAGACAGGAGAACCGGTGCACTAGCAAGCTAGGACACACGTGCAGCTGACAATTTGGTGGGTGCCAGCCAATTTTCTTGGCATGTGGCTACTGGTTTCGCGGGCAGGCAAAGCTTCTAGCAGTAAAGAACAACATCGACCCATGTCACTGTCCTGTGAGCTAGCACCTCCCATTTGGTCTTGACTGAACTGCAGTTTTGACGTGTACTTAGCTTTAGCCAAATTTCCATCAATCTATTCTCCATGGACAATGCAACATTGTTTTGACTCAAACTGATGATTTGATGTCTGCTTGAACTGTTGACAACTACAGGAGTAGATAGACTGATGCTAGTGGCTGCCGCTAGACATCTCTCTTTTCGTCTAGTGCGTGCAACCCAGCTGCTTTTGCTTCCTCTCTATCTGCCGCTCAATGTTGATGCCGATCACTGCTAGCTGTTGTTGTCCAAAATTTCTAGTTGTTGTTGCACTGTGTGGCTGCCCGACGCCACTGCCGTTTTCTGGCTGCTATTGGAATGTAGTTGTTGCAGTTAAACATGACAAAAGAGATATTTCCGTTAGATATTAGCACTGCTGCTATACGTGGTTAAAGAAATGAGACTAGAGAGAGTGTGTGTAGATAGGATACAGCGGTGGGTAGTGAATAAAAACCATCAATTATAGTGAAAAGGTATTTCTTTCTCTGGCACTTAGTGTGTGTCTTCCTTTGAATTATCGTTAATGTGTTTGTACAGAGCATAAACTATGCTTCCTTGTTTCATGTCCTATTCAATTGACAATATGAAAATAAAGGACCAATTTTTCACACGCATTCTTGTCATGTGAGTTACAAAAAAAGAGCCTTCCATCTAGTACTCATTTGTATGTATGTCATGTAGCGCTTGCCCGCATATACTACGACTAGGAAGTTCAAAGAAAAGAAACTATAAGTTCAGGTATGAAACCACACAAAAATTCAGAGAAGAAAAAATAGTATGTAAAAGCCGGAAAGTTCAACCAAAGAAACACAGAAAGACAAGAAAAATATCCAATAGTTCATTTTTGAGAAACGTGAAACTTCAAAAAAATGATAAAATATCAATAAAAGATCCATGTGCAAAAAATAATAGAGATTTAAGAGGGAAAATCTCAAGAATATTGTGGGTATCTAGAAGTTCATATATTATGTCCCAAGAATTTTGAAGAATAAAAAAAACTGTAAGTGAAGTTCAAAAACAATTGTGTAAAGAAGATGTTCAATTTACTTCCCAATTTAGTAAAAAGAAACGTTACTAGAGAATAAAATCAAGAAGTTCAATTGGAAAAAGCGGAGCAGTTTGATATTTAGTTTTTAAAAAACGGATTTTTCAAGTTACTAAAGAATAGAACCAATAAGTTCAATTTCAAATAACGAAGAAGTTCAATGTTTCTACAAATCCACCAATTTCACATTTCTAAAAATACAGAATGAAGTTCAAATAAAAAAGGTAGAGTAGTTCAATGTCTATAAAAAATTCAGATATTTTCTCGTAACCGATACAAGTTCAGATCGATAACTGCCAGAAGTTCACGTTCCACACAATGTGCATTTTGTATTAAAAAATGAATGAAAAAGCATAAGCTAAAAGTTTTGTTGCTAGAAGTTCAAGTGCTCGGCTCGAGAAAGTTCAAAAATTCTTATGAGAGAGGTTGAACAAAAATACGTGCAGAAGTTCAAGGTGAAAACAGTGGAATGTTCAACTATTGCATGGAATGCGTTTCAGATAAGAATATAAGAATAAAAACAAAAATATTAAAAGGTTTGTTCCAAGAAATTCACGTGCTCCTCCTAGCATAGCTCAAATTAATGCGCAATAGGTCCGTCGTTCATTTACAGGTTGAAAAAAATGTAAAAAATAACGTTGTTTAGCCATTTTAAAAACTGCTCTCAAATGGCAACGAATTTGTAACACATCTCTACATAAAAAACATTGTTAATTCAAATTGGCTTTGATATACCTTGGGATGCGGGTGGAACCATTACTTGAGCACTATATGCCTAGCTTCATGGCTTTAAAGAAAGCACTACCAGGGAGACAACCCAGAATTTTTAGAGAGTCATTTATTTCTGTTGTGTGCTTTTATAAAGTTTAAAAACAGGAAAAGTAGGGAACCTAAAACTTTTTTGAAAAGAAAAGTGAAAGTAAGAAAGACGAGCATTGTTAAAATGGGAGCTAGCCTTGAACTTTGTTCATGCCCATGGAAACTTTGTGAACTTTGATTATACAAACTTTTCAACAAAAATAATTATCCCCTTGTACAAATCCATTTTATTAAAAAAATGTGCCAAGATTTGCCTTTAGGATGATTAGATTGCTTGTTTGGTATGTGCAGTGAAAAACGGAAACTTTGGCTGTAGTGCGTGAATTTACATTTGTTACTGGAACATCAAAAGTTTCTGACAATTTTACACAGTACTGCTATACGAATTTTTTATTTTGTCCTAATTTTGCAGAATTTGTAGAGATACATGATACATCTCTAATGTAACAATATTTTTTTATTGTTCCATGCTATTATTTATGCTGTTTTGGATGTATAATGGGCTTTGTTATACACTTTTATATTATTTTTGGGACTAACCTATTAACCCAAAGGCCCAGTCCAGATTGTTGTTTTTTGCCGATTTCAGGGTTTTACAGAAAAGGAATATCAAACGGAGTCCAGACGGAATGAAACCTTCGGGGAGAGATATTTTTGGAGAAAATACGCACGGGAGACTAGAGAACCATGGAGTAGGGCACACGTGGCGTCCACGAGGGTGGGGGCGCCCCTCCCCCTACAGGGCGCATCCCCCTGCCTCGTGGGCCCCACGTCTGGCCACTGGTGCCCTCCTTCTTCCTATATATATCTACGTACCCCGAAACCATCAGACGAACAGAAAAAACCCTAGTTCCACCGCTGCAACCTTCTGATCCCGTGAGATCCCATCTTGGGGCCTGTTCCGGAGCTCTGTCGGATGGTCGATCTTCCACGGAGTGCTTCTACATCATCATCATCGCCTCACCATGAGTTGTGAGTAGTTTACCACAGACCTTCGGGTCCATAGCTAGTATCTCGATGGCTTCTTCTCTCTCTTTGGATCTCAATACCAAGTTCTCCTTGGTCTTCGAGGAGATCTATTCGATGTAATCTCTTTTTCCTGTGTGTTTGTCGAGATCCGATGAACTGTGGGTTTATGATCAAGATTATCTATGAGAAATAGTTGGTTCTTTTCTGAACTCTTTATGTATGATTATAATATCCTTGCAAGTATCTTCGAATTATTGGTTTGGTTTGGCCTACTAGATCTATAGTCCTTGCAATGGGAGAAGTGCTTGGCTTTGGGTTCAATCTTGCGGTGTCCTTTCCCAGTGACAGTAGGGGCAGCAAGGCACGTATTGTATTGTTGCCATCGAGGATAAAAAGATGGGGTTTATATCACTATGTTTGAGTTTATCCCTCTACATCATGTCATCTTGCCTAAGGCGTTACTCTGTTCTTATGAACTTAATACGCTAGATGCATGCTGGATAGCGGTCGATGTGTGGAGTAATAGTAGTAGATGCAGAATCATTTTGGTCTACTTGTCTCGAACGTGATGCCTATATATAAGGATCATGCCTAGATAGTCTCATAAGTATTTTCTTTTCTATCAATTGCTCGACAGTAATTTGTTTACCCGCCGTAGAATACCGCTATCATGAGAGAAGCCACTAGAGAAAACTATGGCCCCTGGGTCTATTCTCAACATATCAATCTACAATCTACTTTACTTTTCCGCTTTTACTTTCTGTTCTTATATCCAAAAATACCAAAAATATCAAACTATCATCCCTATCAGATCTCACTTTCGTAAGTGACCGTAAAGGTATTGACAACCCCTTATCGTGTTGGCTGCGAAGTTCATATATGTTTGTGTAGGTGCGAGGGACTCGCGCGTGGTCTCCTACTGGATTGATACCTTGGTTCTCAAAAACTGAGGGAAATACTTACGCTACTGTGTTGCATCACCCTTTCCTCTTCGAGGGAATACAACGCAAGCTCGAGAAGTAGCAAGAAGAATTTCTGGCGCCGTTGCCGGGGAGGCTTACGCAAAAGTCATATACCAAGTACCCACCACAAACCCTTATCCTTCGCATTACATTTTTTGCCTCTCGTTCTCCTCTCCCCACTCCACCCTTGCCGTTTTATTTGCCCTTCTTTTTGCCGTGTGTTTATCGTTCGCTTGCTTCTTGTTTGCTTGTGTGTTGGATTTCTTGCTTGTCTCTATGGCTCAGAACAATACCAAATATGTGAATTCTCTAATACCAACAATAGTGATTTTATTAGCACTCCGATTGCTCCTATTACCGATGTTGAATCTTGTGAGATCAATGCTGCTCTGTTGAAACTTATCATGAAAGATCTATTTTCCTGCCTTCCTAGTGAAGATGCCGCTACCCATTTAAACAACTTTGTTGATTTGTGTGATATGCAAAATAAAAGGGATACGGATAATGATATTGTTAAATCGAAGTTATTTCCGTTTTCACATAGAGATCGTGCTAAAACTTGGTTTTCCTCTTTGCCTAGAAATAGTATTGATTCATGGAATAAATGCAAAGATGCTTTTATCTCTAAGTATTTCCCTCCTGCTAAGATCATCTCTCTTAGAAATGATATTATGAATTTTAAGCAACTAGATCATGAGCATGTTGCACAAGCTTGGGAGAGAATGAAATTAATGATACGTAATTGCCCTACACATGGTTTGAACTTATGGATGATTATTCAAAACTTTATGCTAGCTTGAATTTTGCTTCTAGAAATCTTTTAGATTCGGCCGCAGGAGGCACTTTCATGGAAACTACCTTAGGAGAAGCTACCAAACTCCTAGATAATATTATGGTTAATTATTCTCAATGGCACACCGAAAGATCTACTAGTAAAAAAGTACATGCTATTGAAGAGATTAGTGTTTTGAGTGGAAAGATGGATGAACTTATGAAATTATTTGCTGCTAAGAGTGCTTCTTCTGATCCTAATGATATGGCTTTATCCACGTTGATTGAAAATAACAATGAATCTTTGGATGTGAATTTTGTTGGTAGGAATAATTTTGGTAACAATGCTTATAGAGGAAACTTTAATCCTAGGCCTTTTCCTAGTAATTCCTCTAATAATTATGGTAATTCCTACGACAACTCTTATGGAAAGATGCCTTCTGAATTTGAAACTAGTTTTAAGGAGTTTATGAATTCGCAGAAGAATTTCAATGCTTTGCTTGAAGAAAAATTGCTTAAGATTGATGAATTGGCTAGAAGTGTGGATAGAATTACTCTTGATGTTGATTCTTTGAAACTTAGATCTATCCCACCTAAGCATGATATCAATGAGTCTCTCAAAGTTATGAGAATTTCCATTTATGAATGCAAAGAAAGGACCGCTAGGATGCGTGCTAAAAGAGAGAATTATATAAAAGTGTGTTCTTCTAGTTATCATGAAAATAAAGTTGAAGACCTGAAAGTTATTGATGTGTCTCCTATTAGATCCTTGTTTTCTAGTATGAATCTTGATGGGATTGGAGATGAGTCTACTTTAATTAAAAGGTGTCCCAATGATTCAGAGTTGTTAGATATTGATGCTAAAATTGTTAAAAGTGGGAGTCAAGAGAAACTTTGCATAGTGATGAACCCACTACTTTGGATTTCAAGGGATTCAATTATGATAATTGCTCTTTGATTGATTGTATTTCCTTGTTGCAATCCGTACTAAACTCTCCGCATGCCTATAGTCAAAATAAAGCTCTTACCAAACACATAGTTGATGCTTTGATGCAAAGTTTCTATCCCTAGAAAGCTTTATGATGAGTGGGAACCTACTATTAAAATTAAAATAAAAGATCATGAGTGCTTTTCTTTGTGTGATTTGGGTACAAGTGTCTCCATTATCCCAAAAAAATTGTGTGATTTGCTAGGTTTCCATGAGCTTGATGATTGTTCTTTAAATTTGCATCTTGCGGATTCCACTATTACGAAACCTATGGGAAGGATTAATGATGTTCTTATCGTTGCCAATAGGAATTATGTGCCCGTAGATTTCATTGTTCTTGATATAGATTGCAATCCTTCATGTCCTATTATTCTTGGTAGACCTTTCCCTAGAACGATTGGTGCAATTATTGATATGAAGGAAGGAAATATTAGATTCCAATTTCCGTTAAGGAAAGGCATGGAACACTTTCCTTGAAAGAAAATCAAATTACCATATGAATCTATTATGAGAGCCACTTATGGATTGCCTTCCAAAGATTGCAATACCTAGATCTATCCATGTATCGTGCCTAGCTAGGGGCGTAAAACGATAGCGCTTGTTGGGAGGCAACCCAATTTTATATTTTTTGTCTTTGCTTCTGTTTAAGAATAAATATTGCATCTAGCTTCTGTTTAGATGTGGTTTTGTGTTTTAATTAGTGTTTGTGCCAAGTAGAATCTTTGGGAAGACTTGTGTGAAGTTTATATGATCGTGCTATGAAAAGCAGAATCGTTAGCGCTCGCTAGAATGGTCACCAAATTTTACTGGAGCATGCTATTTAGTTGATTATTTTTGCAGATGATTAATAGACAAATTACTCATGTTTACGAATTTATTTCAATGTTTTTGAAGTTACAGAAGTATGCGAAAATTACAGATTACTACAGACTGTTCTGCTTTTGACAAATTCTGTTTTTTGTGTGTTGTTTGCTTATTTTGATGAATCTATGAGTAGTATTGGAGGATATGAATCATAGAGTTGGAATACAGTAGGTTTAACACCAATACAAACAAAGAATGAGTTCATTATAGTATCTTTGAGTAGTGGTTTGTTTTCTTATACTAACGGAGCTCACGAGATTTTTGTCTATGTTTTGTGCTGTGAAGTTTTCAAATTTTGAGTATTGCTTTGATGGACTATGGAACAAAGAGTGGCAAGATCCTAAGCTTGGGGATGCCCAAGGCACCCCAAGGTAAAATTCAAGGACAACCAAAAGCCTAAGCTTGGGGATGCCCCGGGAAGGCATCCCCTCTTTCGTCTTCATCAATCGGTAACTATGCTCAGAGCTATATTTTTATTCACCACATGATATGTGTTTTACTTGGAGTGTCGTGTGTTATTTGAGTCTTCGCTTGTTAGTTTGCCACAATTATCCTTGCTGTACACACCTTTTTGAGAGAGTTAAAGATGGCCTAGGAATTGTTAGAACACTCTATGTGCTTCACTTATATCTTTCAAGTTGAATAGTTTTTGCTCTAGCGCTTCACTTATATCCTTTAGAGCACGGTGGTGATTATATTTTGTAGAAATTGTTGATCTCTCATGCTACACTTATATACTTTTGAGAGTCTATTAAAACAGCATGGTAATGTGCTTTTAGCTATAAAACTAGCCTTCACATGATAGGCATCCAAGATGAATGTAGTAAGAACTTTCATATAAAGTGCATTGAATATGATGAGAAGTTGGATGCTTGATCATTGTTTTGAGATATGAGGATAGTGATATTAGAGTCATGCTAGTAGAGTTATTATGAAATTGAGAAATACTTGTGTTAAAGTTAGTGATTCCCGTAGCATGCACGTATGGTGTACCGCTATGTGACAAAGTTAGAGCATGAGGTATTTGTAGAGTGTCATCCTTTGTGTGGAGGTCGGGGGCGCGCGATGCTTAACTCCTACCAACCTCCCCCCTAGGAGCATGCGTTGATTGCTTTGTTTTGATGACTCATAAATTTTTGCAATAAGTATATGAGTTCTTATGACTAATGCTGAGTCCATGGATTATACGCACTCTCACCCTTCCACCATTGCTAGCCTTTCTTGTACCGCGCAACTTTCGCCGGTACCATACACCCACTACATATATCCTTCCTCAAAATAGCCACCATATATCTTCCTCAAAACAACCACCATACCTACCTATCATGGCATTTCCATAGCCATTCCAAGATATATTGCTATGCAACTTTCCACCGTCTCATTCATATGACACGATTCATATTGTCATATTGCCATGCATGATCATGTAGTTGACATCGTATTTGTGGCAAAGCCACCGTGCATAATTTTTTCATACATGTCACTCTTGATTCATTGCACATCCCGGTACACCGCCGGGGGCATTCATATAGAGTCATACTTTGTTCTAGTATTGAGTTGTAAATCAATAAAAGTGTGATGATCATCACTATTAGAGCATTGTCCCATGTGAGGAAAGGCCAATAAAAAAGAGCTGGCCCAAAAAAAGAGAGGGGCTAAATAAAAAAAGAGAGATAAAGCCCCTCCAAAAAATGAGAGAAAAGAGAGAAGGGACAATTGCTATTGTCCTTTTCCACACTTGTGCTTCAAAGTAGCACCATGTTCTTCATGATAGAGAGTCTCATGTTTAGTCACTTTCATATACTAGTGGGAATTTTCATTATAGAACTTGGCTTGTATATTCCAACGATGGGCTTCCTCAAATGACCTAGGTCTTCGTGAGCAAGCAAGTTAGATGCACACCTACTTAGTTTCTTTTGTTGAGCTTTCATACATTTTTAGCTCTACCGCATCCATTGCATGAATCCCTACTCACTCACATTGATATCTATTGATGGGCATCTCCATAGCCCGTTAATACGCCTAGTCGATGTGAGACTATCTCCCTCCTTTTTGTCTTCTCCACAACCACCACTCTATTCCACCCATAGTGCTATGTCCATGGCTCACGCTCATGTATTGCGTGAAAGTTGAAAGGTTTGAAATAATAGAGTATAAAAACAAGTGCTTGGCTGAAACCGGGGTTGTGCATGATATGAATATTTTGTGTGATGAAGAGGGAGCATAGCCAGACTATATGATTTTGTAGGGATAACTTTCTTTAGCCATAGTATTTTGGGAAGACATGATTGCTTTGTTAGTATGCTTGAAGTATTATTATTTCTTATGATTTTGTAGGGATAACTTTCTTTAGCCAGACCATATATTTTATGTTATTATTTCTTTAGCCATAGTTGTCTTGAATCTTTCGGATCTGAACATTCATGCCACAATTAAGAGAACTACATTGAAAATTATGTTGGTTAGCATTCCACATCAAAAAAACTGTTTTTATCATTTACCTACTCGAGGACAAGCAGGAATTAAGCTTGGGGATGCTTGATACATCTCCAACGTATCTGTAATTTTTTATTGCTCCATGTTATTATTTATGATGTTTTGGATGTTTAATGGGCTTTGTTATACACTTTTGTATTATTTTTGGGACTAACCTATTAACCCAAAGGCCCAGTCTAGATTGTTGTTTTTTGCCTATTTCAGGGTTTTACAGAAAAGGAATTTCAAACGGAGTCCAAACGGAATGAAACCTTCGGGAGAGATATTTTTGGAGCAAAATACACACGGGAGACTTGAGAACCACGGAGTAGGGCACACGTGGCGTACACGAGGGTGGGGGCGCCCACCCCCCTACAGGGCGCGCCCCCTGCCTCGTGGGCCCCATGTTTGGCCCCCGGTGCCCTCCTTCTTCCTATATATATCCACGTACCCCGAAACCATCAGACGAACAAAGAAAACCCTAGTTCCACCGCCGCAACCTTCTGTTCCCGTGAGATCCATCTTGGGGCCTGTTCCGGAGCTCCGCTGGTGGGGGGATCTTCCATGTAGTGCTTCTACATCATCATCATCGCCTCACCATGAGTTGTGAGTAGTTTACCACAGACCTTCGGGTCCATAGCTAGTATCTCGACGGCTTCTTCTCTCTCTTTCGATCTCAATACCAAGTTCTCCTCGGTCTTCGAGGAGATCTATTCGATGTAATCTCTTTTTGCGGTGTGTTTGTCGAGATCCGATGAATTGTGGGTTTATGATTAAGATTATCTATGAGAAATATTTGGTTCTTTTCTAAACTCTTTATGTATGATTATAATATCCTTGCAAGTATCTTCGAATTATTGGTTTGGTTTGCCCTACTAGATCTATAGTTCTTGCAATGGGAGAAGTGCTTGGCTTTGGGTTCAATCTTGCGGTGTCCTTTCCCAGTGACAGTAGGGGCAGCAAGGCACGTATTGTATTGTTGCCATCGAGGATAAAAAGATGGGATTTATATCACTATGTTTGAGTTTATCCCTCTACAACATGTCATCTTGCCTAAGGCGTTACTCTGTTCTTATGAACTTAATACTCTAGATGCATGCTAGATAGCGGTCGATGTGTGGTAATAGTAGTAGATGCAGAATCATTTCGGTCTACTTGTCTTGGACGTGATGCCTATATATAATGATCATGCCTAGATAGTCTCATAAGTATTCGCTTTTCTATCAATTGCTCGACAGTAATTTGTTCACCCGCCGTGGAATACCGCTATCATGAGAGAAGCCACTAGAGAAAACTATGGCCCCCGGGTCTATTCTCAACATATCAATCTACAATCAACTTTACTTTTCCGCTTTTACTTTCTGTTCTTATATCTAAAAATACCAAAAATATCAAACTATCATCCCTATCAGATCTCACTTTCGTAAGTGACCGTAAAGGGATTGACAACCCCTTATCGCGTTGGCTGCGAAGTTCTTTTTTTGTTTGTGTAGGTGTGAGGGACTCGCGCGTGGTCTCCTACTGGATTGATACCTTGGTTCTCAAAAACTGAGGGAAATACTTACGCTACTGTGTTGCATCACCCTTTCCTCTTCGAGGGAATACAATGCAAGCTCGAGAAGTAGCAGTACATAAGTATGTTTAATGTTCACATTTCTAGAGACTGTTCTATTTTTTGGCAGATTTTGTTTTTGATGCATTGTTTTGCGTGTTTTCATGAATCTATGGATCGTATCGATGACATAAGCCATGGTGAAGTTAGAGTACAGTGGAGATAATGCAAAAATAAAATATGAATGGGTTTGCAACAATACTTAAAGTGGTGATTTGCTTTATTATACTAACGTATCTCACGAGGGTTTTGTTAAGTTTTGTGTGATTGGAGTTATCATGTTTCTCGTGAGATCACGATGGATGAAGGAATAAGGAGTGGCAAGAGCCTACGCTTGGGGATACCCAAGGCACCCCAAGGTAATATTCAAGGACTCCCAAGCAACTAAACTTGGGCATGCCCCAAAAGGCATCCCCTCTTTCTTCTAACGACCATCAGTAATTTTACTTGGAGCTATATTTTTATTCATCACATGATATGAGGAAATCTTGGAGCGTCGTGTGCTTTTTATTTTCTTTATTTCAATAATGCACCACGCTGGTATGAGATAGTCCTTGGTTGATTTATAGAATGCTCTTTGGACTTTACTTATATCTTTTGAGTATGGCTTTATAGAATGCTTCATGTGCTTCACTTATATCATTTGAAGTTTGGGTTGCTTGTTTCTCTTCACATAGAAAACTGCCATTTGTAGAATGCTCTTTTTCTTCACTTATATTTATCCTTGATTGTATATCTTTGTGTGAAGGTTGGAGGCGCGCGATGGTTAACTCCTACCAACCTCCCCCCTAGGAGCATGCGTAGTAGTACTTTGCTTCGAGGGCTAATAAACTTCTGCAATAAGTATGTGAGTTCTTTATGACTAATGTGAGTCCATGGATTATACGCACTCTCACCCTTCCACCATTGCTAGCCTCTCTCGTACCGCGCAACTTTCGCCGATGCATAAAACCCTCCTTATACCTTCCTCAAAACAACCACCATACCTATCTATTATGGCATTTCCGTAGCCATTCTGAGATATATTGCCATGCAACTTACATCATGATCATATACATGACTTGAGCCTCCATTGTCATATTTCTTTGCATGATCGTAAGACAGCTAGCATGATATTTTCATGGCTTGTCCATTTTTTTACATCTTTGCTATGCTAGATCATTGCACATCCTGGTACACTGCCAGAGGCATTATCATGTATTGGTTTTATCGAGTTGTAATATCAAGTTGTAAGTAAATAAAAGTGTGATGATCATCATTATTAGAGCATTGCCCCATGTGAGGAAATAAAAATAATAAAAGAGGCCAAATAAGCCCAAACAAAAAAAGGCCAAAGAAGCCCACCCAAAAAAAGAGAAAACAAAAAAAATGAGAGAGAAAGAGAGAAGGGGCAATGTTACTATCCTTTTACCACACTTGTGCTTCAGAGTAGCCCCATGTTCCTCATATAGAGAGTCTCCTATATAGTCACGTTCATATACTAGTGGGAATTTTTCATTATAGAACGTGTCTTGTATATTCCAATGATGGGCTTCCTCAAATGCCTGAGGTCTTCATGAGCAAGCAAGTTGGATGCACACCCACTTAGTTTTCAGTTTGAACTTTCATACACTTATAGCTCTAGTGCATCCGTTGCATGGCAATCCTTACTCCTTGCATTGATATCGATTGATGGGCATCTCCATAGCCCGTTGATCCGCCTAGTTGATGCGAGACTTTCTCCTTTTTATCTTGTCCACATAAACCTCTACCATTGTATTCTATTCCACCCATAGTGTTATATCCATGGCCCGCGTTCATGTATTGCGTGAGAGTTTAAAAAGCTGAAGCGTGTTAAGAAGTATGAACCAATTGCTTGGCTGACACCGGGGTAGTGCATGATTTATATTTTGTGTTAACAAGATGGATCATGACAAGGCTATATGATTTTGTAGGGATAGCGTTCTTTAGCATTGATATTTTGAAAAACTTGATTGTTTGTTGGGATGCCCGAGTATTGATATCTTTTATGTCAAATGATATACTATTGCTTTGAATCACTCGTGTCTTAATATTCATGCCATGATTAGATTACATGATCAATATTATGCTAGGTAGCATTCCACATCAAAAATTATATTTTTCTCATTTTCCTAGTCGAGGATGAGCAGGAATTAAGCTTGGGGATGCTGATACGTCTCCATCGTATCTATAAATTTTTTTTGTTCCATACGAATATTCTACAACTTTCATATACATTTGCCAACTTTTTATACTATTTTTGGGACTAACATATAAATCCAATGCCCAATGCCAGTTCCTATTTGTTGCATGTTTTTTTGTTTTGCAGAATATCCATATCAAACGGAATCCAAACGCGATAAAAGCTTACAAAGATTTGTTCTAGAATATATGTGATTTTTGGGAAAAAGAATCAATGTGATACGATGCCCGAGGCGGCAACAAGGCAGGGAGCGCGCCCCAGGGGGTAGGACATGCCCTGGGCCCTTGTGGCTACTGCGTAAGGTGGTTGGTGCCCTTCTTCGGTCGCAAGAAAGCTAATATCCGGATAAAAATCATGTTAAAATTTCAGCCCAATCGGAGTTACGGATCTCCGGGAATTTAAGAAACGGTGAAAGGCTAGAAACAGGGGTCGCGAAACAAAAGAGAGACAGAGAGATAGGTCCAATCTCGGAGGGGCTCTCGCCCCTTTGCCTCCATGGAGGCCATGGACCAGAGGGTAAACCCTCCTGCCATCTAGGGGGGAAGGTCCAAGAAGAAGAAGGAGGATGGGGGCTCTCTTGCCCTCTCTCCTGGTGGCGCCGGAATGCCACCGAGGCCATCATCGTGTGACGGCGATCTACACCGCCACCTCTGTCATCTTCACCAACATCTTCATCACCTTCCCCCATCTATCTACAACGGTCAACTCTCCCGCAACCCTCTGTACCTTCTAATTTTAGATGGTGATTTATGCTTCATATTATTATCCAATGATGTGTTGCCATCCTATGATGTCTGAGTAGATTTTCGTTGTCCTATCGGTGATTGGTGAATTGCTATGGTTGGTTTAATTTTCTTGTAGTTATGTTGCCATCCTTTGGTGCCCATCATATGAGCGTGCGCATGGATCACACCATAGGGTTAGTTGTATGTTGATAGGACTATGTATTGGAAGGCAAGGGTGACGGCAGTTTCCAGACTAGCATAGAAATTGATGCATACGGGATTGAAGGGGGACCAATATATCTTAATGCTATGGTTGGGTTTTACCTTAATGAACGTTAGTAGTTGTGGATGCTTGGTAATAGCTCCAAGCATACGTGCATAGAATTCCAAGTAAGGGATAACATGCTAGCAGTGGCCTCTCCCACATAAAACTTGCTATCGGTCTAGTAACATAGTCAATTGCTTAGAGACAATTTCGCAAGACCTACCACCACTTTTTCACACTCGCTATACTAACTTTATTTCTTCTTTATCTAAACATGCCCTAGCTTTTATTTACGTGCTCTTTATTTTCTTGCAAACCTATCCGACAATACCCACAAAGTACTTCTAGTTTCATATTGTTCTAGGTAAAGCGAACGATAAGCGTGCGTAGAGTTGTATCGGTGGTCGATAGAACTTGAGGGAATATTTGTTCTACCGTTATCTCCTCTTTGGGTTTGACACCCCCTACACTTGTGGGTTATTAAGACCTTTTTCTGACGCCATTGCCGGGGAGCAATAGCGTGGGGTGAATATTCTCGTGTGTTCTTGTTTGCTTTATCACTAAGTAAATCTTATTTGATGTTCTAAGTTGTTCCCTATCTTTAGTTATGGATATGGAACACAAAATACCAAAAAAATTAGGTGTACTTGTTACTCATGGAGATGGGGAACCTCCTAAAACCCTCGATGCTCATTATGTGAAAGATATTATGTACTACTTTAATAATCCTGAGAAAAAACCCATTCAATTATATAATGGGAGACACGTTGGATCAATGTGAATACTTTAGGGATTATCTCTTGACTCAAAAAGGGAAACTATTATGGGATAAATTTCATATGTTGCATTGGTATGCTTGGAAGTTTTGCCAAAGATATGATTTTACTTGTTGCTCTAGGATGAAGGCTCCACACCTTCCCTTTTCATGCAAATTTAATGATAATGAAACCTTAGCTTCTGATGCTAATGGTGGATATGATTACTATGATGTGGAACGAATAGGAGAATTTGTTGCTTTGAAGGGTGCTTATGAAATTGAATTTTTGTTTGAAAAGTATGAAGCTTTTGATGATGATGTTTATAGGCCTGAAAGTTTTGCTATATTGAAATATTGCTATGAGAATTATGAATACAATGCCGATATGGATGCATTTATTAAGAGAGTCTCCGCTATCCAAGAAGAGACTAATATTTTGCATAAATCTATAGAAGAAGAAATTGATGACATTGTGAGCTCATTAGATGAAAAAGATGACGAGGAGAGCAAAGAACAAAAGGAGGAAGAGCAGATTAGCTACCCATGCCCACCTTCTAATGAGACTAACTCTTCAACGCTTACATTGTTTAATTTCCCTTCATGCTTACCGAAGGATGAATGCTATGATGATTGCTATGATCCCTTGAATTCGTTTGAAATATCCCTTTTTGATGAAATTACTTTCATCCGAGTTATGGGTTATTTTATATGAATTCCAAAAGTTTTAACAATATTCTAGAATTGTTATTGTTATTTTGAAATAAATTAGCAAAATGGTATGTGCACCCAGAGAGTGTACACATAATGGTGCTACAGGGGTTGATAGGTGGGGCCCAGTGGGATGAGTCAGCGCTCACTAGTGAGACTTATCCACTCGAATAGTGACGTGGGTCCCGGTTGTTAGTGTCAAAGTGGTAATTGAGTATCATTAGGCTTAATTAATAGGGATGGGCCCACATGTCATAAACTAAATTGGGTTTACCTAATAGGCAATTAGCCCCTAATTAACTCAGTCGGGTCTGATAGGTCCATTTTGTGTCATGTTTTCTTATAGTTATTTTTAGTGTTTTTGTTCAATATAACACTTTGGGGAGTAATTCTAATGTCTTTTCTCTCATATTTTGCAAGGTTTACACAAAGAGGGAGAATACCGGCAACTGGAATTCTGGACCTGAAAAATCTACGTTAGAGATGCCTATTCCGCACATCTCCAAATAACTAAAAATTTATAGAGAATTATTTTAAAATACATAAAAAATACAGGACAAAAGGGATTGGGGAGGAGGCCACCCATGTGCCCACTAGGCACCAAGGCGTGCCACCCTCCCCCCCCTCCGGGCGCGCCTGGTGGGTAGTGGGCCAGCTAGCCCACTTCTGGTGACCATCTTCTAGTATATATTCACATTTTACCTAGAAAATAAGGAGAGGACTTTCAGGACGAAGCGCAGCCATATCGAAGCGGAACTTGGGTAGGAGCAATTTCGCTCTCCGGCAGAGCGATTCCGCCGGGGATACTTCCCTCTGGGAGGGGGAAATCGATGCCATCATCATCACCAACAACCCTCTCATCGTGGGAGGATCAATCTCCATCAACATCTTCGCCAGCACCATCTCATCTCAAACCCTAGTTCATCTCTTGTATTCAATCTTTGTATCAAAACCTTAGATTGGTACTGATACGTCTCCAACATATCTATAATTTTTTATTGTTCTATGCGGTTATATTATAATTCTTGGATGTTTTACAATAATTTTATAGCAGCTTTATATCATTTTTTGGTACTAACCTATTGACATAGTGCCCAGTGCTAGTTGCTTTTTTTGCTCGTTTTTTAGATAGCAGAAAATCAATACGAAACAGAGTCCAAACGCAGCGAAACTTTTTGGAGATTTTTCCTAGGCCAGAAGACACACAATGGGACAAAGAAGTACCTCGGGGTGCTCCCGGGGGAGCACAACCCACCAGGGTGCGCCCTAGTGGGTTGTGCCCACCTCGGTGGCCTCCCGCACCGCCTCTTCTCTCTAGCAATACCACAATATTCTAGAAACCCTAGGGGGTCGACGAAATTTTGTTCCAGCCACCGCAAGTATCAGAACCATGAGATCCAATCTAGAACCCTATCCACTAGAATAGTGACGTGGGTCCCGGTTGTTAGTGTCACAGTGGTAATTGGATATCATTAGGTTTAATTAATAGCGATAGGCCCACATGTCATAAACTAAATAGGAGGGGATTTACCTAATAGGCAATTAGCCCCTAATTAACTCAATCGGGTCTGATACATCCATTTTGTATCATATTTTCTTATAGTTATTTTTAGTGTTTTTATTCATTATAACACTTTGGGGAGTAATTCTAATGTCTTTTCTCTCAAAATTTGCAAGGTTTACACAAAGCGGGAGAATACCGGCAATAGGAATTCTGGACCTGAAAAATCTACGTCAGAGATGCCTATTCCGCACATCTCCAAATAACTACAAATTTATAGAGAATTATTTTAGAATATATAAAAATTATAGGACAAAAGGGATTCGGGAGGAGGCCACCCATGTGCCCACTAGGCACCAAGGCGCGCCACCCCCCCC
>LR738711.1:516603398-516614231 GCA_902687465.1 Secale cereale
CCCCCCCGGTGCGCCCTCGTGGGTAGTGGGCTAGGTAGCCCACTTCTGGCGACCATCTTCTGGTATATATTCACATTTGACCTAGAAAAAATAAGGAGAGGACTTTCAGGGCGGAGCGCTACCATATCGATACGGAACTTGGGAAGGAGCACTTTCGCTCTCCGGCGGAGCGATTCCGCCGGGGATACTTCCCTCCGGAAGGGGGAAATCGATGCCATTGTCCTCACCAAAACCCCTCTCACTGTGGGAGGATCAATCTCCATCAACATCTTTGCCAGCAACATCTCATCTCAAACCCTAGTTCATCTCTTGTATTCAATCTTTGTATCAAAACCTTAGATTGGTACTGATACGTCTCCAACTTATTATTTTTTATTGTTCTGTGCGGTTATATTATCATTCTTGGATGTTTTACAATCATTTTATAGCAACTTTATATCATTTTTTGGTACTAACCTATTAACATAGTGCCAGTGCTAGTTGCTTTTTTTGCTTGTTTTTCAAATCGCAAAAAATCAATAAAAAACGGAGTCCAAACGCGGTGAAACTTTTTGGAGATTTTTCGTTGGCCAAAAGACACACAATGGGCCAAAGAAATACCTCAGGGTGCTCCGAGGGGAACACAACCCACCAGGGCGCGCCAGGCACCCAGGCGCGCCCTGATGGGTTGTGCCCACCTCGGTGGCCTCCCGCACCGCCTCTTCGCTCTAGAAATGCCCCAATATTCCAGAAACCCTAGGGGGGTCGACGAAATTTTGTTCCAGCCGCCGCAAGTGTAAGAACAACGAGATCCAATATAGGACCCTTTTCCGGCACTCCGTCGGAGGGGAACACAATCACGGAGTGGTTCATCATCCTCATTGGTGCCTCTCTAATGATGCATGAGTAGTTCACCTCAGACCTACGGGTCCATAGGCAGTATCTAGATGGCTTCTTCTCTCTTTGTTTCTCAATAGAAAGTTCTCTTCAAGATCTATTTGATGTAATGACTTTGTGCGGTGTGTTTGCTAGGATCCGATGAATTATGAGTTTATGATCAGATTTGCCTTGTTTTAATATCCATACTTGATTAGCATAGCCTCGTATTTCTTCTGTGATATTTGGGTTTTGTTTGGCCAACATGATCTATTTATGTTGCAATTGGAAGATGTGCTTTGTGATGGCTTCGATCTTGTGGTGTCCTTTCGCAGTGACAGAAGGGGCAGCAAGGCACGCATGTATCGTTGCTATTAAGAATAAAAAAGATGTGGTCTATTCCTACATGAATAGATCTTGTATACATCATGTCATCATTCTTATTGCATTACTCTGTTTCTCCATCAACATAATACACTAGATGGATGCTGGATAGCAGTCAATGTGTGGAGTAATAGTAGTAGATGCACGCAGGAGTCGGTCTACTAATCTTGGACGTGATGCCTATATACATGATCATTGTCTTCGATATCGTCATAACTATTAGCTTTTCTATCAATTGCCCAAAGGTGATTTGTCTAGCCAACATTTTCTATTTCCTGAGAGAAGCCACTAGTGAAATCTATGGCCCCCGGGTCTATTTTCCTATCATGTACTTTCAGATCTATATTGCCATTTGCTTTTACTTTTATTTACAACTTTTATTTTCAGATCTATATTATCAAAAACCCAAAAATACCTCGCTGAATTTTATTTGCCGTTGTTCCATTTGCTACTACTCATCTATCCTTTTACCAATCAATTACCCGGGAGGGATTGACAACCCCTCTTACACGTCGGGTTGCACGTGTTTGTTATTTGTATGGAGGTACCATTTACATATTGTTGCTTGGTCCTCCTACTAGTTCAATAACCTTGGTCTCGTTACTGAGGGAAATACCTACCGTAGTTATGCTGCATCACCCCTTCCCCTTTGAGGAAATATCGACGTAGTTCAAGCGACATCAGGTACCTGTGGGTTGCTAGTAGTGTTGATTACATCTTGTAACACCCCAAGAATCATGCTACAGTAAACCCATGCTAATGGTGCCATGTCATCACAATTAGCTAAGCTGAATTGCCACTTAAATAAAATCATAGTCAAAATCAAATTTAAATTTGCAAGTCAAAATATTGTTCTTTCAAACAGAGAAACAAAAATGTTCGAGATGTTGCAAATAATCATTGAGTAATTATCTTGGAGAAACCAACATTTTATGAAGTGGTTACATGCCCTAAAATAATTAAACAGTGATAAAGAACCATATTTAAATGATTTTCCAATTATGAGAAATTCAAATAAATTCATGTGCCTACCAAACTTTTTGTGGTAGTGCCGAATTTTGCAATACTAATTATGTGGTCATCTAAACTTTCAACAGAACTCTTTTGCTGAATCCATGTATGTCTGCTGCTACTAAGCTGCCAACAGGACCCTGTGTACCCCCTAGGTGAGCTCACGGTCCTCCTCGACCTCCTCTCGCTCCTCGTGCCTCGTTGGCTCATTTTCGTCGCGGCTGAGCCGTCACCGCCGTCGGACGTTGTCATCCCGATCACTTCCAGCCATTCTAGCTCGCGCCCGTGCCACCTATGGATGCGGTGCGGTGCCCTCATTTGAATGGCAGGAGACGTTGCTCGAATTGGGCCCCGTAGATACCTTCACGTGCGTCGCCGCCGCTCCTGAAGCTCGTCACCGGCACGCGCGCATGCGTACAAACGCCGGTCGTGCCCTGCGTGCCTACCACTGCTCGGGCCTGAACTCGCGGTTGCTGAACCTGGCCCGCGGTCCCCTTCCCTCGCATGTGCCCGCGCCTCCTACTGATGTTCCTCATGCCGCGTGCGTTGCTCTGCTTCTATCGTGTCCCACTGTCGGCTGCCTCGCCACTGCTCGTGACATCCCGTGCGCCCCGTGCCTGAATTACTCCCGCATCGCCCTGCCTCTCCCTCTCTCTACGCGCCGCCCGCCGCCAACGCCCGCGCGCCCTCCTCCTCCTAGCCGCTCTGGCCAGCCATGCCCGTCCGCGGTTGCTCTGGCCACCTCGCCCTCCCCGCTGTTGTGCCCCCTGCCTCGTGCGTGCCCCGCCGCTCACCTCACCGGTGCGCATGGCCGCCGCTCTCGCCTTGGACAATGCTGGCCGGCCGCCCGGGCATGGCCTCCGTGCCCGCCATCGCTCGCCGTCTGTGGCTGTGGCTCATAGCCATGGTCGTAGTCGGTTTGTGCCACTGGCCTAGGGGGGCCGGCCTAATTAGATTAGGTGTAAGCCCCATGTTAACCAAACTAACTAACCATGTTAGTTGATATGACTATGAGAGTGGCCCCCAGAGTGGCCCCCACCTCTAAATAAACCATTTAGAAGTAATCTTTAAACACTTGTGACACTAATAGAATGGTCCCACCTGGCCCTTTGACTAGTCAAAGTAGACGTAGTCAAATGCTGACCATGTTACTGACTCAGCAGTCCCCTGGCCCACGATCAATCACCTTGGCTAGAGTGACACTAGGTGACAAAAGAATGTTATGTTTTAATTTGAATTTGTAATAAATTTAGTATATGCTTAAAACTTTGAAAATTAATATAAAATAATCCGTAACTCAGATGAAAATGTTCATATATGAAATTTGCTTAGGAAACTCCAACAAATCCGAATACGCTTTCTGTTCATCTGTCACATGCCCCTAGCATGTTGAACGTGGAACCGTTCCCTCTCTTTCGTTTGTCTGGAAAAGGCCAAACACCGGGAAAACCCATCCAAACGTTTTCCCTCTCCGTCTGCAATGTGTAGTACCGCGTTAGAACACCCCTAGATCTGCATACGGTCATGTCATGCTTTCTGTAGATTTCCATGCATGTTAATTATTGTTTCTTCCCCCTCCTTCCTCTACGGTAGGCCTCGAGACCGTTGATGCTTTAGTGTTCGACTACGGCTACTCTTCGGAGGATTCCTTTTGTCTGTCAAGCTTACAGGCAAGCAAACCCCATTTGATCAACCATATATTGCCCACTCTCTTCTCTCTTATTCTTGCATTAGGTTTGCTACTGTTGTTGATTCGATATCTCCTATTCTGATGCATAGCCTACTTTTGTAACCTGCTCTTGTACATTACATGCTTATCCTAAACTACTTAGTCTAGGTTGGTTAGTGATCCATCAGTGCCCCCACCTTATACTAGTTGCCCCACTTTATGTTCGATGACTCGATCAACGCAATCGACGTCCAGGCCCGACACCGCTCATCATCCCCCTTAGTTGTACGACTCTGTAGAGTTACTATTGAGTGTCGAAGGTGATACCTCGTCAGCACTTCTGATGTTAACCCTGTAGTGTAGCTATTCAGTCATGGTCATCGAGGGTGATTCCTCCTTCACCACTCCCGATAACGACTCTGTTGTGCAACCTCTCAAGTGTGGACAATCGAGGGTGATTCCTCCAAGTCCACGTTGACGGTTACATCGGGTGGGTATCCATCGAGGGTGATTCCTCGGGTTACCCCCTTGCTGTTTTGGACACACGGTTACTTTGACTTACCATAGAACCATGGTGACAAAAGTCAGGTCCGCTCGTAGTGTACCTGCAGGTGATTTACGGAGTGGGGGCTGGAGGGGCGGGTGGTTCCATTCAGGTAGTGATGGGCCTGGGTTCCCAACGACCCCACTTGATTCTTTGTGGCGGAGCGGCAGGGAAGGTTGTCACCACCTAGGAGACAGGTGAGCCTGGTCCCTGGTCGTTGTCCACGGTTATTTCATAATAACACGCTTAACGAGTTTGGATATTGGATCTGAGTTGGGTCGTTGACCTTATACGCAATAACTGCCACGCGGGACAAGATATGGGCAACCGGCGTCGTAGTATCGGCCGAAGCCTTCCGAACATCAGCGACAGAATGGCGCGCACCGGGTTGGACTGGAACACCTGCACATGTACAAGGGGGCTACGTCTGCTCACCGGTCGCGTTCGCAACATGCAGGAGTGCAAAGGGCGATGGTCGCAAGACCCCTACGTGCTTAGGATTCAGACCGACGTGCTGACCTCTCTGTCGGGCCTAGGTAGGGCTGCGATATGTTGATCTTCCAAGGTCGGCCATGACCCAGGAAAGTGTGTTCGGCCAGAATGATCAAGCATGTCGGGTTATGTGGTGCACCCCTGTAGTGAAGTAAACTATTCGAATAGCCATGTCCACGGTAACAAGACGACTTGGAGTTGTATTTCGACCTCATGACAACTAGAACCAGATACTTGATAAAACACACCCAGATGAGTTCCAGATACAACTCGGCGATTGCTCTCTCACAGGTTGAAGTGGATAGGATCACCGAGTAGGATTATGCTATGTGATGATACTTGTTACTATTCCAGCTACTCTCTTCTACATGTTTCAAGATGGAGGCTGCTTGAAGCGTAGTCTTCGATAGGACTAGCTATCCCCCTCTTATTTTGGCATTCTGTAGTTCAGTCCATAGATACTACCCATTTCATTGATACCAATGCATATGTAGTGTAGATCCTTGCTTGCGAGTACTTTGGATGAGTACTCACGGTTGCTTTGCTTCCCTTTTTCTCCCTTCGTCTCGGATGATGCAACTAGATGGTGGAGCTCAGGAGCCAGATGCCACCGCCGATGACTACTACTACCCCGACGGAGGCTACTACTACGTGGAGGCCGCCGATGACCAGGAATACTTTAGGAGGATCCCAGGCAGGAGGCCTTGCCTTTTCAATCTGTATCCCTGTTTGTGCTAGCCATCTTATGACAACTTGTTTAACTTATGTATGTACTCAGATATTGTTGCTACCGCTGACTCGTTCATGATCGAGCTTATGTATTCGAGCCCTCGAGGCCCCTGGATTGTAATATGAAGCTTGTATGATCTTTAATTTGTGTCTAGAGTTGTGTTGTGATATCTACCTGTGAGTCCCTGATCTTGGTCGTACACATTTGCATGCATGATTAGTGTACGGTCAAATCGGGGGTATCACAAGTTGGTATCAGAGTCGACTGCCTGTAGGAACCCCCCTTTCCAACTCGTTGGCCGAAGTTGAGTCTAGTCTTTGGATAAATTTTTCTAACATTGTTGTGTGGCTTACAGACCCACATCACAATTGGGTGGTATTAGGATCTTTTATTCCTCGTACTTACTCTCGGATTCTGATGTCTCTTCTATTTGGGTTAAATTATTTTGCTAACTCTAACTCTAGGTTCTCGTAACTACTTCCTGCCGGAGAGCCCTTGATTCCAAATGATCGTCTGCTTCACCAGAAGACTTCGAAGATACTCTCCGATGTTCTCCCGAGAACATGTGCCCATCGCTTTTGCAATCCCCTTCCACCGTCAACCCCTATGAATAACTACATGCACTTGCCGTTTATATAGTCATTCCCCGTTGCTCTTGTTATTACAAGTTACCCCAAAATACTCTCCGTTGTCCCGAGAATCCTTTGAGCTTACTGCCTTGCAGCTCCTTGCCGCATGAATACTCGTATGAGTAATGCTTTCCACTTTCGAGGATTTGTTCATTCCTAGTTGTTCTTGTGATTCGCAAGACACTTTGAAATGCTATGCGATCTTTCGACAATCCTCTGCCAACTTTTGCTCTGCAAATACTTTCCTGCTCGCATTATGGTTGCTTTCCATATGTCTAGCAATATTCATTAGTATCCTTTGTCATCGTTATCTTGAGCCTTTGATTCGATTTGTTTGTGAATGGTCTCAAACTTTAGTCGAAACTAGAATTCATCCCTTCAGCTCAGATGTCACTCCAGATATGAGCTGGTTCTCGGCAAACCAAACTTTAATTGATTGTCGATATATGTCTATTCAACTTACTTATATTTTGATCAGGACGTCTGCTTCTGATCTTCTAATTTGGAAATCATGATTTCTTTGCATTTAAGCATCGAATTATTCAGATGTTCTATAATCCGATGCCTTTGCATTCCTTCTTCCTCTGATTGAGTACTTATACTCACATCAGCTCCGTTGTGGAGCGCCATACCCATTGTCGAGTAATTATCCGACAGTGGCCTACACATTCAATAACTTTGTGAGCCTTTTCTCATATTCATAATTCCTTTGGTAAATTGTATCCTCTGCTTTTGTCAACCATACTATGCTTTCGAGCGTGTGCTAATTACTACTGAAGATTGTGGTATATGTTCCTAAGATGCCCGATGGGTTGAACCTATGCCTTTTCTAATCTGTGTGAACCCAGAAACTTCTACGGGTCATACTCTACCCGTGATATGTCAGATAAAATTTTCAGCACTGCAACTTCATCAAAAGCAAGAAGTAAATGAAAGGTTGTGCATTGCAGAAGTGGGAGTCGACCCTGAACCTTTGTGTTCATGCATATGGAACTTATGTGGAACTTATCATGGATGCTTCTAGTAATAATAATGATGCCCTTGTTAAAAGTTCATCTTGTGTCTATGCTTGGTCCTTCGCCACCGTGGTTCCGACCATGATTGTTTTTCTTTGATCCCATTTCTCGGACAAGTTAAAGTGCTTGTCTCCTGCAGATCAATACATCTCCTCAGCCCCTATTTTGATCTTCCTTCGAGTATTACCCTCAAGTATCTCAAAATTATCATGGAACTAGATAACTTATTATGAGTTCTTCATGAACTAATATCTCGCACCAATTCCATTTTTCCAAGGGTTCTGAGTTATTAGTCACTCGAGAATATCGATAAGTGCATGGATTCTGCACTCTGATTCAATAACCATAAGTAATTTTCATTGCTTATGAGTTTAATAATCCTTCAAGTCATTCCTAGCCTGATCGGCTATATCATTATCGTGCTAAATTTTAATTGTGCTACCTAGTCCTTTTTCCCTGAGCACAATTCGATGATGGGCTAAGCTTAGGTCGATCTTCCTCGTCATATCATTTCGCCTTGAACAGCAAGCTTGATTTTGAGTTTGTGTTGTACCCGTGGTCCCAATAACCTTTCGCTTCATCATCCGTTTGACTTGATGTCACTGCTGGTGGATTACATCTTCATGAAATCTCTCGACGGATGCGTCATGATCATCATCAACGTTTTGAGTTCTTCTAGGATATCAATTGAATTCATGATGAGAAATACCACCCTTGCCCCTCGATGATTGGTGTTATCATCGACAACATTCTTACCTTCCCCCCAACACAAACTTGTTCATATAATTTTGGTAATACATTCTTTTTGACATGTTGATGGATTGTTGTTGAACCCATCAGCCACATCCTCAGCTTTCCCTTGCTGAAATTGTATGACTTATTTTATAAATTGTCTCCGATGGATCCTTTGTGTATACAAAGTCTGACCTTACCTGATGACCATGTCAATGCTATCCCGAAGCATGTCTGTGGTACTCCGATCTTCAATAAGAACATTTGTAGCACAATGCTAAATTTTCTTTATCAAATATCCAAACACTATTGTATGGGTAATGTCATGAAATTCCCCTCCCCTTACCTAAATGGTTTTCTAATTTCTATCATGTCATGGATATCAAGCTTTGCTTGTCCTTGGGAAGGATATACCCCTGAAATATGTGTTTAAACACATTTTCCTTTCCATTGTTCTATTTAACCTGATAATAATTTTGTTTAACCTTTCTTGTAATCTGACTTACCTGAGCAGTCATAATTCCCTGCTTAGGTAAGCACCACGTGGTACCACTCTGTTAGTAAGACTCTGTTACTATTGTTGATGACATTCCGGTAACCCCCGATGGGCGAGAACTTTGCCTATTGGTCTGCCTCGTCTTAAGGAGAAGGAAAATGGTTCTCTTCGTCCCTCGCCCTTAGTACCAATGTTGTTACCAACATAACTAACATGCTATCCTCTAACATGCCTTGCTATCATGACCGTGCAAGATGTTAGCACCCTCCCTACTTTTAACCCACATGGTGGGCCCATAACCCACAGTTCCATAGGATCGAAACTTGACTCTCCTGTACAACCCCTGTTTCCAAGGTTATTCCTCACGCTTGGCTTCGCATGTGATTCACGAGCCACCTTCCGAGAGATCATTAATTCTGGTATCAGACACAATACTTATTCCCATTGCTCTGAACCCCATTCGCACTCCGTTTCGGGCAACGAACGATTGCCTATCTGCTTGAAACTTCTTATTGTGCTTTCTTATTTTGCTCTCGATATTTTTCTTAATTTCAATTCGAGAGATACTTCTTGCCACATTCCCAGAACTATCAACCATATAATCAACCTTGTAGAGATCCGTTATTCCAAAGTTATCCCTTATCCTTTTTGTAAGTACATTGGAGTTCCCGAAGAAAGGATGAGGACTTCATCAGGATGACATAAATCAGGGAAATGTAGCTTGAAAGCAAGGGATAAACTTCTTCGAGAAGAGCAACCAAGACGAGAAGATTTGTTAGAATTTCCTAACTAGAACTTTCCCCCTTACTCCACCTCTTAAATCTCAGGACGAGATTTCTTATAGTGGAGCAGATTTGTAACACTCCGAGAATCATGCTACAGTAAACCCATGCTAATGATGCCATGTCATCACAATTAACTAAGCTAAATTGCCACTTAAATAAAATCAAAGTCAAAATCAAATTTAAATTTGCAAGTCAAAATATTGTTCTTTCAAACAGAGAAACAAAAATGTTCGAGATGTTGCAAATAATCATTGAGTAATTGTCTTGGAGAAACCAACATTTTATGAAGTGGTTACATGACCTAAAATAATTAAACAGTGATAAAGAAGCATATTTAAATGCTTTTCCAATTATGAGAAATTCAAACAAATTCATATGACTACCAAACTATTGGTGGCAGTGCCGAATTTTGCAATACTAATTATGTGGTCATCTAAGCTGTCTACAAAACTCTTTTGCTAACAAATTAATATGAAAAATAGAGTAAATAAATAAATAAATAGAAACAGTAAGGAAGAGAGGTGCTACTGGGCACATTGGCAAAAGACCCAGCCCACCCCCACTTATCATGTTCCTTTAGTTGTAGGGGACATGGGGCCGCGGCGGCCATCCGCCCCCTGCCCCCGCCTACAAATCCCCCCCCCCCGGGGGCGCCCCTAAAAACCCCATCCGCCCACTTCCCCTCCCCTAGTGCCGCTTCGCTCTCTCCCGCACCCACTCGTGTCATCGTTGCCGTGGCCTCCTCGTCCGTGTGGCCATCGTCCACCTCGTCAGTTTAGGCCCCTCGCCTGGAGCTGCATCTGCTTCGTCTTCGTCGACTCCGAGGAGTAGCTCGAGCAGGACATCACCACAGCACCGGGATCGACCGCTTCTTCACGCTTCGGTCGTCGGAGTTCCCCACCGCATCCACGTACGTCTGCTGCTACTAAGCTGCCAACGGGACCCCGTGCGCCCCCTAGGTGAGCTCATGATCCTCCTTGACATCATCTCGCTCCTTGTGCCTCGTTGGCTCGTTTTTGTCGTGGCTGAGCCGTCACCGCCGTCGGACATTGTCGTCCCGGTCACTTCCGGCCGTTCTAGCTCACGCCCGTGCCACCTATGGATGTGGTGCGGTGCCCTCGTTCGAATAGCTTGAGCTGTTGCTCGAATTGGGCCCCGTAGATACCTTCAAGTGCGTCGCCGCCGCTCCTGAAGCTCGTCGCCGGCACGCGCGCATGCGTCTAAACGCCGGTTGTGCCCTTCGTGCCTACGACTGCTCGGGCCTGAGCCCGCGCTCGCAGAACCTGCCCGCGCTCCCCTTCCCTCGCATGTGCCCGTGCCTCCTGTTGTTGTTCCTCGCGCCGCCTGCGTTGCTCTGCTGCTGTCGCGTCCCATTGTCGGTCACCTCGCCTCGGCTCGTTGCATCCCCTGCGCCCGCGCCTGAACTACTCCTGCATCGCACCGCCTCTCTCTCTCTCTCTCTCTCTCTCTCTCTCTCTTTCTCTCTCTCT
>LR738711.1:516614277-516756618 GCA_902687465.1 Secale cereale
TCTCTCTCTCTCTCTCTGCGCGCCGCCCGCGCGCCCGCCTCCTCCCAGCCGCTCTGGCCGGTCGTGCCCGCCCGCGGTTGCTCTGGCCACCTCGCTCGCCCCATTGTTGTCTCCCCTGCCTCGCGCGTGCCCCGCCGCTCACCCCGCCGGTGCCCATGGCGGCCGCTCCCGCCTTGCACACTGCTGGCCGGCCGCCAGGGCGTGGCCTCCGTGCCCGCCATCGCTCATCGTCTGTGGATGTGGCTCACAGCCATGGTCGGAGTCGGTTTGTGCCACCGACCTAGGGAGTCAGCCTAATTAGATTAGGTAAAAGCACCATGTTAACCAAACTAACTAACCGTGTTTGTTGATAGGACTATGACAGTGGCCCCCATCTCTAAATAAACCGTTTAAAAGCAATATTTAAACACGTGTGACACTAATAGAAGGGTCCCACCTGACGCTTTGACTAGTCAAATGCTGACTGGGTTGCTGACTTAGCAGTCCCTGGCCCATGGTCATACACTCTGGCTATTGTGACACTAGGTATCAGTAGAATATTCGGTTTTAATTCGAATTTATAATAAGTTGAGTATATGTTTAAAACTTTGAAAATTAATATAAAATAATTCGTAACTCGGATGAAAAAGTTTTATTTATAAAAGTTGCTTAGAAAAATCCAACGAATCCGAATACGAGGTCCGTTCATTTGTTCGGAAAAGGCCAAACGCCGGGAAAACCCATCCATATGTTTTACCTCTCCATCTACAACGTGCGGTACCGCATTAGAACGCTCCTAGCTCTGCATATGGTCATGTCATGCTTTGTGTTGCTTTCTATGCCTATTATTTGTTGTTTCTTTCCCCTCCCACCTCTCTGGTAGGCCCCGAGACCGTTGATGCTTCGGTGTTCGACTACGGCTACGCTTCCGAGGATTCCTTTTGTCTGTCGAGCTTACAGGCAAGCAAAAGCACCTTTCATGAACCAGATATCGCCCACTCTCTTCTCTCTTATTCTTGCATTAGGTTTGCAACTATTATTAATTCAATAGCTCCTGTTCTCATGCATAGCCTGCTTTTGTAACCTGCTCTTGTACATTGCGTGCTTATCCTAAACTTCTTAGTATATGTTGGTTAGCGATCCATCAGTGACCCCCACCTTGTACCAGTTGCCCCGCTTTATGTTCGATGACTCGATCAACGTGATCGACGTCTAGGCCCGACACCACACATCATCCCACCCCACTCTGCAGAGTTACTATCGAGTGCTGAGGGTGATACCCACTGTTCAAGAAATCTCCCGATTCAGCGATTTATCGTCCGATTTATTGCTACTCTTGGGGTGACCGATAAGATTATGCCTTATCTTCACCGTTTATCGTTTGGGCCGATTTATCACTCTGACAAGCGATTTATCAAGAATCTAACGATAAATCGGGCCTATTCCTAACATTATGTTTGCAAAAAGTATGTTTATTTGTGTTTTGTGGACCTTGTTTTGCAATATGTACTATTGTCCTATTTTATTTGTCATTATAAGACGGTTCAAATGCTAGGAATCAAGGTAACACTTTTGCCCAATATTGTTTTGGTGTTGGATATAGCATATTTTAGTGCTGGGAACCTTGGATTTGCAAAAAATGGCCGATTAACAGTCGACCGATAAAATCGATTAATCGACCGATTTCCGTTTAATCTCTAATCCCCAGCTGACCGAGACGATAACGATAAGCGATATCCTCAACATTGGTGATACCTCGTCAATACTTCTGATGTTAACCATGTAGTGTAGCTATTCAGTCTTGGTCATCGAGGGTTATTGCTCCTTCACCACTCCTGATAACGACTCTGTTGTGCAACCTCTCGAGTGTGGACCATCGAGGGTGATTCCTTGGTTACCCCTTGTTATTTTGGACACACGGTTACTATGGCTTGCCACAGAACCATGGTGACTAAAGTCGCGTCGGGTCGTCTCGTAGAGTATCCGTAGGTGATTTACAGAGTGGGGCTGGAGGGACAGGTGGTTCCATCCAGGTAGTGATGGGCATGGGTTCCCAACGACCCCCACTTGATTCTTTGTGGCGGAGCGGCAAGGCAGGTGACCACCAAGGAGACAGGTGGGTCTGGCCCTAGTCGTTGTCCGCAGTTATTTCATAATAACACGCTTAACAAGTTTGGATATTTGATCTGAGTTGGGTCGTTGACCTTACACGCACTAACTGACACGCGAGACAATATATGGGAAACCAGCGTCGTAGTATCAGTCGAAGCCTTCCACACGTCAGCGACTAAGCGGCGCACGCTGGGTTGGACTCGAACGACTGCACTTGTATAAGGGGGCTAGGTCTGCTCACCGGCCGCGTTCACAACGTGCAGGAGTGCAAAGGGCAATGGGCCCAAGACCTCTGCGCGCTTAGGATTTAGACCAACGTGCTGACCTCTCTATCAGTCCTAGGTAGGGCTACGACGTGTTGATCTTCCGAGGCCGGGCATGGCCCAGGAAAGTGCATTCGGCCAGAGTGATCGAGCGTGTCAGGTTACGTGGTGCACCCCTACAGGGAAATAAACTATTCAAATAGCCGTGTCTGTGGTAATAGGACGACTTGGAGTTGTACTCCGACCTCATGACAACTAGAACCGGATACTTGATAAAACACACCCAGATGAGTTCCAGATACAACTTGGTGATTGCTCTCTCACAGGTTGATGTGGAGAGGATCGCCGAGTAGGATTATGCTACACTATGATACTTGTACTATTCCAGCCACTCTCTTCTACATGCTTCAAGATGGAGGTTGCCTGAAGCGTAGTCTTTGATAGGCCTAGCTATCCCCCTCTTATTCTATCATTCTGCAGTTCAGTCCAAAGATACTACCCATTTCATTGATACCAATGCATATGTAGTGTAGATCCTTGCTTGCGAGTACTTTGGATGAGTACTCACGATTGCTTTGCTCCCACTTTCCCCCTTTTTCCCCTTCTTCTTGGATGATGCAACCAGATGGTGGAGCTCAGGAGCCTGATGCCACCTCCGACGACTACTACTACCCCGACATAGGATACTACTACGTCGAGGCCGCGGACAACCAGGAGTACTTTAGGAGGATCCCAGGCAGGAGGCCTTCCCTTTTCAATATGTATCCCTGTTTGTGCTAGCCATCTTATGGAAACTTGTTTAACTTATGTATGTACTCCGATATTGTTGCTTCCGCTGACTCGTTTATGATCGAGCTTATGTATACGAGCCCTCGAGGCCCCTGGCTTGTAATATGAAGCTTCTATGATCTTTAATTTGTGTCTAGAGTCGTGTTGTGATATCTACCCGTGAGTCCCCGATCTTGGTCGTACACATTTGCATGCATGATTAGTGTACGGTCAAATTGGGGGCGTCACACATCTTGTAGTTGATGCTAGTTAGATTATTCGGTGGAAGATAATATGTTCATATCCAATATTCTATTCATTACCCCTCTGATCTTGGACATGCATATATTTTGTGAGTAGTTACTTCCATTCTTGAGGACATGGGAGAAGTTTTGTCATAAGTAATCATGTGAATTTGATATTCGTTCGATATTTTGATGATATGTATGTTGTGATTCCCTTAGTGGTCTCGTGTGAACGTCGACTACATGACACTTCACCATCTTTGGGCCTAAGGTAATGCATTATGGAGTAGTTATTAGATTTCTGGGTTGCTAGAGTGACAGAAGCTTAAACCCTAGTTTATGCGCTATTCCGTAAGGGGATGATTTGGATCCATACACTTAATGCTATTGTTAGATTTTATCTTAATTATTCTTTCGTAGTTACTGATGCTTGCGAAGGAGGTTTACCATAAGTGGGAGGTTTGTTCAAGTAAGAACAGCACCCAAGCACTGGTCCACCCACATATCAAATTATCAAAGTAGCGAACGCGAATCAAACCAACATGATGAGAGTGACTAGATGAAATTCATGTGTGTCCTCAAGAACGCTTTGCCTATTATAAGAAACTGTTCTGGTCAGTCTTTTGACACAAAAGGATTGGGCTACCTTGATGCACCTATTTTTACTTTTGCAACTTGTCACTTGTTAGAAACTATCTTGCTATCAAACAACTTGTGACCATAATTTCAGCTTGCAGAAATTACCTTGTTGAAAACCGCTTATCATTTCCTTCTGCTCCTCGTTGGGTTCGACACTCTTACTTATCGAAAGGACTATGGGTGATCCCCTATACTTGTGGGTCATCAGGGACCCACTTGACATAGACACGGCCGACCAAGAGGGTTGTGCACACACGCACAGAGGCACGCGGCGGCCATGGTGCCAGGAGGCGAGCACGAGCGGGCGATGAGCGGGCGGTGCGGGTGTGGGTAAGGTAGCAGCGGCAGCAGCAAGAGCGAAGGCAGCAACAAGCAGCAGTGTAACAGACAGCAGCAAGCAGTAGTAGAGGCACTAGCGGCCTACGATACGTGACCATGGCGTGGCCTCGAGCAGCAACAGCCCTAGCAGGCGCAACCTGGCGCCGGCGGGATCGGACTAAGTGGCCGAGGGCAGCCAGGGCATGGCGGGAGCGCGACGAGCGCGCGCTGAAAGTGCAACTATCCGTGGGTGGTTTTGGTAATTCCTAACAACATATAGCTCATTGAACTAATGCTCTTTCAAGATGATCATTTCTGAAAGTTCAATGATTGGCATGGCATGGACTAGGAATGTGGACCCCTCAAAATGCGAAGGACACGTATTGGCTCAAGCTCAAGACTCTAAATTTTCATTTAGTGATCCAAGATCACATTGAGTCCATAGGAGAAGCCAATACTATTAAAACGAGATGAGGTTTTGCTTAATGGCTTGCTTGCTCAAAATGCTTAGTGATGTGCTCCAAAAATCCCCCAACCACTTTCTCATATCCACATATGTCCCAAACCAAAAGTCAAACTCGCCCCATCGATTTGATATATCCGGCGCCACCGAGTTCAGTTGACATAGCCATAGCCAGAAACCCTAATCAGTTCGGTCTCACCGATAGGGATCTCGGTCTCACCGAGATGGGATTGCAAACTCTCTGTTTCCCTTCGTAACATTTCGGTCTCACCGAAATGAGCGATCGGTCCCACCGAGTTCGCAATACAAACTCTCAGTTTCCCTTTCGTAACATTTCGGTCTAACCGAAATGAGCGAATTGGTCCCACCGAGTTTGCCTGACCAACTCTCTGTTTGGCTATTACAAAAATCGGTCTCACCGAGATTACGATATGCCCTAACCCTTATGAAATTGGTCCCACCGAGTTGATCATATCGGTCCCACCGAAAAGCCTAACATTCACATTTTGAACTAAATCGGTACGACCGAGTTTCATTATTCGGTCCCACCAAGTTTGGTAAATTGTGTGTAACGGTTGATTTTGTGTGGAGGCTATATATACCCCCTCCACCCACTCTTCATTCATGGAGAGAGCCATCAGAACAAGCCTACACTTCCAGCATACATTTTTTGAGAAAGAACCACCTACTCATGTGTTGAGACCAAGATATTCCAATCCAACCACAAGAATCTTGATCTCTAGCCTTCCCCAAGTTGCTTTCCACTCAAATAATCTTCTACCAAATCCAAATCTTTGAGAGAGAGTTGATTGTTGGGGAGACTATAATTTGAAGCACAAGAGCAAGGAGCTCATCATCAATACACCATCTATTACCTTTTGGAGAGTGGTGTATCCTACATTGGTTAGGTGTCAATTGGGAGCCTCCGACGAGATTGTGGAGTTGAACCAAGGAGTTTGTAAGGGCAAGGAGATCGCCTACTTCGTGAAGATCTACCCTAGTGAGGCAAGTCCTTCATGGGCGATGGCCATGGTGGGATAGACAAGGTTGCTTCTTCGTGAACCCTTTGTGGGTGGAGCCCTCCATGGACTCGCGCAGCCATTACCCTTCGTGGGTTGAAGTCTCCATCAACTTGGATGTACGATAGCACCACCTATCGGAACCACCCCAAAAACATATGTGTCTCCACTTGCGTTTGCACTCTCCAAACCCCTCCCTTTACCTTCATATGCAATGATTTACATTCCGCTGCTATACTTTTAGAATTGCATGTGTAGATTGATTGCTTGACTTGTGATAATTTGCTATAATCTTCCAAGACTTAAAATTGGGAAAAGGCTAGATTTTTATTTGGTCAAGTAGTCTAATCACCCCCCCTTTAGACATACTTTCGATCCTACAAGTGGTATCAGAGTTTTCATCTCCATTTGCCTTGATTTCCATAGCTTTGGTGATCAGACCCTTGGTTTCAAAACCTAGGAGAGTATGACATCTAGCGAGGGAAATTACCACCGTAGAGGTCCTTACTTTGATGGTACAAATTTTGCTAGATGGAAGCATAAGATAAATACATATTCTTGGACATAACCCCGCCGTTTGGGCTATTGTGTGTATTGGTTTGCAAGGTGAATTCTTCGATGGGAAGGAACCAAACCGTGAAGCCTCCGCTGAAGAATTGAAGATGTTGCAATGCAATGCTCAAGCTTGCAATGTCCTCTTCAATGGATTGTGCCGCGAAGAATTTAATAAAATCAGCCATCTTGAGAATGCAAAGGAAATTTGAGATACTTTGATTGATATGCACGAAGGTACCGACTCCGTCAAGGAATCCAAGTTGGATGTGCTCCAAAGTCAACTTGACAAATTGAAGATGAAGGATGGTGAAGGTGTCGCTGAAATGTACTCTAGGCTTGCTCTCATCACAAATGAGATTACCGGCTTACGAAGCGAAGAGATGACCGACAGATTCATCATCAAGAAGATCCTAAGATCCTTGGATGGAAAATACGATACCGTGTGCACATTGATCTAAATGATGCCCAATTACAAAGATCTCATACCAACGGAAGTCATTGGAAGAATTGTTGCTCTTGAGATGTCACTCAAGGATAAAGAAGAGCTTCACAACAAGTCTAGTGGTGCCTACAAAGCTTCATGTGATGCTGCTACATCATCGAGTGACAAATAAGTCTTCAATGAGGAATTGAGCCTAATGGTGAAGAATTTCAACAAGTTATACAAGAGTAGAAGCAAGGAAAGAAGATCCAAGTCAAGGTCCTACAATGACAAAAGATCTTCTAGTCAATAGCATAATTGCTACAATTGTGGAAGACCCGGACACTACTCCAATGAGTGTACGGCTCCCTATAAAAGAAGAGAAGACTCACCTAAAGGGAGAAGTAGAAGACAAGAATCACCACCAAGAAAGAGAAGGAGTAGAGATGATCGTTATAAACGAAGACCCTCTCGGAGAAGCAAAGATTCGTAAAGGAAGGACAAATCATCAAGGAGCTATACAAGATGAAGACAACAAGCTCATGTTGGTCAATGGGTATCCGGTTCCGACTCTGATGACCACTCCGAAAGAAGCTACTACTCTGACTCCGAAGATACTCAAGATGAAGGTGTTGCCGGAATTGCTCTTGTGTCATCCAATTCCAATGACATATTTGACTCACCAAATGAAGGAATTTGAAGATGCTTCATGGATAAAGGTCCTAAGGTATCACACCCCGAGTATCTAGGTTTTAATAGTGATGAAGATGACTTGCTAGGAGATGATGTTTTACTTGTTGGTAGCAATAGTGATGAAACCTATGATGAAAACTGTGATGAAATTGCTATTAATCATGCTAATCAAGATAAAACGAATGACAATGATAAGGAGAAGATTGAACGTCTAACTAAAGAGTTAAACACTCTCAAGTTAGCTCATGAAACTACCTTAGAGGATCATCGAGAAATTTTGAGGACTCATGAGAAGCTACGCTTTGAAAAGCTCAATCTAGAGCAAGAGCATGAGTTCTTAAAACCAATCAATGATGATCTTCATAAGAAAAGTTCTTCTTACATTGCAAAGCGTTTACTCTTGTCTACTTACATGCCACAAGTAAAATCTAGCAACAATAACAAGAAAGATTCTTCCTCTAGTAGTAACAATAATCATGATAAAACAAATATTGTTGCTTCTAGTAGTTCTCTTGATTCCACTGGTATTTCTCTTAGCCAAGTTACACTTGAGCAAGAAAATAGCTTACTGAAGGAAAATATAGAGAAAGGTGTTTATAAGAGCCTTGCCGGAAGTAGGCAATTCGAGGAAATTGTACGCAATTAAGGAAGACACTGGAAGAATCAAGGTGTTGGTTTTGAACGAAAGTTCAATGCCAATGGAGTTGAGTGGGAAGAAGATCAATACCCCAAGACCAAGTTTGCTCCTCAACAAGTGAAGTATGATCCTACTTGCTTCAAGGGGACACAAGCCCAAGATGATCTTCCACCACAAGACCTCAAGCAAAAAGGAAAGGACAAGCTTCAAGAAGAGATTGATTCATTGAAGAAGCTCCTAAGGCCTTGGTCAAGTGGGTTCCCAAGACTACATCAAGCTCTACTTCATCAAGTACGACTACAACTCCAAGGATTCCCATCAAGTTGATGTGGATCCCGAGGAAGAAGAACTAGAGATTTCTTGAGGGTGACTCCGCCAACATACTTTTCTCATATCATCTTGGCGACGACAAGTGCAAACAACTTTCACATCTTGCACTAGTTCAAGGAGTCACAAACCCTCTTGTTGGTAAGACAAGGGACAAGGTAACCTAATGCTTTCATGGACATCATCTTGTGTGCAATTCTCTCTATGTCCATGCATATCTTTGTTTGTTCCTTGTGGGACTAACCCGTGTAGGTATTGAAAGTGCAACTCACTCCAATGGATTTCTCCAAAATGATCTACATCAACTTTTAGCATCTACATCTTCAACACCTACATGAAGTCATCGTCGACAAAACCCAAGGTTAGTTCATCCCTCTTAGGGGGGATATCACATCTAGGGGGAGCTTTACTCTAAGAATTGAGCTAAAGCAACTCTAATGGTGTGAACACAACAATACTTTATGTAAAAGTGGTAACCCCACTTGTGCTTAAACGATGAGTATGACTTATGATCAAATGTTCTCATTTGACTCCTCAGTCAATATACTCATACATAGATTACCTAGTCATCGCTAATTGGTTGATAGATGCTAGAATGATTGTGCATGATTTGCCACATGTTTCATTTGCTATCTTATTGTGTGAGCATGTTGAATGCATATTTCTCTCATTCGAGTACATCCATTTGTTGCTTTGATTGTTTGGCTCTTTATCTTTTGCCAAATGGATGGACAGGAATGCCTAAGAACCTTCTCTAGCCATCTATGCTTTTCTTGTCTAAAACTCTATTCATGATACATCACAAACTTTGATCAAGTTATATTCGAACCACTCTGTGTGAGGAGCACTTGCAGTTCCCGATTCATCATAGACTTAAACCTCCAAAACCTCTATGTACACTTCGGTCTGACTGATTCATCCTTTTTGGACTTACCGAGTTCGCTGAGTTGACCTAGTTTTCAATCTCGGTGCAACCGATTAGAGCAATTCGGTCTCACCGAGTTGCAGTAACTGCTAGCAGTTTTGCATCTCGGTGCCACCGAGTCGTTCCACTCGGTCACACCAATAGGTCTGGTTATATATACCACGGGCCGAAACTTGGAAAGTTTTCTGAAATCTTTCGCCCGCGCCTAACCAGCCCTGCCGCCTCGGGTCTCTGGATCGTCTCCTTGCCGGCAGCAACCTCTCGCCGCTGGTCTCCGCCACCGTCAACGGAATTCAACCCCGTCGTTGCGAGCTCACCGCCAAGTTAGGGTATGAGCTCGTTCTTTGTGCAATTTTTACATATGGTTCTAAGCACAAAGCCAATGCCATGGTTCTTGCCACGTATCAGATCTTCCTGTCTAGCGAAAACTCTGTTTAGATTAGTTTTGATTCAAAGTTTTAGGGTTAGGTTTCCGCCGAACTCATCTCGGACCAACCGAGTTGCAGAAATCGGTCCCACCGATTTGGCTTAGGCCATTGCGCATGTAAGGTTCGGTCTGACCGAAACTTGCAAATCGATGCGACCGAGTTTGATTCTCAATGAAACCCTAGCAAACTCGGAGTCACCAAACTTTGTCTCGGTCTGACCAATTTCACTAGTTTAGACTCCGAAGTTGCTTCGGTGTCACTGAGTTTAACAAATCGGTAGCTCCGAAATGCTTTCTGTAGAAACCCAAAACTAAGATTTTGACTCATTTGTTTTACGGAAACTCTGCACTTTGTGATGCTTATCCACTCTATCTCATATACATCTATTCACAGGGTCAGCTTTCAGTGTCAGCCATGTCTGATCAAAGTGACTGCCAAAACGGGTCAGAGGAGCAAGCACAGTTGAGTGAGGGCTCTAGTCCCTCAAATAGCAGCTACTATGAGAGTAGCAGGAGCACTCCAAGTAACCTTCCAAAGGTTGCTACCAAGACAAAGAAGAAGAAAACTCCTGACAGTGAGGATGAGGATTTTTTGGTTGATGAGGACACTTCAAAGATGAAAGTGACCAAGAAGGAGTATGGCACAGTTGCTTCAACAAAGCTTGGACTGAACAAGAAGGCCCCTACTAAGAGAGCTACAATGTCAAAGGCCAGAACATCAACTCAAGAAACAATGGTGTTCACCCTTGAAACCAGAGATGATGAGCCAATAGGAATAAAGAAGAGAGCTAGGAAGACCACAGCCAGAGTGGTTGGCAAGCCATCTATGAGAGATGATGATGATGAAGCTGAAGAAGATACTGAAGAGCATGTTGCACCAGATGCAAAGACTCAAAAGTTGATGGGGGATGCCATCAAAGCCAGGGTTGCTCCATCTAAGCCCAAAGCTGCCCCCAAAGCTACTGCACCCAAGAAGTCCACTAGAGACATCCCAGCAGCTGAGAAGAACAAGGCCCCAGTGCCAGATGTTCCTGAGGGAGAGGAAGATTCAGATCAATATTCCTCAGATGATAATGAGTCTATGATGCTCAGAAGACTCAAGCCAAAGATTCCATATCACAATAATGCCCATCTTGTTGCCGAGAACATGAAACTGAGAAAGGATGCAGGTCTGAGAAGATGGAGACAGACTGATCCATATGCCACAAGGAGGAGACTGCTGTGGATTATAGGTTTCACACCAAGGAACAGCAGGACTTCTATGACACTGTGTTATTGGACAAGAAGCACATTGTCTGTCACATGAAATGGGTTGACTGGAAGTACATCGATAAACATGCTGACCTCTTTCCAGGTGTTCATGAGAGCTTCAGGAAAAATGAAGCTGATAAATTTGTGGGAAAGAAACTGACTCGATGGAACGATGAGATGATCATGCAATTTTACTGCACTGCTCATTTCTATCCAGATGGTAGGATTGTATGGATAACTGAGGGTACGAGGTACCAATCAACTGTGGCTGACTGGGCAAGTTTGATCAATGCCCCAAGGAGAATGAGAATGACACTGATGTATATGCCAAGTACAGAATGGATCCAAACTCTATGGCAAATATGTACAAGCCAATTCATCACAAAGAAGTGAAAACTCACAAGTTTGGCTCCATATATCATCTGTTGTCTGGATTGACCACAATCAACACCATACTGAGGCACACTTTGCGGCCCAAGTCAGGAGATCATAGAATGATTCGTGGTCACTCCATCAACTTGCTCCACATGTTTGACGTTCCCGAGAAGTTCAAGGTCATGAGTCTGATTGTAGAGACGATCAAGAGGACAGCAGCTGACCAGAAAAGGTCGTGTGAATATGCCCCTCACATTCAGATGCTAATCAACTCCAGGGTGGAGAAACGGGCATATCTGCTTGACAAGAGGCATCTTCGTCTTTGGCCAGATTTTGAGGACAATGAAGTTGTCATGGATGCATCACATCCTACTTCAGTTGAGGGGCAAGAGAAGATTACTCAAGCAAAGGCAGCCAAGCAAGCAAGTGCTTCTGGAGCTCCTAAGACCAAGCAAGATCAACTCAATCATCTGCTTGAGGCCACTCTTAGGATTGAGAAGAGTTTGGCCAACTTGACTCAGAATCAGGCAAGCCTGGAGAGGATCATTGAGGCAAAATTCTATGATCTAGATGTGAAAGTCACTGAGATCCAAGCTATTGTTGAGAAACTCAAGGAAGAGGTTGAGGATAGAGACACGACAAATGTCTTTCAGAGAGTGCCAAGAGGGCAGAGATCTGTTGCGGTGCCTATAGCTGACACTAGAGCAACTACTTCAGCACTAGCAGCAACAGCTTCAGTGCCACCTCCAGTTGCCACTCCACCAGCTCCAACAACATCTACAGATGCCTTCGTCCTTGGAGTCCTCTCAACACCACCTCCCGAAGATCAAGCCTAGAGAGACGCATAGCACTATGTATTTTCATGCTTTTTGGTAACTTGTCGCCAAAGGGGGAGAAAGTGTATAGATCATAGGCTTCGAGAGAGAGCTTTGCTTCTTTTTGCTTTCTTTGGTTTTTGCTTGCTACAACGTTTGTTTGTTGGGTGCTACAATTTACTCTATGGTTATGTGTGTAAGATACTTGTATGATCATGTGTTTGATCATATCATACCTTAATGCTTGCTTAAATGATGCTATTATTTTATCTCTCATATATGATCATTCACTTTGCCTTGGTGACGAGTGCATATTTTTACTTTCTATCATTTTGAGCGCTCCACCAAGATGTATGTGACATGGAAGAGTAACCCATGATCCTAATCGATTGTGCATTTGCATTCAAAAGCAAATTTTAAATAATGCACAAATTTAGGGGGAGCTCTTGCTTATCACATACTTCTCAAAGAGACGATGTATTTAAATCTTATTATCATTAGTCGAAGCTTTGATCTATATGTTGTCATCAATTAAAAAAAAGGGGGAGATTAAAAATGCAACTATCCCTGGGTGGTTTTGGTAATTCCTAACAACATGTAGCTCATTGAACTAATGCTCTTTCAAGACGATAATTTCAGAAAGTGGAATGATTGGCATGGCATGGACTAGGAATGTGGACCCCTCAAAATGCTAAGGACGCATATTGGCTCAAGCTCAAGACTCTACATTTTCATTTTAGTGATCCAAGATCACATTGAGTCCATAGGAAAAGCCAATACTATAAAAAGGGGGTGAGGTGTTGCTTGTGGCTTGCTTGCTCAAAATGCTTAGTGATATGATCCAAAAATCCCTCAACCACTTTCTCATATCCACATATGTCCCAAACCAAAAGTCAAACTCTGCCCCACCAATTTGATATATTCGGCGCCACCGAGTTCAGTTGACATACCATAGCCAGAAACCCTAATCAGTTCGGTCTCACAGATAGATATCTCGGTCTCACCAACATGGGATTTCAAACTCTCTGTTTCCCGTCAAAATGTTTCGGTCTCACCGAAATGGGCGATCTGTCCCACCGAGTTCGCAATGCAAACTCTCTGTTTCCCTTTCATAACATTTTGGTCTCACCGAAATGAGCGAATCGGTCCCACCGAGTTTACCTGACCAAGTCTATGTTTGCCTATTACATAAATCGGTCTCATTGAGTTGATGTGATCGGTCTCACCGAGATTACGTTATGCCCTAACCCTAATGAAATCGGTCCCATCGAGTTGATCATATCGGTCCCACCGAAAATCCTAACATTCACATTTTGAACTAAATCGGTCTGACCGAGTTTCATGATTCGGTCCCACCGAGTTTGGGAAATTGTGTGTAATGGTTAGATTTTGTGTGGAGGCTATATATACCCCTCCACCCACTCTTCATTCGTGGTGAGAGCCATTAGAACAAGCCAACACTTCCAGCATACATTTTCTGAGAGAGAACCACCTACTCATGTGTTGAGACCAAGATATTCCAATCCAACCACAAGAATCTTTATCTCTAGCCTTCCCCAAGTTTATTTCCACCCAAATCATCTTCTAACAAATCCAAATCTGTGAGAGAGAGTTGAGTGTTGGGGAGACTATCATTTGAAGCACAAGAGCAAGGAGTTCATTATCAATACACCATCTATTATCTTTTGGAGAGTGGTGTCTTCTAGATTGGTTAGGTGTCACTTGGGAGTCTCCGACAAGATTGTGGAGTTGAACCAAGGAGTTTGTAAGGGCAAGGAGATCACCTAGTTCATGAAGATCTACCCTAGTGAGGCAAGTCCTACGTGGGCGATGGCCATGGTGGGATAGACAAGGTTGGTTCTTCGTGGACCCTTTGTGGGTGGAGCCCTCCGTGGACTCGCGCAGTCGTTACCCTTCGTGGGTTGAAGTCTCCATCAATGTGGATGTACGATAGCACCACCTATCGGGACCACACCAAAACATCCATGTCTCCACTTGCGATTTCACTCTCCAAACCCCTCCCTTTACCTTCATATGCAATGATTTACATTCCGCTGCTATACTCTTAGAATTGCATGTGTAGGTTGATTGTTTGACTTGTGATAAGTTGCTAAAATCTGCCAAGACTTAAAATTGGGAAAAGTCTAGATTTTTATTTGGCCAAGTAGTCTAATCACCCCCTCTAGACATACTTTCGATCCTACACACGCACACAAGAAACTTCGAGCGCAGCCATGAGAGGTTGCGGATGGCGGCCTACGACAACGGTTCAAAGGGTCAAAATAGGATGATGTAGAGAGGAGTTCACGGTGAGAATGTAGATGTACTTAGGGGGCTTGGGGAGGCTCAAAGGCGATGAATCTTCGCAATGTCGATGATGGTGTAGTGAAGGGGAACGACTATATCTGGTCGAAGCAGAGGCACTCGGCTCGCGTTCTTCTGTGTAGAGGGAGCGACAGAGGCGGATGGAACTCCTGAAGCCTTGGCGTGACGAGGGGAAGCCAGTGGCCGCGGGATCGACGAAGGCGACAACGACTGTGGTGATGGGCGTTGCTCGATTTGGTAGAGAACGACGCGAGAGGGGAAACAGATGGAGCTAGGGTTGATGGCGGATAGAGAGGCGTTGAGAGAGGATCCTAATCCATCTCTGCAACTGTGGGATGGCCGACCCGCAACCTCAGCGGCAGCCATGGTGGCCGGACTGGCGCCACGGCCTCCTGTGAACAGGAAGAGGATGGAGCTTCGTGGGATGGTGATACGTCTCCAACGTATCTATAATTTTTGATCGTTCCATGCTATTATATTATCTTTTTTGGATGTTTTATATGCATTAATATGCTATTAGATATTACTTTTGGGACTAACCTATTAACCCAGAGCCTAGTGCCACTTTCTATTTTTTTTCCTTGTTTTTGAATTTTGCAGAAAAGGAATATCTAACGGAGCCCAAACGGAACGAAACTTTACGAGGATTTTTCTTGGACTAGAAGACATCGAGAGGACTTGGAGTACACGCGAGGGGATCTACGAGGCGGCCACAAGGGTGGTGGGCGCACCCTGGGGGGTAGGGCGCGCCCCCTACCTTGTGGGGCCCTCGTGCCTCCCCTGGCCTACTTCTTTCACCTATAAATTCACATATATTCCAGAAACATCAGAACATCCATCGAAACCACTTATCCGCCGCTGTAACCTTCTGTTCTCGTGAGATCCCATCTGGAGACTAGGAGATTCGACCACGGTGGGCATCTACATCATCACCATTGCCCTTTCGATGAAGTGTGAGTAGTTTACCATAGATGTACGGGTCCATAGCTAGTAGCTAGATGGCTTCTTCTCTCTCTTTGATCCTTAGTACCATGTTCTTCCTCGATGTTCTTGGAGATCTATTCGATGTAATCTTCTTTTACGGTGTGTTTTCCAAGATCCGATGAATTGTGGATTTATGATCAGATTATCTATGAATATTATTTGAGTCTCTTTTGAATTCTTATATGCATGAATTGATATCTTAGTAATTATGTTCGAACTATCGGTTTGGTTTGGCCAACTAGATTGGTTTTTCTTGCAATGGGAGAAGTGCTTTGCTTTGGGTTCAATCTTGCGGTGCTCAATCCCAGTGATAGTAGGGGACATGACACGTATTGTATTGTTGCCATCGAGTATAACAAGATGGGGTTTTCATCATATTGCTTGAGTTAATTCCGCTACATCATGTCATCTTACTTAATGCGTTACTCTGTTCTTATGAACTTAATACTCTAGATGCAGAATCATTTCGGTCGATGTGTGGAGTAATAGTAGTAGATGCAGGCAGGAGTGAGTCTACATGACACGGACGTGATGCCTATATACATGATCATTGCCTTAGATGTCATCATAACTTTGCATTTTTTTCTATCAATTGCTTGGCAGTAATTTGTTCACCCGCCGTAATATTTGTTATCATGAGAGAAGCCTCTAGTGAAACCTATGGCCCCCGGGTCTAATTACATCTTATAAGTTTCCGATCATCGATTTTGCAATCTTTTACTTTTCAATCTATAAACCAAAAAAAACAAAAATATTTACTTTGCAAGTTATATATCTCTATCAGATCTCACGTTTGCAAATAACTGTGAAGGGATCAACAACCCCTTTTTGCGTTGGGTGCAAGTTGTTTGATTGTTTGTGCAGGTATTTGGTGATTTGTGTGTAATATCCTACTGGATTGATACCTTGGTTCTCAAACTGAGGGAAATACTTACTCTACTTTGTTGCATCACCCTTTCCTTTTCAAGGGAAAAACCAACGCACGCTCAAGGGGTTGCAGGAAGAACTTCTGGCGTCGTTGCTGGGGAGATCTACGCCAAGTGAAGACCTACCAAGTACCCTTCATTAAACCCTCATATCTTGCACTTACATTATTTTCCACTCGCCTCTCGTTTTCCTCTCGCCCACTTCTAAAACAACTTTCGAAAAGATTTGCCTTTCCTTCGCCTTTCTTCCGTTCGTCTTCTTTGCTCGCCCATGTGCTGGTTTTATTCGTTGCCACCATGTCTGAAACTAGGGAAACTAACATTGAAAATCTTGAGGAAAAACTCGAATCTTGTCCTTCGGAACACAGGGAGACTCCTCCTAATTACAAAACAAAAAGTTTTCACGTGGGGGATGGTAATATTATTTGACAGAGTATTATCCAATAACTCTTTGGTTGTACGGGACCCATGCCTATTAATAAAAGATCTATTCTTCTTGAGACAACTGTTATGCAGATGCTATTGTTATGCTTGTTGAGAAATTAGAGAGGAAATTTGCGCATCTTCATCCTGCTTTGCAATCGGTATTTTATGAACTTCTTAATATTAATCATCCAATAGCTAAGAAGATTACCACTATTATCCTTATGTGTGAATTTGATTTTATAATACAAGAAGCTAGGGATATCTTTTCTTTCTATAAAAAAGATGTTGAACACCCTCCAATTATAGATATACTTCATGATAAGAAACTATGCATAGTTTGGAATCTATGGATTATCAATCTTATAGTGAGAATCTTAGGAGAAGAGTGCCCCACTCATAAATATTTCAATCTTTGTATCTTGAACCCTTTGATGAATTTGATTGGATAACAAGGGGAATGAAAGTGCAACTATCCCCGGGTGGTTTTGGTAATTACTAACAACATATAGCTCATTTAACTAATGCTATCTCAAGATAATGTTTCAGGAAAGTTCAATGATTGGCATGGCATGGATTAGGATTGTGTGGACCCCTCAAAATGCAAAATCTAAAGGATTGGCTCAAGCTCAAAGCTAAGGACTCTAAATTTTCTATTTCAGTGATCCAAGATCACATTGAGCCCATATGAAAGCCAATATTATTAAAAGGGGACGAGGTGTTGCTAAATGGCTTGCCTGCTCATGATGCTTAGTGATATGCTCCAAAACTCTCAACCACTTTCTCACATCCACATATGTCCCAAACAAAAAGTCAAACTCGGCCCCACCAAAAATATCTACCCGGCGCCACCGAGTTCATTTGACATAGCCACTGCCAGAAAACCTAATCATGTCGGTATCACCGAAAGGGATCTCGGTCTCATCGAGATGGGATTGCAAACTCTCTATTGCCTATTGCAATATTTTCGGTCTAACCGATATGTGCAATCGGTCCCACTGAGTCTGTAATGCAAACTCTCTGTTGCCACTTCATAACATTTCGGTCTCACCAAAATGAGCAAATCGGTCCGATCGAGTTTGCCTGACCAACTCTCTGTGTGCTTATTACAAAATTTGGTCTCACCGAGTTTGTGTAATCGGTCCCACCGAGATTACCTTACGCCCTAACCCTAATGAAATCGGTCCCGCCGAGTCGATCATATCGGTCCCACCGAAATACCTAACGGTCACATTATGAACTAAATCGGTCTGACCGAGTTCTTTGAATCAGTCCCACCGAGTTTGGTAAATTGTGTGTAACGGTTAGATTTTGTGTGGAGGCTATATATACCCCTCCTCCCACTCTTCACTTGTGGAGAGAGCCATCAGAACATATCTACACTTCCATCATTCATATTCTGAGAGAGAACCACCTACTCAAGTGTTGAGATCAAGATATTCCATTCCTACCATATGAATCTTGTTCTCTAGCCTTTCCCAAGGTTCTTTCACCATATCCAAATCTGTGAGGAGCTGTTTGAGTGTTGGGGAGACTATCACTTGAAGCATTTGAGCAAGGAGTTCATCATCAACACACCGTTTATTACCTTTTGGAGAGTGGTGTCTCCTAGATTGGTTCGGTGTCACTTGGGAGCCTCCGACAAGATTGTGGAGTTGAACCAAGGAGTTTGTAAGGGCAAGGAGATCGCCTACTTCGTGAAGATCTACCACTAGTGAGGCAAGTCCTTTGTGGGCAATGGCCATGGTGGGATAAACAAGGTTGCTTCTTCGTTGACCCTTCGTGGGTGGAGCCCTCCGTGGACTCACACAACCGTTACCCTTCATGGGTTGAAGTCTCCATCAATTTGGATGTACGATAGCACCACCTATCGGAACCAAGACAAAAAATATCGTTGTCTTCACTTGCGTTTGATCCTTCTGAACTCCTCCCTTTACCTTCATATGTGATTGTTTACTTTCCGCTGCTATACTCTTAGAATTGCATGTGTAGATTGATTGCTTGACTTGTGCGAAGTTGATAAAATCTGCCAAGAATTAAAATTGGGAAAAGGATAGATTTTTATTTGGTCAAGTAGTCTAATCACCCCCCCCCCCCTCTAGACATACATTCGATCCTACGAGTGGTATCCGAGCTTTGGTCTCCATTTTCCATGATTTCCATAGCTTTGGTGATCATAGCCTTGGTTTCACAACCTAGGAGAGTATGGCGTCTAGCGAAGGAAGTTACCACCGTAGAGGTCCTTATTTTGATGGTACAAATTTTGCTAGTTGGAAGCATAAGATGAAAATGCATATTCTTGGACATAACCCCGGCATTTGGGCTATTGTCCGTGTTGGTTTGCAAGGTGAATTATTCGATGGGAAAGAACCGAACCATGAAGCTACCGCGGAAGAATTGAAGATGTTGCAATAAATGCTCAAGCTTGCGATATCCTCTTCGACAGATTGTGCCCCGCAGAATTCAACAAAATCAGCCGTCTTGAGAATACAAAGGAAATTTGGGATACTTTGATTGATATGCCTGAAGGTACCAACTCCGTCAAGGAATCCAAGTTGGATGTGCTCCAAAGTCAAGTTGACAAGTTCAAGATGAAGGATGGTGAAGGTGTCGCTGAAATGTACTCTAGGCTTGCTCTCATCGCAAATGAGATTGCGGGCTTGGGAAGCAAAGAGATGACAGATAGATTCATCATCAAAAAGATCCTAAGATCCTTGGATGGAAAATATGATACCATGTGTACATTGATCCAAATGATGCCAAATTACAAAGATCTCAAGCCAACGGAAGTCATTGGAAGAATTGTTGCTCATGAGATGTCACTCAAAGATAAAGAAGAGCTTCACAACAAGTCTAGTGGTGCTTACAAAGCTTCATGTGACGCTCCTACTTCATCATGTGAGAAACAAGACTTCAATGAATAATTGAGCTTAATGGTGAAGAACTTCAACATGTTCTACAAGAGTAGAAGCAAAGAGAGAAGGTCCAAGTAAAGGTCCTACAATGATAAGAGATCTTCTAGTCGTGATCGGAATTGCTACAATTGTGGAAGACCCAGACACTACTCCAATGAGTGTACGGCTCCCCACAAGAGAAGAGAAGACTCGCCTAAAAGGAGAAGTAGAAGAGAAGATTCACCACCAAGAGAGAGAAGGAGTAGAGATGATCGTTAAGAACGAAGACCTTCTCGGAGACGCAACGATTCGGAAAGGAAGGACAAATCATCAAGGAGCTATACAAGACGAAGACATCAAGCTCATGTTTTTGAATGGGCATCCGGTTCCGACTCCGATAAACACTCTGAGAGAAGCTACTACTCCGACTCCGAAGGTACTCAAGATGAAGGTGTTGCCGGAATTGATCTTGTGTCAACCAACTCCTACAACATATTTGACTCACCAAATGAAGGAATTGGAAGATGCTTCATGGCTAAAGGACCCAAGGTATCACATCCCGAGTATCTTGATTTCAATAGTGATGAAGATGACTTGCTAGGAGATGATGATTTACTTGTTGGTAGCAATAGTGATGAAACTTTTGATGAAAACTATGATGAAATTGCTATTAATCATGCTAATTAAGATAAAATAAATGACATTGATAAGGAGAAGATTGAGCGTCGAACTAAAGAACTAAACACTCTTAAGTTAGCTCATGAAACTACCTTGGAAGATCATCGAGAACTTTTAAAGACTCATGAGAAGTTACACTTTGAAAAGCTCAACCTTGAGCAAGAGCATGAGTTAATAAAGGCAATCAATGATGATCTTCGCAAGAAAAGTTCTTCTTACATTGCCAAGCGTTTACTCTTGTCTACCTACATACCACAAGTAAAATCTAGCAACAAAAACAAGAAAGATTCTTCCTCTAGTAGTAACAATAATCATGCTAAATCCAATGATGTCACTTCTAGTAGTTCTCTTGATTTCACTAATGACTCTCTTAGCTAAGTTACACTTGAGCAATAAAATAGCTTATTGAAAGGAATTATAGAGAAAGGTGTTCACAAGAGTCTTGCCGGGAGTAAGCAATTTGAGAAGATTGTACACAAGCAAAGAAGACACCGGAAGAATCAAGGTGTTGGTTTTGAACGAAAGTTCAATGCCAATGGAGTTGAATGGGAGGAAGATCAATACCCCAAGACGAAGTTTGTTCCTCAACAAGAGAAGTATGATCCTACTTCTTTCAAGGGACACAAGCACAAGATGACCTTCCACCACAAGACCACAAGCTAAAGGGCAACGATAAGCTTCAAGAAGAGATTGATGCATTTGAAGAAGCTCCTAAGGCCTTGGTCAAGTGGGTCCCGAAGACTACATCAAGTTCTACCTCATCAAGTACGACTACAACTCCAAGGATCCCCATCAAGATGGTGTGGATCACGAAGAAGAACTAGGAAGTTCTTGACGGTGACTCCGCCAACACGCTTCACTCATATCATTTTGGCAAAGGACAAGTGCAAACAACTTTCACATCTTGCACTAGTTCAAGGAGTCACAAACCCTCTTGTTGGTAAGACAAGGGACAAGGTAACCTAATGCTTTCATGGACATCATCTTGTGTGCAATTCACTCTATGTCTATGGATATCCTTGTTTGTTCCTTGTGGGACTAACCCGTGTAGGTATTGAAAGTGCAAATCACTCCAATGTATTGTTCCAAATGATCTACATCAACATTGAACGTCTACATCTTCAGCACCTACATGAAGTCATCATCGACAAAACCCAAGGTTAGTTTATCCCTCTTAGGGGGGATATCACATCTAGGGGGGCTTTACTCTAACAATTGAGCTAAAGCAACTCTAATGATGTGAACACAACAATGCTTTATGTAAAAGTGGTAACCCCACTTGCGCTTAAACGATGAGTATGACCTATGATCAAATGTTCTCATTTGACTCCTAAGTCAATATACTCATATATAGATGACCTAGTCATCGCCAATTGCTTGATAGATGCTAGAATGGTTGTGCATGCTTTGCAACATGTTTTACTTGCGATCTTATTGTGTGAGCATGCTGAATGCATATTTTTCACATTCAAGGACATCCATTTGTTGCTTTGATTGTTTGGCTCTTTTTTCTTTTGCCAAATGGATGGACAAGAATGCCTAAGTACCCCCTCTAGCTTGATCAAGTCTCAAACTCTATTCATGCTACATCACAAAGCTTGATCAAGTCAGATTCGAACCACTCTGTGTGAGGAGCACTCGGAGTCCCCGATTCTTCATAGGCTTAACATCCAAAACCTCTTTGTGCATTTCGGTAAGACCGAGCCATCCACTTCGGTCACACCGAGTTCACTAAGTTGATCTAGGTTTTCAATCTCAATGCAACCGATTTGAACTTTTCGGTCCCATCGAGTTGCAGCAACTGTTAGCAGTTTTGCATCTCGGTGCTACCGAGTTATTCCACTCGGTCACACCGACAGTGTCAGGTTATATATATTCACGGGCCAAATTTCGGAAAACTTTCCAAACTCCTCAGCCCACGCGTGACCCGCTCTGCCTCTTCGGGTCTCCGGATCATCTCCTCGCCGCCAGCGAACTCCCGTCGCTGGACCCCACCGCCGTCTACGGAAATCCTCACCGCTGTTGCCGCCGTAGCAAGTCCACCGCCGAGTTAGGGTATGGACTTGACTCTTTGTGCTATTCCTTAACTCCGATTCGTAGCACAATGCATTGTCATGTTTCTTTTCCACGTATGAGATCTTCCTATCCAGCAAAAACTCCGTAGAAAGTAGTTTTGATTCGAAAAATTTAGGGTTAGGTCTCCGCCGAACTCATCTCGGACCGACCGAGTTGTAGAAATCGATCCCACCGATTTGGCTTAGGCCATTGCACAAGTGATTTTCAGTCTGATCGAAAGTTGTGAATCGGTGTGACTGAGTTTGATTCTCTGTGAAACCCTAGCGATGTCGGTGCCACCGAACGGTGACTCGGTGTCAGGAGCCCGATCCTAAGTAACACAGGTCTAGCCTGTAACACATCATATCACTTTGTGGCCTCACGCACGGTATACCCACGGGTGCCACCTTACCTGGCCCGGGACCGTTTGTGCATTTTGGCACACGTATATGATAATGTCGCTAGCCTCCATATGACAGAGTACCCGGGCCGACATGACTAGTTATAAACCAAAAGTGGCGCTAAATTACAGAGACATGCATACATGACCCAACAACAAACGTGTCGGTCATCAACATATGAACCCAAGTCGTAGCAAGCTACAAGGACTTAAAGGAACAACGCGTGACATTTCCCCTAAGGGACAGACACAGGAACAAAGAAGGACACATGCCAGCCAGCCTAAGTGTTCCGGAGCAGTAGCAAGCTACCAAGGCTCGGTGGAAGCACTAGGAGACATTTCCCTGTAAGATAGGCTACCAAGGGTAAACAACTAGGTGTCGGATCCCACACATAGCAATACACATTACACGTACGCATAACATGCAAGTATGTGATGTACAACATGGCATCACAACACAACTCAACAACTCATATAGATAAAGGCCCAGAAGAGCCATCATATCATTTCTTACAAACAGAGGTCATATGACCCATCATACAGAGCATACAGGCAAAGGAAGCATAACATGTCTGAGTACAGACAACTACAAATGAAAAAGGCTGAGAAGCCTGACTATCTACATGTTGGGGAACGTAGTATTTTAAAATTTTCCTACGATCACGCAAGATCTATCTACCAGATGCATAGCAACGAGAGGGAAGAGTGTGTCTACGTACCCTCGTAGACCGGGAGCGGAAGCGTCAAGTGACGCGGTTGATGTTGTCGAACTTCTTCGCGATCCAACCGATCAAGCACCGAACGTACGGCACCTCCGCGTTCAGCACACGTTCAGCTTGATGACGTCCCACGAGCTCTTGATCCAGTTGAGCTTCACGGGAGAGTTTCGTCAGCACGACGGCGTGGTGACGGATATGATGTGTTCACCGGCGCAGGGCTTCGCCTAAGCTCCGCGACGGTATGACCGAGGTGTGATTCTATGGAGGGGGGCACCGCACACGGCTAAAACAATTCAACTTGTGTGTCTTTGGGTGCCCCCCTGCCCCCGTATATAAAGGAGCAAGGGAGGGAGGCCGGCCAACTCCTCCTGGTGCGGCTAGGGAAGGAGTCCTACTAGGAATAGGATTGCAATCCTATTCCTAGTAGGATTCACCAAAAGGAAGAAGGGGGAAAGGAATAGGAGAGGTGGCGCCCCCCCAATCCTAGTCCAACTAGGAACCCTAGGTGGGGGCGCCGGCCAGCCCTATGGGCTGCCTCTCTCTTTCCATTTAGGCCCACTATGGACTATCCCCTCTCGTAGGGGGTTCCGGTAACCACCTCCGGCAATCCCGATAAATCCGAAACTTTTCCGGAACACTTCCGGTGTCCGAATATAGTCGTCCAATATATCAATCTTTATGTCTCGGACATTCCGAGACTCCTCGTCATGTCCGTGATCTCATCCGGGACTCCGAACTACCTTCAGTACATCAATACTCATAAACTCATAATACCGATCGTCATCAAACGTTAAGCGTGCGGACCCTACGGGTTCGAGAACTATGTAGACATGACCGAGACTCATCTCCTGTCAATAACCAATAGCGGAACCTGGATGTTCATATTGGCTCCTACATATTCTACGAAGATCTTTTATCGGTCAGAACCGCATAACTACATACGTTGTTCCTTTTGTCAAACGGTATGTTACTTGCCCGAGATTCGATCGTCGGTATCTCTATACCTAGTTCAATCTCGTTACCGGCAAGTCTCTTTACTCGTTCCGTAACACATCATCTCGTGACTAACTCATTAGTATTTTGCTTGCAAGGCTTATTGTGATGTGTGTTACCGAGAGGGCCCAGAGATACCTCTCCGACACTCGGAGTGACAAATCCTAATCTTGATCTATGCCAACACCACGAATACTTTCGGAGACACCTGTAGAGCATCTTTATGATCACCCAGTTACGTTGTGACGTTTGATAACACACAAGGTGTTCCTACGGTATTCGGGAGTTGCATAATCTCATAGTCATAGGAACATGTATAAGTCATGAAGAAAGCAATAGCAGTTAAACTAAACGATCATAGTGCTATGCTAACGGATGGGTCTTGTCCATCACATCATTCTCCTAATGATGTGATCCCGTTGATCAAATGACAACTCATGTCTATGGCTAGGAAACATAACCATCTTTGATCAATGAGCTAATCTAGTAGAGGCATACTAGGGACATACTGTTTTGTCTATGTATCCACACATGTACTAAGTTTCCGGTTAATACAATTCTAGCATGAATAAAAGACATTTATCATGATATAAGGAAATACAAATAACATCTTTATTATTGCCTCTAGGGCATATTTCCTTCAGTCTCCCACTTGAACTAGAGTCAATAATCTAGATTACAAAGTAATGATCCTCACACCCATGGAGTCTTGGTGCTGATCATGTTTTGCCCGTGGAAGAGGCTTAGTCAACGGGTCTGCAACATTCAGATCCGTATGTATTTTGCAAATCTCTATGTCTCCCTCCTTGACTAGATCGCGGATGGAATTGAAGCGTCTTTTGATGTGCTTTGTTCTCTTGTGAAACCTGGATTCCTTCGCCAAGGCTATGGCTCCAGTGTTGTCACAAAAGATTTTCATTGGGCCCGATGCACTAGGTACTACACCTAGATCGGATATGAACTCCTTCATCCAGACTCCTTCATTTGCTGCTTCCGAAGCAGCTATGTATTCCGCTTCACACGTAGATCCCGCCACGACGCTCTGCTTGGAACTGCACCAACTGACAGCTCCACCGTTCAATAAAAATACATATCCGGTTTGTGACTTTGAGTCATCCGGATCAGTGTCAAAGCTAGAATCGACGTAACCGTTTACGACGAGCTCTTTGTCACCTCCATATACGAGAAACATATCCTTTGTTCTTTTCAGATACTTTAGGATGTTTTTGACCGATGTCCAGTGATCCACTCCTGGATTACTTTGGTACCTCCCTGCTAGACTTATAGCAAGGCACACATCAGGTCTGGTACACAGCATTGCATACATGATAGATCCTATGGCTGAGGCATAGGGAATGACTTTCATTTTCTCTCTATCTTCTGCAGTGGTCGTGTTGGGGAACGTAGTATTTTAAAATTTTCCTACGATCACGCAAGATCTATCTACCAGATGCATAGCAACGAGAGGGGAGAGTGTGTCTACGTACCCTCGTAGACCGGGAGCGGAAGCGTCAAGTGACGCGGTTGATGTTGTCGAACTTCTTCGCGATCCAACCGATCAAGCACCGAACGTACGGCACCTCCGCGTTCAGCACACGTTCAGCTTGATGACGTCCCACGAGCTCTTGATCCAGTTGAGCTTCACGGGAGAGTTTCGTCAGCACGACGGCGTGGTGACAGATATGATGTGTTCACCGGCGCAGGGCTTCGCCTAAGCTCCGCGACGGTACGACCGAGGTGTGATTCTGTGGAGGGGGGCACCGCACACGGCTAAAACAATTCAACTTGTGTGTCTTTGGGTGCCCCCCTGCCCCCGTATATAAAGGAGCAGGGGAGGGAGGCCGGCCAACCTCTCCTGGTGCGGCTAGGGAGGGAGTCCTACTAGGAATAGGATTGCAATCCTATTCCTAGTAGGATTCACCGAAAGGAAGAAGGGGGAAAGGAATAGGAGAGGTGGCGCCCCCCCAATCCTAGTCCAACTAGGATTCCTAGGTGGGGGCGCCGGCCAGCCCTATGGGCTGTCTCTCTCTCACCCTTTAGGCCCACTATGGACCATCCCCTCTCGTAGGGGGTTCCGGTAACCCCCTCCGGCATTCCCGATAAATCCGAAACTTTTCCGGTATACTTCCGGTGTCCGAATATAGCCGTCCAATATATCAATCTTTATGTCTCGGGCATTCCGAGACTCCTCGTCATGTCCGTGATCTCATCCGGGACTCCGAACTACCTTCGGTACATCAATACTCAAAAACTCATAATACCGATCGTCATCAAACGTTAAGCGTGCGGACCCTACGGGTTCGAGAACTATGTAGACATGACCGAGACTCATCTCTGGTCAATAACCAATAGCGGAACCTGGATGTTCATATTGGCTCCTACATATTCTACGAAGATCTTTTATCGGTCAGAACCGCATAACAACATACGTTGTTCCTTTTGTCAAACGGTATGTTACTTGCCCGAGATTCGATTGTCGGTATCTCTATACCTAGTTCAATCTCGTTACCGGCAAGTCTCTTTACTCGTTCCGTAACACATCATCTCGTGACTAACTCATTAGTCTTTTGCTTGCAAGGCTTATTGTGATGTGTGTTACCGAGAGGGCCCAGAGATACCTCTCCGACACTCGGAGTGACAAATCCTAATCTTGATCTATGCCAACACCACGAATACTTTCGGAGACACCTGTAGAGCATCTTTATGATCACCCAGTTACGTTGTGACGTTTGATAGCACACAAGGTGTTCCTACGGTATTCGGGAGTTGCATAATCTCATAGTCACAGGAACATGTATAAGTCATGAAGAAAGCAATAGCAGTTAAACTAAACGATCATAGTGCTATGCTAACGGATGGGTCTTGTCCATCACATCATTCTCCTAATGATGTGATCCCGTTGATCAAATGACAACTCATGTCTATGGCTAGGAAACATAACCATCTTTGATCAATGAGCTAGTCTAGTAGAGGCATACTAGGGACATACTGTTTTGTCTATGTATTCACACATGTACTAAGTTTCCGTTTAATACAATTCTAGCATGAATAAAAGACATTTATCTTGATATAAGGAAATACAAATAACATCTTTATTATTGCCTCTAGGGCATATTTCCTTCAGTCTCCCACTTGCACTAGAGTCAATAATCTAGCTCACATCACCATGTGATTTAATACCGATAGTTCACATCGTTATGTGAATAACACCCATAGTTCACATCACCATGTGACCAACACCCAAAGGGTTTACTAGAGTCAATAATCTAGTTCACATCGCTATGTGATTAATACCCAAGAGTAATAAGGTGTGATCATGTTTTGCTTGTGAGAGAAGTTTAGTCAACGGGTCTGTCACATTCAGATCCGTATGTATTTTGCAAATTTCTATGTCTACAATGCTCTGCATAGAGCTACTCTAGCTAATTGATCCCACTTTCAATACGCATCCAGATTGATACTTAGAGTCATCTGGATTTAGTGTCAAAGCTTGCATCAGCGTAACCCTTTACGACGAACTCTTTATCACCTCCATAATCGAGAAACATTTCCTTGGTCATCCAATTACTAAGGATAATTTTGACCGCTGTATAGTGATCTACTCCTGGATCACTATTGTACCTCCCTGTCAAACTCTTGGCAAGGTACACAACGTGTTTTGTACACAGCATGGCATACTTTACAGAACCTATGGCTGAGGCATAGGGAATGACTTTCATTCTCCCTATATTTTTCTGCCGTGGTCTGGCTTTGAGTCTTACTCAACTTCACACCTTACAAGTCAGGCAAGAACTTCTTCTTTGACTGATCCATTTTGAACTACTTCAAAATCTTATCAAGGTATGTACTTATCGAAAGTCTTATCAAGCGTCTTGATCTATCTCTATAGATCTTGATGCCCAATATGTAAGCAGCTTCACCAAGGTCTTTCTTTGAAAAACTCCTTTCAAACACTCCTTTATGCTTTCTAGAAATTTCTACATCATTTCCGATCGACAATATGTCATTCACATATACTTATCAGAAAGGTTGTAGTGCTCCCACTCACTTCTTGTAAATACAGGCTTCACAACAAGTCTGTATAAATCTATATGCTTTGATCACCTCATCAAAGCGTATATTCCAACTCCGAGATGCTTGCACCAGTCCATAGATGGATCGCTGGAGCTTGCATACTTTGTCAGCACCTTTTGGATCGACAAAACCTTCTGGTTGCATCATATACAACTCTTCTTTGAGATATCCATTTAGGAATGCAGTTTTGACATCCATTTGCCAGATTTCATAATCATAAAATGTGGCAATTGCTAACATGATTCGGACAGACTTAAGCATCGCTACAGGTGAGAAAGTCTCATCGTAGTCAACTCCTTGAACTTGTCGAAAACCTTTCGCAACAAGTCGAGCTTTGTAAACAGTAACATTACCGTCAGCGTCGGTCTTCCTCTTGAAGATCCATTTATTTTCGATGGCTTGCCGATCATCGGGCAAGTCAACCAAAGTCCACACTTTGTTCTCATACATGGATCCCATCTCAGATTTCATGGCTTCAAGCCATTTTGCGGAATCTGGGCTGATCATCGCTTCCTCATAGTTCGTAGGTTCATCATGGTCTAGTAACATGATTTCCAGAACTGGGTTGCCGTACCACTCTGCTGCGGAACGTACTCTGGTTGATCTACGACGTTCAGCAGAAACTTGATCCGAAGTTTCATGATCATTATCATTAACTTCCTCACTAATTGGTGTAGGAATCACTGGAACAATTTCCTGTGATGTACTACTTTCCAATCCGGGAGAAGGTACAATTACCTCATCAAGTTCTACTTTCCTCCCATTCACTTCTTTCGAGAGAAACTCCTTTTCTAGAAAGGGTCCGTTCTTAGCAACGAATATTTTGCCTTCGGATCTGTGATAAAAGGTGTACCCAACAGTCTCTTTTGGGTATCCTATGAAGACACATTTCTCCGACTTGGGTTCGAGCTTATCAGGTTGAAGTTTTTTTTTCGCATAAGCATCGCAGCCCCAAACTTTAAGAAACGACAACTTTGGTTTCTTGCCAAACCATAGTTCATAAGGTGTCGTATCAATGGATTTAGATGGTGCCCTTTTTAACATGAATGCAGCTGTCTCTAATGCATGACCCAAAACGATAGTGGTAAATCGGTAAGAGACATCATAGATCGCACCATATCCAATAAAGTACGGTTACGACGTTCGGATACACCATTATGCTGTGGTGTTCCGGGTGGCGTGAGTTGTGAAACTACTCCACATTGTTTCAAATGAAGACCAAACTCGTAACTCAAATATTCTCCTCCACGATCAGATCATAGAAACTTTATTTTCTTGTTATGATGATTCTCTACTTCACTCTGAAATTCTTTGAACTTTTCAAAAGTTTCAGACTTGTGTTTCATTAAGTAGATATACCCATATCTGCTCAAATCATCAGTGAAGGTCAGAAAATAACGATACCCGCCGCGAGCTTCAACACTCATTGGTCCACATACATCAGTATGTATGATTTCCAACAAATCTGTTGCTCGCTCCATAGTTCCGGAGAACGGAGTTTTAATCATCTTGCCCATGAGGCATGGTTCGCAAGCACCAAGTGATTCATAATCAAGTGATTCCAAAAGTCCATCATTATGGAGTTTCTTCATGCGTTTTACACCAATATGACCTAAACGGCAGTGCCACAAATAAGTTGCACTATCATTATTAACCTTGCATCTTTTGGCTTCAATATTATGAATATGTGTATCACATGATCGAGATCAAACAAACTATTTTCATTGGGTGTATGACCATAGAAGGTTTTTATTCATGTAAACAGAACAACAATTATTCTCTAACTTACATGAATAACCGTATTGCAATAAACATGATCAAATCACATTCATGCTCAACACAAACACAAAATAACACTTATTTAGGTTCAATACTAATCCCGAAAGTATAGGGAGTGTGCGATGATGATCATATCAATCTTGGAACTGCTTCCAATACACATCGTCACTTCATCCTTTAACTAGTTTATGTTCATTATGCAACTCCTACTTCGAGTTACTACTCTTTAGCAACTGAACCAATATCAAATACCGAGGGGTTGCTATGAACACTAGTAAAATACACATCAATAATCTGTATATCAAATATACCTTTGTTCACTTTGCCATCCTTCTTATCCGCCAAGTATCTAGGGCAGTTCCACTTCTAGTGACCATTTCCTTTGCAGTATAAGCACTTGTTTCAGGCTTGAGTTTAGCTTTGGGTTTCTTCACGGGAGTGACAACTTGCTTTTCATTCTTCTTGAAGTTCCCCTTCTATCCCTTTGCCCTTTACTTGAAACAAGTGGTCTTGTTAACCATCAGCACTTGATGCTTTTTCATGATTTCTACCTTCGCCTACTTCAGTATCGCGAAGAGCTGGGAATTCCTTTCGTCATCCCTTGCATATTATAGTTCATCACGAAGTTCTACTAACTTGGTGATAGTGACTAGAGAACTTTGTCAATTACTATCTTATCTGGAAGATTAACTCCCACTTGATTAAAGTAATTGTAGTACCCAGACAATATGAGCACATGCTCACTGGTTGAGCTATTCTCCTCCATCTTGTAGGCAAAGTACTGTCAGAGGTCTTATACCTCTCGACATGGGCATGAGTATGAAATACTAATTTCAACTCTTGGAACATCTTATATGCTCCATGGCGTTCAAAACGTTTTTGAAGTCCCGGTTCTAAGCCGTAAAGCATGGTGCACTTAAACTATCAAGTAGTCATCATATCAAGCTTCTGTCAAAACGTTCATAACGTCTACATCTGCTCCTGCAATAGGTCTGTCACCTAGCGGTGCATCAAGGACATAATTCTTCTGTGCAGCAATGAGGATAATCCTCAGATCACGGAACAATTCCGCATCATTGCTACTAACATCTTTCAACTTGGTTTTCTCTAGGAACATATGAAAAATAAACGGGGAGCAACATCGCGAGCTATTGATCTACAACATAGATATGCTAATACTACCAGGACTAAGTTCATGATAAATTAAAGTTCAATTAATCATATTACTTAAGAACTCCCACTTAGATAGGCATCCCTCTGGTCATCTAAATGATCACGTGATCCAAATCAACTAAACCATGTCCGATCATCACGTGAGATGGAGTAGTTTCAATGGTGAACATCTTATGTTGATCATATCTACTATATGATTCACGCTCGACCTTTCGATCTCCAGTGTTCCGAGGCCATATCTGCATATGCTAGGCTCGTCAAGTTTAACCCGAGTATTCTGCGTGTGCAAAACTGGCTTACACCCGTTGTATTTGAACGTAGAGCTTATCACACCCGATCATCACGTGGTGTCTCGGCACGACGAACTTTCGCAACGGTGCATACTCAGGGAGAACACTTATAACTTGAAATTTAGTAAGGGATCATCTTATAATGCTACCGTCGTTCTAAGCAAAATAAGAAGCATAATAAGATAAACATCACATGCAATCAAAATATGTGACATGATATGGCCATCATCATCTTGTGCTTTTGATCTCCATCTCCAAAGCACTGTCATGATCACCTTCGTCACCGACGCGACACCTTGATCTCCATCGTAGCATCGTTGTCGTCTCGCCAACTATTGCTTCCTCAACTATCGCTACCGCTTAGTGATAAAGTAAAGCAATTACATGGCGATTGCATTTCATACAATAAAGCGACAACCATATGGCTCCTGCCAGTTGCCGATAACTTTACAAAACATGATCATCTCATACAAAAACGTATAACTCATCATGTCTTGACCATATCACATCACAACATGCCCTGCAAAAACAAGTTAGACGTCCTCTACTTTGTTGTTGCAAGTTTTACGTGGCTGCTACGGGCTTTAGCAAGAACCGTTCTTACCTACGCATACAAAACCACAACGATGTTTCGTCAAGTATGTGATGTTTTAACCTTCACAAGGACCGGGCGTAGCCACACTTGATTCAGCTAAAGTGAGAGAGACAGACACCCGCCAGTCACCTTTAAGCAACGAGTGCTCGTAACGGTGAAACCAGTCTCGCGTAAGCGTACGCATAATGTCGGTCCGGGCCGCTTCATCTCACAATACCGCCGAAGCAAAGTATGACATGCTGGTAAGCAGTATGACTAGTATCGCCCACAACTCATTGTGTTATACTCGTGCATATCATCTACGCATAGACCTGGCTCATGATGCCACTGTTGGGGAACGTAGTATTTTAAAATTTTCCTACGATCACGCAAGATCTATCTACCAGATGCATAGCAACGAGAGGGAAGAGTGTGTCTATGTACCCTCGTAGACCGGGAGCGGAAGCGTGAAGTGACGCGGTTGATGTTGTCGAACTTCTTCGCGATCCAACCGATCAAGCACAGAACATACGGCACCTCCGCGTTCAGCACACTTTCAGCTTGATGACGTCCCACGAGCTCTTGATCCAGTTGAGCTTCATGGGAGAGTTTCGTCAGCACGACGGCGTGGTGACGGATATGATGTGTTCACCGGCGCAGGGCTCCGCCTAAGCTCCGCGACGTTATGACCGAGGTGTGATTCTGTGGAGGGGGGCACCGCACACGGCTAAAACAATTCAACTTGTGTGTATTTGGGTGCCCCCCTGCCCCCGTATATAAAGGAGCAAGGGAGGGAGGCTGGCCAACTCCTCCTGGTGCGGCTAGGGAAGGAGTCCTACTAGGAATAGGATTGCAATCCTATTCCTAGTAGGATTCACCAAAAGGAAGAAGGGGGAAAGGAATAGGAGAGGTGGCGCCCCCCCCAATCCTAGTCCAACTAGGAACCCTAGATGGGAGCGCCGGCCAGCCCTATGGGCTGCCTCTCTCTTTCCCTTTAGGCCCACTATGGACTATCCCCTCTCGTAGGGGTTCCGGTAACCACCTCCGGCAATCCCGATAAATCCGAAACTTTTCCGGAACACTTCCGGTGTCCGAATATAGTCGTCCAATATATCAATCTTTATGTCTCGGACATTCCGAGACTCCTCGTCATGTCCGTGATCTCATCCGGGACTCTGAACTACCTTCGGTACATCAATACTCATAAACTCATAATACCGATCGTCATCAAACGTTAAGCATGCGGACCCTACGGGTTCGAAAACTATGTAGACATGACCGAGACTCATCTCCTGTCAATAACCAATAGCGGAACCTGGATGTTCATATTGGCTCCTACATATTCTACAAAGATCTTTTATCGGTCAGAACCGCATAACTACATACGTTGTTCCTTTTGTCAAACGGTATGTTACTTGCCCGAGATTCGATCGTCGGTATCTCTATACCTAGTTCAATCTCGTTACCGGCAAGTCTCTTTACTCGTTCTGTAACACATCATCTCGTGACTAACTCATTAGTCTTTTGCTTGCAAGGCTTATTGTGATGTGTGTTACCGAGAGGGCCCAGAGATACCTCTCCGACACTCGGAGTGACAAATCCTAATCTTGATCTATGCTAACACCACGAATACTTTCGGAGACACCTGTAGAGCATCTTTATGATCACCCAGTTACGTTGTGACGTTTGATAGCACACAAGGTGTTCCTACGGTATTCGGGAGTTGCATAATCTCATAGTCATAGGAACATGTATAAGTCATGAAGAAAGCAATAGCAGTTAAACTAAACGATCATAGTGCTATGCTAACGGATGGGTCTTGTCCATCACATCATTCTCCTAAAGATGTGATCCCGTTGATCAAATGACAACTCATGTCTATGGCTAGGAAACATAACCATCTTTGATCAATGAGCTAGTCTAGTAGAGGCATACTAGGGACATACTGTTTTGTCTATGTATTCACACATGTACTAAGTTTCCGTTTAATACAATTCTAGCATGAATAAAAGACATTTATCATGATATAAGGAAATACAAATAACATCTTTATTATTGCCTCTAGGGCATATTTCCTTCACTACAAGACCCTCTCAAGGGTACAAGATCGTAGCTGAGGTAGCGAGCTAAACTTCGAAGTCCAGGCGGAACCACTAGTGAGACTGAAGTCTCTCTGCAAAACATAAATTAAGCAAACGTGAGTACAAAGGTACTCAGCAAGACTTACATCAGAACTAACTACATATGCATCAGTATGAACAAAGGGGTGGTGGAGTTTGACTGCAGCAAGCCAGCTTTGACTCAGTGGCTATCCTAAACTACGACTGCACGTAACTCTTTTGAGGTGGCGCACACGAGTCCACATATTCACCAACCAATACACCACTATGGATCCGCTTCTGTCTCCCTACGAGAAGGCCATCCATGGCACTCGCGCTTATCTTGCGTGTTTTAGAGTATCCACTTTCACTTGTCTATGAACTGTTATAGGCAACCCAGAAGTCCATTACCACGGACACGGCTATTCGAATAGATCATATATAACCCTGCAGGGGTGTACTTCTTCACACACGCTCTCATCACTTATCGCCGTTTACACGACATGTACTCGGCAACCTTCAAGCGGAAGCCCAGTGACGGTGTCGGCCACGACCTGACTAACCACACAAGTCTCTAGTTCAGGTTTATCGCCTATTTGGGTTCCATCCGTGGGGAGATCCGGCCGGGGTGTCGCTCACGGCCCCAAATGATGTGTACAGGGTTCCCGAGTCACCAAACGGGCAACTGGTACACCGTGCCACGTACCTGCCACGTCACAGTCCACCCCGAGGGTCAGCGCTGCGCACGACCTCCAGTAAACTACAAACACCAGAAACTAGTTGCAACTCCTGGACAAAGGACAAGGGCAGTTAATAAGTCGAGAGGGTCCATTGGTTTCGCGCCCAATGTATGGTAGTAACTGGTCATGGATCAACCAACACAGAACTCAGTTCCTGAGGATGGCTGCAATGAGACAACCCACCATGTACTCCTACATGGCCTCTCATCGCTACCTTTACCAAATCGTGTCCACACAATTAGCTCACACACATTAGGACATGTTCATCTCCGTTCCAATTCATCCCCGATGAATCAGACCTGACACAACTCTAAGCAATAGCAGGCATAACCAGAAAGCATGAATGAGTAGGCACAACATGGCTCAAACAACTCCTACTCATACTAGTGGGTTTCAACTATTTACTGTGGCAATGACAGGTCATGCAGTGGAAAGGGGTTCAACTACCGCAGCAGGTAACAGTTGAAGCGTTGTTGCCCTAATGTAGTAAAAGAGAGCAAGAGCGAGAGACTGGGATTGTATCGGAATGCTCAATGGGGTTTTGCTTGCCGGACACTTCTGAAGATAGTAATAGTTCTTCATCGGTGTCATCTATCACATCGTCGGAACAACGTCTACTGAGAGGGGACAAACACCGGCAAACAAGAGAGAACACAATCAATGTAATGCGACAATATGATGCATGATCATGACATGGCAATATGCTGTTGATTGAGCTAATGCAACTAGCAACCATATTAAATGAAATTGGTTTGAACCAAAGGTTCAAATTCAAACTCCATATGTGAGTATTTAATTGTCATTTAATTGATTTGACCTGATCAGCAGGTTTAACTTGCTCAAACATGCATGAAAATGCCATAAACAGATTCCTTGAATTTTTCTGATCATTTTTCATATATAAATTATTTTCATCTGATTTATAGATTATTTTCTGTGATTTTTACAAGTTTTAGCTATTTTCTGAAATAAATAAATCATTTCTGATTTATTTAAAATCCCAGAAAATAGTTACTGCGTCAGCACTAGGTCATGCTGACATCAGCAAGTCAACAGGGGCTGGTCCAGTCAAACCTGACCTGTGGGTCCCACAGGTCAGTGTGACAGTGCTGCGTGTGTCACAGACGGGTGGGCCCAGTCAACAGCCACGTCAGCAAAGTCAATGCTGACGTGTGGGTCCCACTGGGTTAAGAATTAGACTAATACAAAAATTAAATTTAACTAAACGGGCAAGGGGCCCACATGGCAGTGTCACTAGGGGTTAACTAAATAGGTGATTAGCAATTAACCTAAAAAGCTAAACTAATTAAACAGAGGCCGGCCCCACGGGTCAGTGACTGAGGGGGAGTCAAACCTCTGGTCAGCCAGGTCAAACTGGCTGGCGGCTCGCCGTCGGCGACAGCGAGCACGGCGGAGGGGCTCGGGAATTGCCTACGGTCGATCAAATCGATCGCCGTTTGGTCCTACGCGTAGCTGGGGCTCGCGCGCATCCGGTAGGGCAAGCGGGAGGAGCTGGGGTGGCCGGAGCTCGTCGAAAACGAGCTCGCGGCGGCGGCCGGAGTTTGGGCCAGCTCGGGTTTGGCGCTACAGCGGGCGGGCAAGCTCTTGCGGGGCACCTACATGTTCTACGAGGGCTCACGAACCCAACGGAGGCACGCACGAGACCATTTGGTCACCGGGGCTTCGCCGGCGACGAGGCCGTGCGGCGGCGGCTACTATCAGCAACGGGGCGACGGCTACGTTGACCAAATGGAGGCGGGGTTAGGGGGAAATAGACCGGGGGCTCACAGCAGTGCCGTAGGGATGGCCAGCGTGCCCGGGGAAGCGACGACGGTGGCGAATCGACGGTGGAGGTCCTCGGTGGCCTGCGGTGAAGAAGGCGATGATGGCGACGATGGAGTACGTCCGGGCTCGGTTCCTTCGGCTTGGAGATGGAGAGAGTCGCGGCGGACCTCGGGGACAGCTCGGGGAGGCGGGGCGGTGGCTGTGGCTGTAGTGGTTGCGAGCGGCGGCGACGATGGCGCTCGGTGGTTGCGTGCGAGAGAGACAGAGGAGGGGAGAGGAGGAGTGGACAGGCCAGAGGGGTCGGGGAGTTGCGTGGCGTCTCCATCCAGCCCCCAGCGTCAGCGGAAGTAGGAGGTGGCTCGGGTGCGTGTGCGCGCACGGCGCCCACACGCCTCGCGTCCTTCTGGCGCGAGGTAGGCGATGACTGGCACTGTGGGCCAGATGGGCTGCACAGTGCTGGGCCGGCTCTGGTGCAGGTAAGCAGCCCAGGTGAGCTCTTCTCTCTCTCTCTCTCTTTTCTAACTGTTTCTGTTTTCTATTATTTCTGCAAGTTTGTGGCTTTTCTATAAATGCTTAGGCACTTTCAAAAATCACCAAACTTCTCATGCCCACTGTATAGAATATATCCAGCATGGAACATTTCAGTTTAGGATTATTTGGACATTTAAATATTTACTAGCAGTTAAATGCCCAAATTCAAATAACATATGGTTTAATCCATTGACCTTTGGATGACCTAGAAATTTGTGCACCATTTTTGGGAGAGGTTCTAGACCAATTCAAAAATGATGAACATTTTAGGAGGGCAATTCAGGTTCATTGGAAAAGTATTTTAGTAACCCTAATTGATTTGGGTGGTGCTGGGAGTTTCTGTCATCCCCATTTCAACTTTGTGTGAAAAATAAACATGATGCACATGAAGACCAAGCAAAGACAGACAAGGGCTGATCTAGGGCTGTGACAACTCACCCCCACTAAACAAGAATCTCGTCCCGAGATTCAAGACGTGAGGTAAGAAATCAGGGGGAACACGAGCTAACTCAATCTTCCCGATCCAATTGTACTTCTAAGAATGTTGATTGCTTGCATCATGTTGATCTTGACACCCTTGGTTTCAAGATCGTTGTCCAACACGGTGACGACGAAAGAAACTCCGCAGTAGTTGATCTTATCAAAGATCGGGCAACTCAAGATCAACTCTTGGAGTGGGACGTTTAAATATCTCTTGAGCTGAGACATGGAACACACATCCAAAGGGATGGAGTGAACAAACGATGAAGGTTCACTTGGCGGCAATAATTCCACACCTAAGAAGATGGTGATCGAGGTCACCAGACGGGGTACCTTAGAGAAGGTGACTCGTAGAGTTATTCCCTTAAGTGGCAAAAAGAATTACTTTTGATATAGAGATCATTGAAATTCTCTATACCAGCCTAAGACAAATCACAATCGATCGTTTGACGGAGTCCGAAAGAATGACATTCTCGGGCCAGAATGGATGATGTGGACTACCTTGTTGAAGACAACACAAAGGATGATTTTGGTTATCACCGGAGATGGATGGGACCCATGGTAAGTCCACTTCTGAAGATAATCTCGAACATCAGTTGCTGAGATGGGCAACCAATGGAAAGTTGGCACGATGGTGGTGCAAGCTGGGAACAAAATGCAAATGCTGGGAATGATTCTGGTAACTGGGAAGAAACCCAATAGTAGAGAGTGAAACTACTCTTTGCGAGGTTATAGCATAACCAAGAACACTGGGAGCAATCCCGGTTAGAGCCAGAGATACCACCTAGTGCTTGTGCGTGCTCTCAAGAACTTGAGCATTCCCATATTCATCAAGGTTTTACCAATATCCGTGTCAAGGATCCTGGCAACACCACATACTACCATGATGAATAATGATGGATGATGCAGATGCAAAGGAAGACAACATTTTCTCAAATTTCACCTTAGCGGAGTCAAGGGGCAAAATCTGGATGATCGACTGAGAGACATTTAGCACTCCGCTTATAATGTTCTCCTTGATGTGCTAGCGCAACCCATTTATTAAAATGGTTTGGTACCTAGAACGTCAAGTAAAAAGGTCGGACTTCGGGAGCACAAAATCCATAAGGAACAACTAGGGAGTAAATCCTACGAAATCCTTATGGGGAGGTGGCCAACTTCTTCAGTCAAGATGCTACAACAATAGGTCTTCCGGCTGGGTGTGTTGGCCACGACATCCACTTTACCGGTTATCGGGAGACCAATATTATAGCTCTAGGAAAATGCTCCAACCATCATATCTGCCTGAGATTCAGATCTGGTCGGTAACAGGATATTTCTGACAACATGTCTGGAAAAGAAAGTTTGCAACACAAACCGACGAGATGACGTTGCGAGATTCTTGGGAAATGAACTATGATAGCAAGATCCAAAACATGAGCTGGTTCTGCTACATACATGTGAACACGTTGTCCAAGACAAACATGACCACGTAGTAGTCTTACAATGAAACACTACCAAGTTCGGGTTGGGGAACCATCATCGAGGATATCGAAGTCCTTGCATAAGTCCGGATCTTAAGAAGGAACTTCTTCTCCTAGGACAAATCAATCAGTGGCTTGGTGTGCTAGGGATACATCTAGAATGAAGGTTGCAAGTCTCCAAACCACAGAATACTTCGCACGTATGCATGACTGACTTGGGATGATTCCACATGAAGCAAAACAACTTTCTCGAACTCACGGTGGCAACTTACATCAATTACACATGAATTAGGGAAAGTCTCTCCTCTCATCGAACATATACCTCATGAACGGGACACGAAGGCAATGCTTACAAAGTTTCCAACACTAGCTTAATGTCCTACAAAATCATGGAGGGGATAAGGATGTTTGTTGATCGGCTCAACAATAATCCATCCAGGTTTCCATATAGATGGAATTCCATGACAATGTGAACAAAGTGATAGCATTGGTCAAACCAAAAGATATAACGGTGTATGCTCGAGGAATCAACCACGAGTAAGACAACATTATGAATACCATTGGTTCTGATTTGATTTGACGATAGCCCACACTCAAATCAAAGTTTGCACAAGACAATAGATCCAATAATTGATCACGAGGATCAATCGATCAAGATAACATCTTTCTTCAACACACATACCAAAGATATCCCTTGGAAGGAACTAAGTCAGGCAAGCTTTTATCTTCCAACAATCCAAGTTGTTGTTTAGCTTAACCGACTAGCTCAGGGTATCCAACACAGATTCTTGGAGAAAGGGTGGTTTAGAGAGAAACCAGCTTGATCACGAGCTCAACATAACGGTCAGGGAGCAACCTGGTAATACTTCCGAGAAGATATTCGGAAAATCACGGACCACCACTATGTTACCAAGCTCGAGATCAATCTTGCTTTTCAGGGCAAGATGATATGATCAAAAGAGCGAGAGGTTGACACAATCCTAACTCATTGATCGATAAGTGCACCAGGAAAGATGGACTAGTAGCACGATCAATCTTAGAATGGTGATTCAGAAATCAACACGCTAAGAGTGAAATTGTTGTCCTTTAACTACCAAGCAACGAAGTTGCTAGGAGTATTGATTTCACAAATCACAATTCACTTGTCAGCATTCCGGTTATAATAACATGGAAACCAAGGAATGAACAATGATGGCAAGAAGTATTACTAAATCAAGAATTCATAAGAGATAGTGCAATTCTCATGACGATCCTGACGTAAAGAGGGTAACACTTCAGAGTTGAACGGATCAAAAGCTTGATTGCATTTTGATCTGGGAAGTACAACTGCTTTGGCCCAATCCTTGGATATGGATGAGGTATTGGGGTTTGTTTCTCCTAGTCATTCCGAATAGAATGGCTTCACAGACCACAAAAGTAATAGGCATCGATGAACGAATGCACGCATACTCTTGACTATCAATTGATAGACGAAGGTCAAAATGCAACTAAGAGGGACAACTCAAGGATCAAATAACTTTCTAAGTTGTGGGTGCATAGATTAGTATGTCAAACTAGTTCAACATATTTCTTTCGGATAACCCATGCAGAAAGGTAGAATTGGCAGAGTCACAATATGAATGGAGTACTACTCAAGAGCACTCTGGTTGTGATCTTTTGGTTCAGAAGAACTCCTGCTGTGATGGTTCATGGTATTGGAAGAACGATAACCACGGACCTCGAGGACTATCACAAGGTTACTAATATCCTAAAGGAACGAGCAAACACTATCAACATGAAGTAAGTAGAGTGAATCTCGGGTCTAAGAACCCTGGAGTAGAATGCCTACTAACTAAATGGCATCACGGGATGCTTTCGAGAATGATGGCCAGAATGATCACGCTGGGAACACAATACATGGCCAGATTACTAGGTGATACTCTAGACACCTAGGGTCATAATAATAACTCCAACATGTATGTCGAGGCAACGGAGTACCTCAACACAGCGACTAGTGTGGTTAATTCTGGCCCAAAGAAGCATCGGGAACATAAAGGAAAAATTTGCAAATGCATCAGACTGTTTAGAAACCTGGGAAGACTCGGACAGCATAACGGCTGTAAATGCTCGAAAATACTTTCGAGACTCATGCACAAAGATAGCATAACCACTCAACATCACGATGTCAAGATTGTGAGACCAACAGTTGAACAAAAAGAAGTAATAGAAACTGAACTGAGGGTTGAATCCACAATAACGTGATCCTGATAAATAGAATGAGAATCCTAGTTCTTAATCCCCGTATAATAAGAAGGTGACTCAGATCAGAAGGTCATAGGGTAAAGGAGTAAAAAGAGCCTTACGTTCCCTTCCACAATCAATTCCCTTATATAACTAAAGAGTTTTCTAGACACGACTTCGACCAGTTTGGCTTACTAATCCTATAGGCAGTCAGGCTCTGATACCAACGCTATCAGGACCCTGATCCTAAGTCACACAGGTCTAGCCTGTAACACATCATATCACTTTGTGGCCTCACGCACGGTATCCCCACGGGTGCCACCTTACCTGGCCCGGGATCGTTTGCGCATTTTCGCACACGTATATGACAATGTCGCTAGCCTCCATATGACAGAGAACCCGGGCCGACATGACTAGTTATAAACCAAAAGTGGCGCTAAATTACAGAGACAGGCATACATGACCCAACAACGAACGTGTCGGTCATCAACGTATGAACCCAAGTCGTAGCAAGCTACAAGGACTTAAAGGAACAACGCATGACATTTCCCCTAAGGGACAGACACAGGAACGAAGAAGGACACATGCCGGCCAGCCTAAGTGTTCCGGAGCAGTAGCAAGCTACCAAGGCTCGGTGGAAGCACTAGGAGACATTTCCCTGTAAGATAGGCTACCAAGGGTAAACAACTAGGTGTCGGATCCCACACATAGCAATACACATTACACGTACGCATAACATGCAAGTATGTGTTGTACAACATGGCATCACAACACAACTCAACAACTCATATAGATAAAGGCCCAGAAGAGCCATCATATCATTTATTACAAACAGAGGTCATATGACCCATCATACAGAGCATACAGGCAACGGAAGCATAACATGTCTGAGTACAGACAACTACAAATGAAAAAGGCTGAGAAGCCTGACTATCTACAAGACCCTCCCAAGGGTACAAGATCGTACCTGAGGTAGCGAGCTAAACTTCGAAGTCCACGCGGAACCACTAGTGAGACTGAAGTCTCTCTGCAAAACGTAAATTAAGCAAACGTGAGTACAAAGGTACTCATCAAGACTTACATCAGAACTAACTACATATGCATCAGTATCAACAAAGGGGTGGTGGAGTTTGACTACAGCAAGCCAGCTTTGACTCAGTGGCTATCCTAAACTACAACTGCACGTAACTCTTTTGAGGTGGCACACACGAGTCCACATATTGACCAACCAATACACCACTATGGATCCGCTTCCGTCTCCCTATGAGAAGGCCATCCATAGCACTCACGCTTATCTTGCGTGTTTTAGAGTATCCACTTTCACTTGTCTATGAACTGTTATAGGCAACCCAGAAGTCCATTACCGCGGACACGGCTATTCGAATAGATCATATATAACCCTGCATGGGTGTACTTCTTCACACACGCTCTCACCACTTATCGCCGTTTACACGACATGTACTCGGCAACCTTCAAGCGGAAGCCCAGCGAGGGTGACGGCCACGACCTGACTAACCACACAAGTCTCTAGTCCAAGTTTATCGCCTATTTGGGTTCCATCCGTGGGGAGATCCGGCCGGGGTGTCGCTCACGGCCCCAAACGATGTGTACAGGGTTCCCGAGTCACCAAACGGGCGACCGGTACACCGTGCCACGTACCTGCCGCGTCACAGCGCACCCCGAGGGTCAGCGCTGTGCACGACCTCCAGTAAACTACAAACACCAGAAACTAGTTGCAACTCCTGGACAGAGGACAAGGGCAGTTAATAAGTCGAGAGGGTCCATTGGTTTCGGGCCCAATGTATGGTAGTAACTGGTCATGGATCAACTAACACAGAACTCAGTTCCTGAGGACGGCTGCAATGAGACAACCCACCATGTACTCCTACATGGCCTCTCATCGCTACCTTTACCAAATCGTGTCCACACAATTAGCTCACACACATTAGGACATGTTCATCTCCATTCCAATTCATCCCCGATGAATCAGACCTGACGCAACTCTAAGCAATAGCAGGCATAACCAGAAAGCATGAATGAGTAGGAACAACATGGCTCAAACAGCTCCTACTCATACTAGTGGGTTTCAACTATTTACTGTGGCACTGACAGCTCATGCAGTGGAAAGGGGTTCAACTACCGCAGCAGGTAACAGTTGAAGCATTGTTGTCCTAATGTAGTAAAAGAGAGCAAGAGCGAGAGAGTGGGATTGTATCGGAATGCTGAATGGGGTTTTGCTTGCCTGGCATTTCTGAAGATAGTAATAATTCTTCATCGGTGTCATCGATCACATCGTCGGAACAGCGTCTACTGAGAGGGGACAAACACCGGCAAACAAGAGAGAACACAATCAATGTAATGCGACAATATGATGCATGATCATGACATCGCAATATGCTGTTGATTGAGCTAATGCAACTAGCAACCATATTAAATGAAGTTGGTTTGAACCAAAGGTTCAAATTCAAACTCCATATGTGATTATTTAATTGTCATTTAATTGATTTGACCTGATCAGCAGGTTTAACTTGCTCAAACATGCATGAAAATGCCATAAACAGATTCCTTGAATTTTTCTGATCATTTTTCATATATAAATTATTTTCATCTGATTTATAGATTATTTTCTGTGATTTTTAGAAGTTTTAGCTATTTTCTGAAATAAATAAATCATTTATGATTTATTTAAAATCCCAGAAAATAGTTACTGCATCAGCACTAGGTCATGCTGACATCAGCAAGTCAACAGGGGCTGGTCCAGTCAAACCTGACCTGTGGGTCCCACAGGTCAGTGTGACAGTGCTGCCTGAGTCACAGACGGGTGGGCCTAGTCAATAGCCACATCAACAAAGTCAGTGCTGACGTGTGGGTCCCACTGGGTTAAGAATTAGACTAATACAAAAATTAAATTAAACTGAACGGGCAAGGGGCCCACATGGCAGTGTCACTAGGGGTTAACTAAATAGGTGATTAGTAATTAACCTAAAAAGCTAAACTAATTAAACAGAGGCCGGCCCCACGGGTCAGTGACTGAGGGAGAGTCAAACCTCTGGTCAGCCAGGTCAAACTGGCTGGTGGCTCGCCGCCGGCGACAGCGAGCACGGCGGAGGGGCTCGGGAATTGCCTACGGTCGATCAAATCGATCGTCGTTTGGTTCTACGCGTAGCTGGGGCTCGCGCGCATCCTGTAGGGCAAGCGGGAGGAGCTGGGGTGGCCGGAGCTCGTCGGAAACAAACTCGCGGCGGCGACCGGAATTCGGGCCAGCTCGGGTTTGGCGCTACAATGGGCGGGCAAGCTCTTGCGGGGCACCTACATGTTCTACGAGGGCTCACGAACCCAACGGAGGCACGCACGAAACCATTTGGTCACCGGGGCTTCGCCGGCGACATGGTCGTGCGGCGGCGGCTATTGTCAGCAACGGGGCGACGGCTACGGTGACCAAACGGAGGCGGGTTTAGGGGAAAATAGACCGGGGGCTCACAGCGGTGTCGTAGGGATGGCCAGCGTGCCCGGGGAAGCGACGACGGTGGAGAATTGACGGTGGAGGTCCTCGGTGGCCGGCGGTGAAGAAGGTGATGATGGCGATGATGGAGGACGTCCGGGCTCAGTTCCTTCGGCTTGGAGATGGAGAGCGTCGCGGCGGACCTCGGGGACAGCTCGGGGAGGCGGGGCGGTGACTGTGGCTGCAGTGGTTGCGAGCGGCGGCGACGATGGCGTTCGATGGTTGCGTGCGAGAGAGACAGAGGAGGGGAGACGAGGAGTGGACAGGCTAGAGGGGTCGGGGGGTTGCGTGGCGTCTCCATCCAGCCCCCAGCGTCGGCGGAAGCAGGAGGTGGCTCGGGCGCGTGTGCGCGCACGGCGGCCACACGCCTCGCGTCCTTCTGGCGCGAGGTAGGCGATGACTGGCACTGTGGGCCAGATGGGCTGCACAGTGTTGGGCCGGCTCTGGTGCAGGTAAGCAGCCCAGGTGAGCTCTTCTCTCTCTCTCTTTTCTAACTCTTTCTGTTTTCTATTATTTCTACAGGTTTGTGACTTTTCTAAAAATGCTTAGGCACTTTCAAAAATCACCAAACTTCTCATGCCCACTGTATAGAATATATCTAGCATGGAACATTTCAGTTTAGGATTATTTGGACATTTAAATATTTATTAGGAGTTAAATGCCCAAATTCAAATAACATATGGTTTAATCCATTGACCTTTGGATGACCTAGAAATTTGTGCACCATTTTTGGGAGAGGTTCTAGACCAATTCAAAAATGATGAACATTTTAGGAGGGCAATTCAGGTTCATTGGAAAAGTATTTTAGTAACCCTAATTGATTTGGGTGGTGTTGGGAGTTTCTGTCATCCCCATTTCAACTTTCTGTGAAAAATAAACATGATGCACATGAAGACCAAGCAAAGACAGGCAAGGGCTGATCTAGGGCTGTGACACTCGGTCTGACCGAGTTTACTAGTTCAGGCTCCAGAATTGCTTCGGTGTCACCGAGTTTAGCAAATCGGTAGCTCCGAAATGCTTTCTGCAGAGAACTAAAACTAAGTTTTTCTTATCATCTGTTTTGCAAAAATTATGTGCTTTGTGATGCTCACCCACTCTACCTCATCTATATCTATTCACACGGTCTGCTTTCAGTGCCAAGATGTCAGATCAAAGTGACAGCCAGCATGAGTCCAAGGAGTAGGTACACCTGAGTGAGGGCACTAGTCCCTCCAGCAGCTTTGATGAGGGTAGCAAGAGCACACCTAGTGATCTTCCAAAGGCTTCTACCAAGTCAAGAAAGAAGAAAACTTCAGATACTGAGGATGAGGACTTTGTGGCAGATGAGGCCACTTCCAAGAAGAAAGTGCTCATGAAAGAGTATGGCACAACTAAGGCATATAAGCCATGGCAGAAAAGGAAAATCCCTGCCAAAAGGACTCCCATGTCTAAGACCAGAGCCTCTACTCAAGAGACTATGGTGTTCACGCTTGAATCCAGGGATGATGAGCCAGGAGGTACAAAGAAGAGACCTAGGAAGACAACAGCTAGAGTGATTGGCAAGCCATCCATGAGGGATGATGATGAAGTTGAAGCAGAAGAGGAAGAGGTTGCTGCACCAGCACCCAAAGCTCAGAAGCTTATGGGAGATGCAATCAAGTCTGGGGCTGCCCCTTCTAAGCCCAAGACTGCTCCCAAAGCTGCTCAAGCTACCAAGTCTGCACCCAAGAGGAGCACAAGGAACATTCCAGCTTCAGAAAAGAACAAGGCTCTAGTGCCTGAAGTTGCTGAGGAAGCTGAGGCTCAAGTGCTCAGAAAGCTGAAGCCCACGATCCCTGATCACAATGATGCTCATTTAGTTGTTGAGGACATGAAGCTGAGAAAGGATGCAGGTCTCAGGTTGTGGAGAAAGTCTGATCCATATGCCATAAGGAGAAGGACTGATGTGGACTACAGGTTTCACACAAAGGAACAGCAAGACTTCTATAAAATGGTCCTGCTTGATAAGAAGCCCATTGTTTGTGATATGAGAAGAGTGGATTGGGACTTCATTGATGATAATGCAAACTATTTCCCAAATGTGCATGAGAGCTTCAAATCATGTGGAGTGGACAAGTTTGTGGCTCAAAAGTTGACTAAGTGGAATGATGAACTCATCATGCAATTCTATTCCACATCCCACTTCAATCCTGATGGAAGGATTGTATGGATGTCTGAAGGTACAAGGTACCAGTCGACTGTTGCTGAGCGGGCCAAGCTAATCAATGCCCCTGAAGAGCATGAGGATGATCTAGATGTCTATGCCAAGAAGAAGCAAGACCACAACACCATGGAAAATATGTACAAGGTGATCCCTGACGATGATCTAGAAACTCACAAGTTTGGATTTGTACATCATTTGCAAGCTGGTCTAGCCACTATCAACACAATCTTGAGGCATACACTGCTGCCTAAGTTTGGAGATGCAAAGATGATCAGAGGACATTCCATCAACATGCTGCATATATTTGATGTGCCACGGAAATTCAAAGTTATGAGCCTGATCGTCGAGACAATCAAGAGGACTGCTGCAGATCAGAAGAGATCATGTGGGTATGCTCCACACATCCAGATGCTTATCAACTCTAAAATGGGCACAGGCACTTACTTGTTGGACAAGGAATATCTACCCTTTGTGCCTGACTTTGAGGACAACATAGTTGTCATGGATGAGAATGAACCATCTTCAATGCAAGCTCATGAAAGGAGAGAGAAGGCCAAAGCAGAGAAAGCTGCCAAGATGCCAAGTGCAGAAGAAGCATCTCAAAGGACTCTCAAGTCCAAGCAAGATCAAATGGCATATCTGATTCAAGCTACCATGAGGATTGATAAGGGCTTGGCCACCCTGACTCAGAATCAGGAGAGCTTGGAGAGGATCATTGAGACTAAGTTCTATGATCTTGATCTGAAGGTGACAGAGATCCAGTCTGCAGTTGAGAAGCTTCAGGAGGAAGCAGAGGAGCGAGGAGGATAGGCTACCACAAATGCATTTCAGCGAGTGCCTCGAGGTCAGAGATCTGCTGCAGTGCCAGTTCCAGACACCAGAGCTACTACACCTGCACCGGCAGCTACAGCTTCAGTGCCACCTCCAGCAGCCACTCGACCAGCTCCAACTACTTTGTCTGAAGCCTTCGTCCTTGGAGTTCTCTCTACACCGCCTCCCGAAGACCAAGCCTCAGAGACGCATAGCACTATGCATTTTCGAACTTTTTGGCAACTTGTTGCCAAAGGGGGAGAAATATGTATAGATCATAGGCTTCAAGAGAGAGTGTTTTGCCACTTTGGTCTCTCCTGCTTTTGGTTGAACTTCATTTGTGTGTTTGCTTGATACTCTATGTTATGTGTGTGAGATACTTGTGTGACCATACATTTGATCATATGCTATCTTAATGTTTGCTTGGATGATACTATCTCTATATTCCACATGATCATTCACTTTGCTTGGTGATGAGTGCATGCTTTAGTGTATATCATTTCGAGCGCTCCACCAAGATGTATGTGACATGGAAGAATAACCCATGATCCTAATCGATTGTGCATTTGCATTCAAACGCAAATTTTAAATAATGCACAAATTTAGGGGGAGCTCTTGTTTATCACATACTTCTCAAAGCGACGATGTATTCAAATCTTATTACCATTTGTCGAAGCTTTGATCTATATGTTGTCATCAATTACCAAAAAGGGGGAGATTGAAAGTGCAACTATCCCCGGGTGGTTTTGGTAATTACTAACAACATATAGCTCATTGAACTAATGCTATCTCAAGATAATATTTCAGGAAAGTTCAATGATTGCCATGGCATGGATTAGGATTGTTGACCCCTCAAAATGAAAAATTTAAAGGATTGGATCAAGCTCAAAGCTAAGGACTCTACATTTTCTATTTAAGTGATCCAAGATCACATTGGGTTCATAGGAAAGCCAATACTATTAAAAGGGGATGAGGTTTGCTTAATGGCTTGCTTGCTCATGATGCTTAGTAATATGCTCCAAAACCCTCAACCACTTTCTCACATCCACATATGTCCCAAACCAAATGTCAAACTCGACCCGACCGAAAATATCTACCCGGCGCCACCGAGTTCATTTGACATAGCCACTGCCAGAAAACCTAATCAATTCGGTCTCACCAAAAGGGATCTCGGTCGCAAACTCTCTCTTGCCTGTTGCAATATTTTCGGTCTAACCGAGATGTGCAATCAGTCCCACCGAGTCTGTAATGCAAACTCTCTGTTGCCTGTTCGTAACATTTGGTCTCATCGAAATGAGCCAATCGGTCCCACCGAGTTTGCCTGACCAACCTTGTGTGTGCTTATTACCAAAATCGGTCTCACCGAATTTGTGTAATCGGTCCCATCGAGAATATGTTATGCCCTAACCTTAATGAAATCGGTCCAACCGAGTTGATCATATCGGTCCCACCGAAATACCTAACGGTCACATTATGAACTAAATCAGTCTGACCGAGTTCTTTGAATCGGTCCCACCGAGTTCGATAAATTGTCTGTAATGGTTAGATTTTGTGTGGAGGCTATATATACCCCTCCACCCACTCTTCACTCATGGAGAGAGCCATCAGACATATCTACACTTCCATCATTCATATTATGAGAGAGAACCACCTACTCAAGTGTTGAGATCAAGATATTCCGTTCCTACCATATGAATCTTGTTCTCTAGCCTTTCCCAAGTTGCTTTCCACTCAAATCCTTCTTCCACCATATCCAAATCTGTGAGGAGCTGTTTGAGTGTTGGGGAGACTATCACTTGAAGCATTTGAGCAAGGAGTTCATCATCAACACACCGTTTATTACCTTTTGGAGAGTGGTGTCTCCTATATTGGTTAGGTGTCACTTGGGAGCCTCCGACAAGATTGTGGAGTTGAACCAAGGAGTTTGTAAGGGCAAGGAGATCGCCTACTTTGTGAAGATCTACCGCTAGTGAGGCAAGTCCTTCGTGGGAAATGGCCATGGTGGGATAGACAAGGTTGCTTCTTCGTGGACCCTTCGTGGGTGGAACCCTCCGTGTACTCGCGCAGTCGTTACCCTTCGTGGGTTGAAGTCTCCATCAACTTGGATGTACGATAGCACCACCTATCGGAACCAAGACAAAAACATCGTTGTCTTCACTTGCGTTTGATCCTTCTAAACTCCTCCCTTTATCTTCATATGAAAATGTTTACTTTCCGCTGCTATACTCTTAGAATTGCATGTGTAGGTTGATTGCTTGACTTGTGCTAAGTTGCTAAAATCTGCCAAGAATTAAAATTGGGAAAAGGATAGATTTTTATTTGGTCAAGTACTCTAATCCCCCCCCTTTGGACATACTTTCGATCCTACAGGGAATTTATGTGGGATTTGATAGGAGTTGGTTGAACAAAATGATGAAGGAACCCGTTAGAAACGAGCTACGTATTTTATATGACGATATACACAGTGATGATCCCGACTATGGGTTTATGAATGTTAAAATCACCAATCAAAGTCCTTTTCATGATCTAAGTTCATCTACTAAGAGGGAAATAAAGGAAAGGATGGAATTTTAAAGATTAGTTCTAAAGGATTTGATGAGAAAAGAGTTGCACACTAAGGATGAGAATACCTAGAACTATTCACGTTTTATGCCTAGCTAAGGGCGTTAAACAATAGCACTTGTTGGGAGGCAACCCAATTTTATTTTTGCTTTTTTACTTTTTGGTTCTGTTTTTCAAGTTTCACACATTATTACTTCTGTAGTAATTGTGTTTTAATTAGTGTTTGAGCCAAGTAAGACCTTTGGGATGGCTTACGGTGGTCGTTGATTTGATTTTGCTAAAAAACAGAAACGTTTGCGCCCAGTGCAGAAAATTCAATAATTCACTGGAACGTCAAAACCTTCTGCAATTTTTTGCAAAACATTGATATACAAATTCCCCACATCGTCCTAATTTTTCAGAATTTTTAGAGTTACAGAAGTATGTGAAGTTTTCAGATTTCTACAAACGGTACTGTTTTTGACAGATTCTGTTTTCTATGTGTTTTTTTTTGCTTATTTTGATGCATCTATGGCCAGTATCGGGGGGTATGAACCATGGAAAAGTTGGAATACAGTAGATATTACACCAATATAAAATTATAATAAGATCACAACAATACTTAAGTGGTTATTTGCTTTGTTTTACTAACGGATCTCACGAGATTTCTGTTGAGTTTTGTGTTGTGAAGTTTTTTAGTTTTGGGTAAGGATTTGATGGACTATGGAATAATGAGTGGCAAAAGCCTAAGCTTGGGATGCCCAAGGCACCCCCGGGTAAAATCAAGGACGGCCAAGAGCCTAAGCTTTGGGATGCCCCGGGATGGCATCCCCTTTTTCGTCTTCATCCATTGGTAACTTTACTTGAGGCTATATTTTTATTCACTACATGATATGTGTTTTGCTTGGAGCATCTTGTATGATATGAGTCTTTGCTTTTTAGTTTGTCACAATCATCCTTGTTGTACACACCTTTTGAGAGGGACACGCTTCAATCGTGATTTATTAGCATACTCTATGTGCTTCACTTATATCTTTTGAGCTAGGCAATTTTTCTCTAGTGCTTCACTAATATCTTTTCAGTGCAGGGCGGTGGTTTTATTTTATAGAAATTGTTGAACTCTCTTGCTTCACTTATATTATTTTGAGCATCCTTAAGAACAACATGGTAATTTGCTTGGGTTATGAATTTAGTCCTAATATGATAGGCATCCAAAGGAGATATAATAAAAACTTTCATATATAGAGCATTGAATACTATGTGATGTTTGAGTCCTTATAATTGTTTTGAGATGTTAAGATGGTAATATTAGAGTCATGCTAGTGGTAGTTTGTGAGGTTAAATAAATAATTGTGTTAAGGTTTGTGATTCCCGTAGCATGCACGTATGGTCTCCTAACTATGTAACCAAATTGGAGCACTTTGTATTTTTTGTGTTTGTCTTTGCATGAAGGTCGGGGGCGCGCGATGGTTAACTCCTACCAACCTCCCCCCTAGGAGCATGCGTCGTAGTACTTTACTTCGAGAGCTAATAAATTTGTTCGCAATAAGTATGTGAGTTCCTTATGACTAATGTTGAGTCCATGGATTATACGCACTCTCACCCTTCCACCTTGCTAGCCACTCTAGTGCCGCACAACTTTCGCCGGTGCATAAAATCCTCCTTGTACGTTTCTCAAAATAGCCACCATACCTACCTATTATGGCATTTCCTTGGCCACTCTGAGATATATTGCCATGTAACTCCACCGTTCCGTTTATTATGACACACATCATCATTGTCGTATTGCTTTGCATGATCATGTAGTTGACACTGTATTCGTGGCAAAGCCACCGTTCATATTTTTTATACATGTCACGCTTGGTCATTGCACATTCTGGTACACCGCCGGAGGCATTCATATAGAGTCATATCTTTGATCTAGTATCGAGTTGTAATATCGAGTTGTAAGTAAATAAAAGTGTGATGATCCTCATTATTAGAACATTGTCCCATGTGAGGCTATAAATAAAGAGGCCAAAAGAGTCTTAAAAAAAGAGAAAAGGTCTCCAAAAAAAGAGAGGAGCCTAAAAAAATGAGACAAAAAGAGAGAAGGGACAATGTTACTATCCTTTTCCACACTTGTGCTTCAAAGTAGCACCATGTTCTTCATGATAGAGAGTCTCCTATGTTGTCACTTTCATATATTACTAGTGGGAATTTTTTGTTATAGAACTTGGCTTGTATATTCCAATGATGGGCTTCCTCAAATGCCTTAGGTCTTCATGAGCAAGGAAGTTGATGCACACCCACTAGCTTTATTTTGAGCTTTCATACACTTATAGCTCTAGTGCATCTGTTACATGGAAGTCCCTACTCACTCACATTGATATCGATTGATGGACATCTCCATATCCATTGATTTGCCTAGTTGATGTGAGACTTTCTCCCTTCTTTTCTCTATTACCACCTTCTATTTCACCCATAGTGATATATCCATGGCTCACGCTCATGTATTGCGTGAAGAGTTGAGAAGGTTTAAGAATGTTAAAGTATGAAAACAATTGCTAGATTGACACCGGGATAGGCATGATTTTTACTTTGTGTTGAGAAGAGGGGGCATAAATGACTATATGATTTTGTAGGGATAACTTTCTTTAGCCATGTTATTTTTGAAGCTTCGTAGATTACTTTTTAGTAAGCTTGAACTATTATTGTTTTGATATTGATAAACTTTTATTTTGATTCTTATGGATCTGAACATTCATGCCACAATAAAGAATATTGCATTGATAAATATGTTGGGTAGCATTCCATATTAAAAATTCTGTTTTTATCATTTACCTACTCGAGGACGAGCAGGAATTAAGCTTGGGGATGCTTGATACGTCTCAAACGTATCAATAATTTTTGATTGTTCCATGCTATTATATTATCTGTTTTGGATGTTTTATATGCATTAATATGATATTTTATATCATTTTTGGGACTAACCTATTAACCCACAACCTAGTGCCAGTTTCTGTTTTTTCCTTGTTTTTGAGTTTCGTAGAAAAGGAATATCAAACGGAGTCCAAACGAAATGAAACTTTACGAGGATTTTTCTTGGACCAGAAGACATCCAGAGGACTTGGATTACACGCCAGGGGATCTATGAGGCGGCCACAAGGGTGGAGGGCGCGCCTCCCTACCTTGTGGGCTCATCGTGCCTCCTCTGACCTACTTCTTCCGCCTATAAATTCACATATATTCCAGAAACATCAGAACATCCATCGAAACCACTTTTCTGCTGCTGTCACCTTCTGTTCTCGCGAGATCCCATCTGGAGGCCTTTTTCGGTACTCTGCCGGAGGAGGATTCGACCACGGAGTGCATCTACATCATCACCATTGCCCTTCCGATGAAGCGTGAGTAGTTTACCATAGACCTACGGGTCCATATGTTGGGGAACGTAGTATTTTAAAATTTTCCTACGATCACACAAGATCTATCTACCAGATGCATAGCAACGAGAGGGAAGAGTGTGTCTACGTACCCTCGTAGACCGGAAGCGGAAGCGACAAGTGACGTGGTTGATGTAGTCGAACTTCTTCACGATTCAACCGATCAAGCGCCGAACGTACGGCACCTCCGCGTTCAGCACACGTTCAGCTTGATGACGTCCCACGAGCTCTTGATCCAGTTGAGCTTCACGGGAGAGTTTCGTCAGCACGACGGCGTGGTGACGGATATGATGTATTTACCGGCGCAGGGCTTCGCTTAAGCACTGTAACAGTATGACCGAGGTGTGTTTCTGTGGAGGGGGCACCGCACACGGCTGGAACAATTCAACTTGTGTGTCTTTGGGTGCCCCCCTGCCCCTGTATATAAAGGAGCAAGAGGGGAGGGCCGGCCGGCCTCCTATGGTGCGGCTAGGGCAATCCTACTAGGAATAGGATTGCAATCCTATTCCTAGTAGGAGTCCACCAAGAAGGAAGAAAGGGAAAGGAAAAGAGGGAGAGGTGGCGCCCCCCCAATCCTAGTCCAACTAGGATCCCTAGGTGGGGCGCCGGCCAGCCTCTATGGGCTGCCTCTCTCCTTTCCTCAAGGCCCACTATGGACCATCCCCCCTCGTAGGGGGTTCCGGTAACCCCCTCCGGCAATCCAGTTAAATCCGAAACTTTTCCGGAACACTTCCGGTGTCCGAATATAGTCGTCCAATATATCAATCTTTATGTCTCGGACATTCCGAGACTCCTCGTCATGTCCGTGATCTCATCCGGGACTCCGAACTACCTTCGGTACATCAAAACTCATAAACTCATAATACCGATCGTCATCAAATGTTAAGCGTGCGGACCCTACGGGCTCGAGAACTATGTAGACATGACCGAGACTCATCTCTGGTCAATAACCAATAGCGGAACCTGGATGTTCATATTGGCTCCTACATATTCTACGAAGATCTTTTATCGGTCAAAACCGCATAACAACATACGTTGTTCCTTTTGTCATCGGTATGTTACTTGCCCGAGATTCGATCGTCGGTATCTCCATACCTAGTTCAATCTCGTTACCGGCAAGTCTCTTTACTCATTCCGTAACACATCATCTCGTGACTAACTCATTAGTCTTTTGCTTGCAAGGCTTATTGTGATGTGTGTTACCGAGAGGGCCCAGAGATACCGCTCCGACATTTGGAGTGACAAATCCTAATCTTGATCTATGCCAACACCACGAATACTTTCGGAGACACCTGTAGAGCATCTTTATGATCACCCAGTTACGTTGTGACATTTGATAGCACACAAGGTGTTCCTACGGTATTCGGGAGTTGCATAATCTCATAGTCATAGGAACATGTATAAGTCATGAAGAAAGCAATAGCAGTAAAACTAAACGATCATAGTGCTATGCTAACGGATGGGTCTAGTCCATCACATCATTCTCCTAATGATGTGATACCGTTGATCAAATGACAACTTATGTCTATGGCTAGGAAACATAGCCATCTTTGATCAATGAGCTAGTCTAGTAGAGGCATACTAGGGACATACTATTTTGTCTATGTATTCACACATGTATCAAGTTTCCGGTTAATACAATTCTAGCATGAACAAAAGACATTTATCATGATATAAGGAAATACAAATAACATCTTTATTATTGCCTCTAGGGCATATTTCCTTCAGTCTCCCACTTGCACTAGAGTCAATAATCTAGCTCACATCGCCATGTGATTTAATACCGATAGTTCACATCGTTATGTGAATAACACCCATAGTTCACATCGCCATGTGACCAACACCCAAAGGGTTTACTAGAGTCAATAATCTAGTTCACATCGCTATGTGATTAATACCCAAGAGTAATAAGGTGTGATCATGTTTTGCTTGTGAGAGAAGTTTAGTCAACGGGTCTATCACATTCAGATCTGTATGTATTTTGCAAATTTCTATGTCTACAATGCTCTGCATAGAGCTACTCTAGCTAATTGCTCCCAGTTTCAATACGCATCCAGATTGATACTTAGAGTCATCTGGATTTAGTGTCAAAGCTTGCATCGGCGTAACCCTTTACGACGAACTCTTTATCACCTCCATAATCGATAAACATTTCCTTAGTCATCCAGTTACTAAGGATAATTTTGACCGATGTACAGTGATCTACTCCTGGATCACTATTGTACCCCCTTGACAAACTCATGGCAAGGTACACAACATGTTTGGTACACAGCATGGCATACTTTATAGAACCTATGGCTGAGGCATAGGAAATGACTTTCATTCTCTCTATATTTTTCTGCCGTGGTCTGGCTTTGAGTCTTACTCAAGTTCACACCTTACAAGTCAGGCAAGAACTCCTTCTTTGACTGATCCATTTTGAACTACTTCAAAATCTTATCAAGGTATGTACTTATCGAAAGTCTTATCAAGCTTCTTGATCTATCTCTATAGATCTTGATGCCCAATATGTAAGCAGCTTCACCAAGGTCTTTCTTTGAAAAACTCCTTTCAAACACTCCTTTATGCTTTCCAGAAAATTCTACATCATTTCTGATCGAAAATATGTCATTCACATGTACTTATCAGAAAGGTTGTAGTGCTCCCACTCACTTCTTGTAAATACAGGCTTCACCGTAAGTCTGTATAAATCTATATGCTTTGATCAACTTATCAAAGCGTATATTCCAACTCCGAGATGCTTGCACCAGTCCATAGATGGATCGCTGGAGCTTGCACATTTTATTAGTACCTTTAGGATTGACAAAACCTTCGGGTTGCATCATATACAATTTTTCTTTAATAAATCCATTAAAGAATGCAGGTTTGTTATCCATTTGCCAGATTTCATAAATTGCGGCAATTGCTAACATGATTCGGACAGACTTAAGCATCGCTACGGGTGAGAAAGTATCATCGTAGTCAACTCCTTGAACTTGTCGAAAACCTTTCGCAACAAGTCGAGCTTTGTAAACAGTAACATTACCGTCAGCGTCAGTCTTCCTCTTGAAGATCCATTTATTTTCGATGGCTTGCCGATCATCGGGCAAGTCAACCAAAGTCCACACTTTGTTCTCATACATGGATCTCATCTCAGATTTCATGGCCTCAAGCCATTTTGCGGAATCTGGGCTCATCATCGCTTCCTCATAGTTCGTAGGTTCATCATGGTCTAGTAACATGACTTCCAGAACTGGGTTGCCGTACCACTCTAGTGCGGAACGTACTCTGGTTGATCTACGACATTTAGCAGAAACTTGATCTGAAGTTTCATGATCATCATCATTAGCTTCCTCACTAATTGGTGTAGGAATCACTGGAACTAGTTTCTGTGATGTTCCACTTTCCAATTCGGGAGAAGGTACAATTAACTCATCAAGTTCTACTTTCCTCCCACTCACTTCTTTCGAGAGAAACTCCTTCTCTAGAAAGGATCCACTCTTAGCAACAAAGACCTTGCCTTCGGATCTGTGATAGAAGGTGTACCCAACAGTTTCTTTTGGGTATCCTATGAAGATTTACTTCTCCGATTTGGGTTCGAGCTTATCATGTTGAAACTTTTTCACATAAGCATCGCAGTCCCAAACTTAAAAAATGACAGCTTAGGTTTCTCGTCAAACCACAGTTCATACGGTGTCATCTCCACGGATTTAGATGGTGCCCTATTTAACGTGAATGTAGCTGTCTCTAATGCATAACCCCAAAATCAATAGTGGTAGATCGGTAAGAGACATCATCGATCGCACCATATCTAATAAAGTACGGTTATGACGTTCGGACACACCATTACACTGTGGTGTTCCAGGTGGCGTGAGTAGTGAAACTATTTCACATTGTTTTTACTGAAGGCCAAACTCGCTAACTCAAATATTTTACCTCTACGATCATATCGTAGAAACTCTTATTTTCTTGTTACGATGATTCTCCACTTCACTCTGAAATTCTTTGAACTTTTCAAATGTTTCAGACTTGTGCTTCATTAAGTAGATATACCCATATCTGCTCAAATCATCAGTGAAGGTCAGAAAATAACGATACCCGCCGTGAGCTTCAACACTCATTGGTCCGCATACATCAGTATGTATGATTTCCAACAACTCTGTTGCTCGCTCCATGGTTCCGGAGAACGGAGTTTTAGTCATCTTGCCCATGAGGCATGGTTCGCAAGCACCAAGTGATTCGTAATCAAGTGATTCCAAAAGTCCATCACTATGGAGTTTCTTCATGCGCTTTACACCAATATGACCTAAACGGCAGTGCCACAAATAAGTTGCACTATCATTATTAACCTTGCATCTTTTGGCTTCAATATTATGAATATGTGTATCACACGATCGAGAACCAACAAACCATTTTCATTGGGTGTATGACCATAGAAGGTTTTATTCATGTAAAAAGAACAACAATTATTCTCTAACTTACATGAATAACCGTATTGCAATAAACATGATCAAATCATATTCATGCTCAACACAAACACCAAATAACACTTATTTAGGTTCAACACTAATCCCGAAAGTATAGGGAGTGTGTGATGATGATCATATCAATCTTGGAACTACTTCCAATACACATCGTCACTTCATCCTTTAACTAGTTTATGTTCATTATGCAACTCCCATTTCGAGTTACTACTCTTTAGCAACTGAACCAATATCGAATACCAAGGGGTTGCTATGAACACTAGTAAAATACTCATCAATAATCTGTATATCAAATATACCTTTGTTCACTTTGCCATCCTTCTTATCCGCCAAATATCTAGGGCAGTTCCACTTCCAGTGGCCTTTTCCTTTGCAGTAGAAGCACTTAGTTTCAGGCTTGAGTTTAGCTTTGGTTTTCTTCACGGGTGTGACAACTTGCTTGTCATTCCTTTTGAAGTTCCCCTTCTATCCCTTTGCCCTTTACTTGAAACAAGTGGTCTTATTAACCATCAACACTTGATGCTCCTTTTTGATTTCTACCTTCGCCGATTTCAGGATCGCGAAGAGCTCGGGAATTACCTTCGTCATCCCTTGCATATTATAGTTCATCACGAAGTTCTAACTTGGTGATAGTGACTAGAGAACTTTGTCAATTACTATCTTATCTGGAAGAATAACTCCCACTTGATTCAAGTAATTGTAGTACCCAGACAATCTGAGCACATGCTCACTGGTTGAGCTATTCTCCTCCATCTTGTAGGCAAAGTACTGTCAGAAGTCTTATACCTCTCGACACGGGCATGAGTATGAAATACTAATTTCAACTCTTGGAACATCTCATATGCTCCGTGGCGTTCAAAACGTTTTTGAAGTCCCGGTTATAAGCCGTAAAGCATGGTGCATAAACTATCAAGTAGTCATCATACCGAGCTTTTGTCAAAACTTTCATAACGTCTACATCTGCTCCTGCAATAGGTCTGTCACCTAGCGGTGCATCAAGGACATATTTCTCTGTGCAACAATGAGGATAATCCTCAGATCACAGAACAATTCCGCATCATTGCTACTAACATCTTTCAACTTAGTTTTCTCTAGTAACATATAAAAATAAACGGGGAGCAACATCGTGAGCTATTGATCTACAACATAGATATGCTAATACTACGAGGACTAAGTTCATGATAAAATAAAGTTCAATTTAATCATATTAATTAAAGAACTCCCACTTAGATAGACATCCCTTCGGTCATCTAAATGATCACGTGATCCAAATCAACTAAACCATGTCCGATCATCACGTGAGATGGAGTAGTTTCAATGGTGAACATCTTATGTTGATCATATCTACTATATGATTCACGCTCGACCTTTCGGTCTCCAGTGTTCCGAGGCCATATCTGCATATGCTAGGCTCGTCAAGTTTAACCCGAGTATTCTGCGTGTGCAAAACTGGCTTACACCCGTTGTATTTGAACATAGAGCTTATCACACCCGATCATCACATGGTGTCTCGGCACGAAGAACTTTCGCAACGGTGCATACTCAGGGAGAACACTTATACCTTGAAATTTAGTAAGGGATCATCTTATAATGCTACCGTCGTACTAAGCAAAATAAGAAGCATAATAAGATAAACATCACATGCAATCAAAATATGTGACATGATATGGCTATCATCATCTTGTGCTTTTGATCTCCATCTCCAAAGCACCGTCATGATCACCTTCGTCACCGGCGCGACACCTTGATCTCCATCGTAGCATCGTTGTCGCCTCGCCAACTATTGCTTCTACGCCTATCGCTACCGCTTAGTGATAAAGTAAAGCAATTACATGGCGATTGCATTTCATACAATAAAGCGACAACCATATGGCTCCTGCCAGTTGCCGATAACATTACAAAACATGATCATCTCATAAAAACCGTTTAACTCATCATGTCTTGACCATATCACATCACAACATGCCCTGCAAAAACAAGTTAGACGTCCTCTACTTTGTTGTTGCATGTTTTACGTGGCTGCTACGGGCTTAGCAAGAACCGTTCTTACCTACGCATACAAAACCACAACGATGTTTCGTCAAGTATGTGCTGTTTTAACCTTCACAAGGACCGGGCGTAGCCACACTTGATTCAGCTAAAGTGAGAGAGACAGACACCCGCCAGTCACCTTTAAGCAACGAGTGCTCTTAACGGTGAAACCAGTCTCGCGTAAGCGTACGCGTAATGTCGGTCCGGGCCGCTTCATCTCACAATACCGCCGAAGCAAAGTATGACATGCTGGTAAGAAGTATGACTAGTATCGTCCACAACTCATTGTGTTCTACTCGTGCATATCATCTACGCATAGACCTGGCTCTGATACCACTGTTGGGGAACGTAGTATTTTAAAATTTTCCTACGATCACGCAAGATCTATCTACCAGATGCATAGCAACGAGAGGGAAGAGTGTGTCTACGTACCCTCGTAGACCGGAAGCGGAAGCGTCAAGTGACGCGGTTGATGTAGTCGAACTTCTTCACGATTCAACCGATCAAGCACCGAACGTACGGCACCTCCGCGTTCAGCACACGTTCAGCTTGATGACGTCCCACGAGCTCTTGATCCAGTTGAGCTTCACGGGAGAGTTTCGTCAGCACGACGGCGTGGTGACGGATATGATGTATTTACCGGCGCAGGGCTTCGCTTAAGCACTGTAACAGTATGACCGAGGTATGTTTCTGTGGAGGGGGGCACCGCACACGGCTGGAACAATTCAACTTGTGTGTATTTGGGTGCCCCCTGCCCCCGTATATAAAGGAGCAAGAGGGGAGGGCCGGCCGGCCTCCTATGGTGCGGCTAGGGCAATCCTACTAGGAATAGGATTGCAATCCTATTCCTAGTAGGAGTCCACCAAGAAGGAAGAGAGGGAAAGGAAAAGAGGGAGAGGTGGCGCCCCCCCAATCCTAGTCCAACTAGGATCCCTAGGTGGGGCGCCGGCCAGCCTCTATGGGCTGCCTCTCTCCTTTCCTCAAGGCCCACTATGGACCATCCCCCCTCGTAGGGGGTTCCGGTAACCCCCTCCGGCAATCCAGTTAAATCCGAAACTTTTCCGGAACACTTCCGGTGTCCGAATATAGTCGTCCAATATATCAATCTTTATGTCTCGGACATTCCGAGACTCCTCGTCATGTCCGTGATCTCATCCGGGACTCCGAACTACCTTCGGTACATCAAAACTCATAAACTCATAATACCGATCGTCATCAAACGTTAAGCGTGCGGACCCTACGGGCTCGAGAACTATGTAGACATGACCGAGACTCATCTCCGGTCAATAACCAATAGCGGAACCTGGATGTTCATATTGGCTCCTACATATTCTGCGAAGATCTTTTATCGGTCAAAACCGCATAACAACATATGTTGTTCCTTTTGTCATCGGTATGTTACTTGCCCGAGATTCGATCGTCGGTATCTCCATACCTAGTTCAACCTCGTTACCGGCAAGTCTCTTTACTCGTTCCGTAACACATCATCTCGTGACTAACTCATTAGTCTTTTGCTTGCAAGGCTTATTGTGATGTGTGTTACCGAGAGGGCCCAGAGATACCTCTCCGACATTTGGAGTGACAAATCCTAATCTTGATATATGCCAACACCACGAATACTTTCAGAGACACCTGTAGAGCATCTTTATGATCACCCAGTTACCTTGTGACATTTGATAGCACACAAGGTGTTCCTACGGTATTCGGGAGTTGCATAATCTCATAGTCATAGGAACATGTATAAGTCATGAAGAAAGCAATAGCAGTAAAACTAAACGATCATAGTGCTATGCTAACGGATGGGTCTAGTCCATCACATCATTCTCCTAATGATGTGATCCCGTTGATCAAATGACAACTCATGTCTATGGCTAGGAAACATAGCCATCTTTGATCAATGAGCTAGTCTAGTAGAGGCATACTAGGGACATACTATTTTGTCTATGTATTCACACATGTATCAAGTTTCCGGTTAATACAATTCTAGCATGAATAAAAGACATTTATCATGATATAAGGAAATACAAATAACATCTTTATTATTGCCTCTAGGGCATATTTCCTTCACCATAGCTAGTAGCTAGATGGCTTCTTCTCTCTCTTTGATCCTTAGTACCATGTTCTTCCTCGATGTTCTTGGAGATCTATTCGATGTAATCTTCTTTTACCGTGTGTTTGCCAAGATCCGATGAATTGTGGATTTATGATCAGATTATCTATGAATAATATTTGAGTCTCTTTTGAATTCTTATATGCATGATTTGTTATCTTAGTAATTCTCTTAGAACTATCGGTTTGGTTTGGCCAACTAGATTGGTTTTTCTTGCAATGGGAGAAGTTCTTTGCTTTGGGTTCAATCTTGCGGCGCTCAATCCTAGTGACAGTAGGGGACATGACACGTATTGTATTGTTGCCATCGAGGATAACAAGATGGGCTTTTCATCATATTGCTTGAGTTAATTCCGCTACATCATGTCATCATACTTAATGTGTTACTCTGTTTTTATGAACTTAATACTCTAGATGCAGAATTGTTTCGGTTGATGTGTCGAGTAATAGTAGTAGATGCAGGCAAGAGTCGCTCTACTTGACACAGACGTGATGCCTATATTCATGATCATTGCCTTAGATGTCGTCATAACTTTGTGCTTTTCTATCAATTGCTTGGCAGTAATTTGTTCACCCACCATAATATTTGCTATCATGACATAATCCTCTAGTGAAACCTATGGCCCCCGAGTCTATTTTACATCTTATAAGTTTCCGATCTACTATTTTGCAATCTTTTACTTTTCAATCTATAAACAAAAAAAAACTGATTTTTTCACTTTACAAGTTATCTATCTCTATCAGATCTCACTTTTGCAAATAACCGTGAAGGGATTGACAACCCCTTTTTGCGTTGGGTGCAAGTTGTTTGATTGTTTGTGTAGGTATTTGGCAATTTGTGCGTAATCTCCTACTGGATTGATACCTTGGTTCTCAAATTGAGTGAAATACTTACTCTACTTTGATGCATCACCATTTTCTCTTCAAGGGAAAAACCAACGCACGCTCAAGAGGTAGCAGATGGTCGTGTGCGTTGTGGCCACTTATGGCCCAGTGGCATAGTAGAGTTAGGTTTTTCTTTTTTTCTTTTATGTTTTGTATTTCACTATTTTTTAATTTATTTAGATGTCATATAATTTTTGTTTTAGTTCAAACTTTGTACATAAATACTTGGTAACATACGGGAGCTGCACAAAAAGTTTCAAGCCATATGGAAAGGAATAAATATTTGTTTACTTTGAAAAGGCCAATTTAAATGTTGTGGGACCACTTCATAATTTACTAGGGATTATTTGGTGAGTCAAATGAGGTTGGTTTCGACATGACAAATGATTAGGGGAATTTAAAGAATAATGTGAACATTTTATTTTTACTGTTTGAAGAAATAATAATTTGACTTGTTATTTGAATTTGAATTTGATTTTGGTTTTCATCAAGTAGCAATTTAGTTTAGCTAAAAGGTGATGATATGGCATCATTAGCATGGGTTCACTATATATTAATTATAGGGCGATACACATATGGTGTTGCTGAAAGTTTGCAGTCCGAATATCCAAAACGGCTCAAAATCTTCTCAAAATAGTGGGATTGCAAAAGTGTAATTCCATCCACAGTATTTATCAGTAGCTTGATGTTCAAGATATCATCAGCCACATCCAGGTTTTTCATCTCAAAGTTATGAGATAGAAAATCCTTGACCTGCTTAGTGACCTTGAGGTGGGTCCCAAATATTAGTATGTCATTGACATACAAACATAATATAATTCCTTCACCCCCACAATAGCGATAATATACACATTTGTCAGCTTTGTTAACAACAAAGCCAGCAGATGTCAAAGTTCTATTAAACTTCTCATGCCATTGCTTAGGCGCTTGTTTCAGGCCATACAAAGATTTCACTAGCTTGCACATCTTTCTTTCCCGACCATTTACTACAAAGCCATCTGGCTGTTGCATGTAAATTTCCTCATCTAGCTCTACGTTAAGGAAATACATCTTAACATCCATCTGATGAACAAGAAGACCATGCGAGGCAGCCAATGCGAGTTACACTTGAATGGTTGTCAGTCTAGACACGGGTGAGTAAGTATCGAAGAAATCTTCTTCTTCTTTCTAGGTATAACCCTTGGCCACAAGCCTAGCCTCGTACTTCTCAACAGTACCATCGGGCCTAAGCTTCTCTTGAACACCCACTTACATCCCAATGGTTGGCAACCATAAGGACAATCGGTGATCTCCCATGTCTCATTAGCCAAGATGGAATCCATCTCGCTACGGACTGCATCATTCTAGTAGTCAGCATCAGGAGATGCATAAGCATCTGAAATGGAACTGGGAGTGTCGTCATCCACGAGGTACATGAGGAAATCATCACCAAAAGACTTTGCAACCCTCTATCTCTTGCTCCTAATCGGAGCTTCCTCCTTATCCTCCATGGAACTTTAATCACTTTTGTGTTCATAATATTCATCGGAATGGAAGGTTCAGGAGTCTCATCGGATTCCAGTCTACAAGTGCTTTGCATATCTCTCATGGGGAAAATATCCTCAAAGAATGTAACATCCTTAGACTCTATAATTGTACCGACCTTCTGGTCAGGTACCTCAGATTTCACTACTACAAATCTATAGCCAAGGCTATTTTTAGCGTAGCCCAAATTAACGCAGTCCACGATCTTCGGTTCAAGCTTACGCTTTTTGAGGATCGGCATATTTACTTTCGCCAAACAACCCCAAGTGCACAAGTAAGATAGTGTAGCTCTTTTCTTTTCCCATAACGCAGTCCACGATCTTCTTTTCCCATTACTCATAGGAAGTAGTCTCAATATCCTTTGTGAGAACTTTATTCAGGACATGACATCATGTCAATACAGCCTCCCCCCACCATGCCTTGGATAAACCCGGTGTATCTAACATGGCGTTAACCAAATCTGTTAGAGTATGGTTTTTCCGTTTGGCAACCCCGTTTGACTGGGGTGAATGGGGAGGCGTCCTTTCATTAATAATACCATGTTCCGCACAGAACAAATCAAACTAATTAAAAAAGTACTCTCCACCACGAAAAGACCGGACTCGTCTTAGTTTCTTCTAAAGTTAGTTCTCAACGTCTGCTTTATAGATTTTTAAGTACCATAGAGCCTCATACTTAGTATTTAACAAATGCACGTAGCAAAATCTAGTGAAATCATCAATTAACTTCATGAAGTATTTCTTTCCACCTTTAGTCAAAAAATCATTCATCTCAAACACATCTCAATGTATGAGCTCTAGTGGTGCCATGTGTCTCTCCTTCGTAAGCTTGTGAGGCTTACGAGGTTGCTTAGCTTGCACACACGGATGGCAATTAGAGCCTTTGGCTAAAGTGAAACTCGGGATTACATCCATCTTTGCTAGCCACGTCATACTACCGAAATTAATGCGATAAAGACGTGAATGCCAAACCTCAAATTTGTTCACATTAGAATGAATTTGGTTCACGACTTTATTACAGAAATCCTCCAGGGAAAGGCGGAACAAACCACCACAATCATATCCTTATCCAACAAATAGTCCATATTGAGATACAATTACTTTATTGGACTCAAATACTAACTTAAACCCTTCTTTAGATAGAAGGGAGCCACTAATGACATTCTTTTTATGACGGGGATATGTTGCACGTTCTTCTTGCACGATCTTTCCCAAAGTAAACTTCAGATCTACCATGCCAACACCATGAACAGAAGCATGCAACCATTCCGCATTAGGACGGAACAATCTCATGTGACCTGGTAAGAAGAAAACAAAGACACATCAGCACACATATGAATGTTGGCTCGAGGGTCAACCCACTCACAAACTAAAAGTGCGGTGAAGAGATTACCAAATCTAGATGCCTCATCATTATTGCTGAGAGTGACATTGACAGACTTGGAATCCTGTCCTGGATTCTTGTACTTGTTTGGGCACTTGTTTGCCCATTGTTCCTCTGAACCACAAGTAAAACAGCCATCTCTCTTTTTGTCTTTCTTCTCACTCTTCTTCTTGAAGGTACTATTCTGCTGGACACAGTTCTTTCCCTTGAACTTGTGGAAATTCTTGTGCACCACATTGGCGCTAGAAGAACCCTTTGCCCCTTTCGCATGTGAGTCCTTTGCTCTCGAGTTCTGCTCAACACTTAGATGACCGATGACATCCTCAACAGACAATTCATGTCTCTAGTGCTTGAGAGAAGTAGCAAAGTTCCTCCACCCAGGAGGGAGTTTTGCAATAATGCAACCCGCGAAAAACTTATCCGGTAACTCACACTTCAGAAGCTCCATCTCCTTAGCGATGCACTGTATCTCATGAGCCTGGTCCAATACAGGACGGTTATCAACCATCATGTAATCAACGAACTGCTCTATGGCATACAACTCGCTCCTAGCATCGGTTGCACGGAACTTAGCTTCGAGCGCATCCCACAAGTTTTTGACAACACACATATGGATACACGTCTACCAGTTTGTCTCCGGTCATGGTAACAACAGCTCCCACAAATATGGCGGTTGCCTCCCTAAACACATTCTCCTGTTCAGTAGCAATCATTACCGTGGAAGACACACCACCAACCCAAGATCGATTAAGTTATCATATCATCAAGCCAAGATCGATTAAGTTGCTTAGCACATATATGAGCATTTGGTGCTAGATAGTTTAGCTACTGCTTATCCAGGCACCAAGCTTTGCGCCACTGGCTACCGCGTGAGCGCATCCGCGTTGGAGCTTGTCCTCCGCATAACCTACTACGACCGGCCACGGGGAGGTCCTATACGCGCTCTTCGCCGAAGGCCTCATCTCAACTGTGGCGGTTCAACGGAAAGATGCACCGCCGCATGCCCTGCAGCTAGCTCGTCACGATGCGCGAAGACAGAGCTATCTTGATAGAGAGATTCGGGTACAGAAGATGAATATGACATGTGGATCCGTGCAGTCAGTGAGATCAGAGTGCGATCCCGGTCAGGAAAGTTGATTTCCTGGTGCGTCAAACTAGTCTAGATAGGTTCAGGGTTAAGATTAACCGGGATTCGTGAATACAGGGTACATACTTCACTGATTTGGAAATGAGAGTTCATATGCGTTCGGCTCTACAATTTTAATGTTTAAAACAGACTACACTCACTCAAAGGAAAATAAAAAAACCTGATGTATATGATGCGATTAATACCCTTAAGATCCTCTAGATTTTCTTAAAAATAAACTACGTCAATGCAATGTGACGCCAGTGCCACTATATACTTCCTCCGTCCGAAAATACTTGTCATCAAAATGAAAAAAAAAATGTATCTCTAGAACTAAAATACATTTAGATACATTCCCTTTTATTCATTTTGATAACAAGTATTTTCGGAGGGAGGGAGTATGTAGTAGATTCTTTCTTACCAAGTGTGGGTGAAAAAAGAAATCACAAGTGGGGCGCTGGAATAACAAATACGAGGCCCTTGAATGAACACACATAACCCACTATTCGTAGTAGCAGTGGTCGACTGGTGGTGTATCCTACTACAAAACAAACATACTCCATGAACAGAGTGACGGTGCTAATCGTCCTGCAGTCCGTCGAGCACGACGGAACCGACGAACAGCCCGGCAGCGACGGCCGCGAACAACGTAGCGACGACCGTCTGGACTGTCACGAGCAGGGTGGAGTCGTCCGGCACGAAGACGACCGTGGCAATGGAGGCGACGAGCAGCGGCAGCGACAGGGATGCGAGCACGGCCGGGGACACCGTGGCTGCGCTCTCGACGAGGCTGAGGAGTCCCAGGTCCTCGGCCTTGGAGAGCAGTCCGAGCTTCTCCAGCGAGGAGAGCGTGACGCCAAGCTCGTCTGCCTTGGACAGCAGCCCCGCCTTCTCCACGCTGCTCAGCACCTTGCGCTTCTCAAGCTTCTTGAACACGTCCACCGACGCCTCCTCGCTCCCCTCAGCGAAGATGCCCGCGCCGAACCACTGCTTGGACCACCCATCGTCGTACTTGTTCACCTTCAAGACCGATTTTTAAGATACTACTAGAGCATGCCGGTGGAACTGAACATGGACACGAAATTGGATCTTGGCAACAAGAGAATTAACAGAGCTGGAGTCACGAGTCCGAGTACCTTGTTCTTGGGAGCCATGGCCGTGACCTTGAAGTGCCTTCTGCTTGCGGAGGACGGGAGGCCCCGCTGGGACTGGGACAGACAGGACGAAGAGCAGCAGCCGGAGATTGCTGCTGATATTGCAGCCATTTCTGCCTCCTCTTCCCCTGCTCCCTTCTTCCTCTAGTGATACGAAACACAGGTTATTTTTGGACCTGTCTGCTTCTCGGCTTTGTTGTACCTGAAACTGGAACGTGGCCGCTGGTTAGCAGCGGCTTATCTTCGGGATGGCCCCGAGGGCCACGAGATACAAGCTGAGCCACGAGATATGTCATGGGGGATGTGTTACGATGTCAGCGTTGCAACTCCAATGGGTGACCTTGCGTCGTGGTCCGTTTGGGTGAATAAAAGAGGAGGTCCAACGTGCAGATCAAACTTAAATCTTGACCGCTTCGTGTCCGTGCCGACGCATTTGCGGTCCAAATTTACGCCACAAATGCGTCGGCGCGGACGCGGAACGGACGCCACGCGTGTTTTCTCGGTTTCTGCCGCGGCTTCACTGGCAGTCGTGCAACTACCCGCGGTCAGTCTGTCAACTTAATTTATGACCACGGGCCCACGCGTCAGCGACAGCGGTCGTTCTTTTTAAGCCGACCGTGCGGCGGGGCCGTCGTCCTCATCCGCATCTAGCCAGCCCCCGTCCTCATCTAGCCACATTCGCTCTCCCGTCGCCGGCGAACCCTAGCCACCCCAGTCGTGTCAGATGGGGCTCTTCTCCAGTGTCGACAGCAGCAAGGCCAAGGGCAAGTCCCCCGCCAAGCCTTTTCCGTCGGAGTTCCTCCCGCCTACGTCGGCGCCAGCTCGCCGGGCGAGGCAGCGCGTCAATGTGCCTGTGCATCAGACGGAGTGGCACTTGTAGCACCGCGTGCCTCTCTCGTACCCCGACGCCACCCTGCCGCGCAACTGGCACCTGGATCCCGAGAGGATCCCAGTGCCGGCGGCGCCTCGGTCGGCTAGATCGCACGTGGAGGAGGTGCGGCGACGGCGTTCCCCTGGGTTGGTCCTGCGCTGACGCTCATCGACCTCACGGATCCCGAGGACGACGATGACGATGCCTAGGACAGCGTGTCGCTTCGTAGTTTAGTTTAATTTTAGTTATAATTAATGCAAATGTGGACGCGTGGACTCTCGTCGGCCTTCGTGACCGGCTTTAATGCTGTTTTTATTTAAATATGCATGTATTTTTTTCGCGCCGTCAAAATTGATCGGCATCAGCGTTTGACGCATGCGCCGACCCAAATACGAAAGCGGACGTTCGTGTCCGCCTGACCGACCCAAACAGACAAAAGGCAAACAAAACCGTCGTCCGTTTAAGTCAGCTCATTGGAGTTGCTCTTAGGACGGAGCTTCCGTGTGGGCGCTCGTGTCAATTGACACCAATGACATTTGGTATTTCAGCTACTAACGTACATAAAATAGTCTCTAACCCCAGCCCAAAAATTGGTTGACCCCAGCCCAGCAGTAGTGCCCACTATCTCAGTCCATAAAAGCCGTAAAATCTGAAATAAAAAAACCCTGTAACACGCACTAACACACAGCGCCAGCACACAAGGCCCATTGGCATTGTCTCAATGCATAACGATGTGGCTAGCTTAGCCTCAGACACGCTGGCGTCTTCAATTTCATGTTGTACATGAACAACCGACGCTTTCTCACTTCGTCTCTTCGTCTACTAGTTTATCGAAAAAGGCTTCGCCCCGCTTTATAAATAAAGCAAATTATCAGTCAAACGGTACACAAAAGTTCACCCACACAGCCACACAGTCACACGAACATAGAGTACGAATAGGTGCAGCTGAGGGTACAGCTCAACAAACCCTAACAAGGGAAACAAAAAAGAGCAAAGGCCGGACAACCACGGCATCCAGGAAGGAGCTAATCCGGCTCGGGCGATGGAGGAGGCAGTGGCAGCGCCAAGCGAAGAGCCATCCCGCGAAGGTCGGAGATGATGGTGGTGATGGTGTCCCGTACCTGGTGACGGCTAAGTGGCCGCTAGAGCTGCAAGTAACCACATAATTTGAAAACAGCATCAATAGCGCGTTGAAGAGGAACCCGCTGAATGACAAACTTATTACGCACAGTCCAGAGCGTCCACGTAAGCACCCCAATGAGCAACCACCTAATGTGGCGGCCCGTCATGGGGGAGGCCTGAATCTCGGCAAGGAGATCAGGGAAGTTGGTTTTACACCAAACGCCACCGATCGCCTCGCGGAGGCAGCCCCAAAGGAACTGGGTGGACACGCATGAGAAGAAGTGAAGATAACTAAAGATAAAAGTGAGCATAAACGGTGTTGCAATGAAAGGAAACAAAGCCTAGGGTTCATACTTTCACTAGTGCCAGTTCTCTCAACAATAATAACATAACTGGATCATATAATTATTCCTCAATATGCAATAAAGAGTCACTTCAAAGTCACTAATAGCGAAGAACAAACGAAGAGATTATGGTAGGGTACGAAACCACCTCAAAGTTATCCTTTCCGATCGATCTATTCAAGAGTCCGTAGTAAAATAACACGAAGCTATTCTTTTCGTTCAATCTATCGTAGAGTTCATACTAGAATAACACCTTAAGATACAAATCAACCAAAACCCTAATGTCACCTAGATACTCCATTGTCACCTCAAGTATCCGTGGGTATGATTATACGATATGCATCACACAATCTCAGAAACATCTATTCAACCAACACATAGAACTTCAAAGGGTGCCCCAAAGTTTCTACCGGAGAGTCAAGATGAAAACGTGTGCCAACCCCTATGCATAGATTCCCAAGGTCACGGAACCTGCAAGTTGATCACCAAAACATACATCAAGTAGATCACGTGATATCCCATTGTCACCACAGATAAGCACATACAAGACATACATCAAGTGTTCTCAAATCCTTAAAGACTCAATCCAATAAGATAACTTCCAAGGGAAAACTCAATTCATCAAAAGAGAGTAGAGGGGGAGAAACATCATAAGATCCAACTATAATAGCAAAGCTCGCGATACATCAAGATCGTGCCATCTCAAGAACACGAGAGAGAGAGAGATCAAACACATAGCTACTGGTACATACCCTCAGACCCGAGGGTGGACAACTCCCTCCTCGTCATAGAGAGCGCTAGGATGATGAAGATGGCCACCGGAGAGGGATTCCCCCCTCCGACAGGGTGCCTGAACGGGTCTAGATTGGTTTTCGGTGGCAACATAGGCTTTAGGCGGCGAAACTCCAGATCTAGGTCATTTTTCGGAGGTTTCAGTATATATAGGAGGTGTTGGAGTCAGGGGCAAGTAAAGGAGGTCTCCGGGCTGTCCACGAGGCAGGGGGCGCGCCCAGTAGGGGGGGGGCGCCCCCTACCCTCGTGGGCAGCCCGTGGATTTTCTGGCACCCCTCCGGCACTTTCTGGGCTTCTTCTGGTCCAAAAACAGCCTCCGTTGAATTTCAGGTCAATTGGGCTCCGTTTGATATTCCTTTTCTGCGATACCCTAAAACAGGAGAAAAACGGAAACTGGCACTGGGCTCTGGGTTAATAGGTAGTCCCAAAAATCATATAAAAGTATATATAAAAGCCCATAAAACATCCTAGAAGGATAATATAATAGCATGGAACAATCAAAAATTATAGATACATTGGAGACGTATCAAGCATCCCGAAGCTTAATTCCTGCTCATCCTCGAGTAAATGATAAAAACAGAATTTTTGATGTGCAATGCTACCTAACATAATTCTCAATGCAATTTTCTTTATTGTGGCATGAATGTTCAGATCCGAAAGATCCAAGACAAAAGTCTATGTTGACATAAGAATAATAATACTTCAAGCATACTAACAAAGCAATCATGTCTTCTCAAAATAACATGGCTAAATAAAGTTATCCCTACAAAATCATATAGTTTGGCTATGATCCCTCTTCATCACACAAAATATTCATATCATGCACAACCCCGGTTTCAGCCAAGCAATTGTTTTCATACTAAAAAAAATCAAACCTTTCAACTTTCACGCAATACATGAGCGTGAGCCATGGATATAACACCATAGGTGGAATAGAGTGGTGGTTGTGGAGAAGACAAAAGAGGAAGATAGTCTCACATCAACTAGGCGTATCAATGGGCTATGGAGATGCCCATTAATAGATATCAATGTGAGTGAGTAGGGATTGCCACGCAACGGATGCACTAGAGCTATAAATGTATGAAAGCTCAACAAAAGAAACTAAGTGGGTGTGCATCCAACTTGCTTGCTCACAAAGACCTAGGGCATTTGAGGAGGCCCATTGTTGGAATATACAAGCCAAGTTCTATAATGAAAATTCCCACTAGCATAGGAAAGTGGCTAAACTAGAGACTCTCTATCATGAAGATCATGGTCCTACTTTGAAGCACAAGTGTGGAAAAAGATACTAGCATTGTCCCTTTTTTCTTTTTTTCTTTTTTTCTTTTTTTCTTTTTTTGGGCCTTTCTTTTTTCTTTGGCCATTCTTCTTTTTTTTTCTTTTTTTTCTTTGGGACAATGCTCTAATAATGATGATCATCACACTTATATTGATTTACAACTCGACATTATAACTCGATACTAGAACAAGGTATGACTCTATATGAATGCCTCCGGCGGTGTACCGGGATGTGCAATGAATCAAGAGTGACATGTATGAAAAATTATGCATGGTGGCTTTGCCACAAATACGATGTCAACTACATGATCATGCATGTCAATATGACAATATGAAGCGTGTCATATGAACGGAATGGTGGAAGGTTGCATGGCAATATATCTCGGAATGGCTATGGAAATACCATGATAGGTAGGTATGGTGGCTGTTTTGACGAAGGTATATGGTGGGTGTATGGTACCGGCGAATGTTGCTCGGTACAAGAGAGGCTAGCAATTGTGGAAGGGTGAGAGTGCATATAATCCATGGACTCAACATTAATCATAAAGAACTAATATACTTATTGCAAAAATCTACGAGTCATCAAAACAAAGAAATCAATGCATGCTCCTAGGGGGGAGGTTGGTAGGAGTTAACCATCGCACGCCCCCGACCTCCACACAAAGGATGACACTCTACAAATACCTCATGCTCTAACTTCGTCACATAGCGGTTCACCATACGTGCATGCTATGGGAATCACAAACTTTAACACAAGTATTTCTCAATTTCATAATAATTCCACTAGCATGACTCTAATATCACTATCCTCATATCTCAAAACAATTATCAAGTATCAAACTTCTCATCATATTCAATGCACTTGTATGAAAGATTTTACTATACCCATCTTGGATGCCTATCATATTAGGACTAGTTTTATAACAAAAACACATTACCATGCTATTCTAAAAGACTCTCAAAATAATATAAGTGAATCATGAGAGTTCGTCTATTTCTTCAAAATAAAACCACCGCCGTGCTCTAAAAAGATATAAGTGAAGCACTAGAGCAAAAAACAAACTACTCCGAAAGATATAAGTGAAGATCAATGAGTAGTTGAATAATTATGTAACTATGTGAAGAATCTCTAACATTTAAGAATTTTAGATCTTGGTATTTTATTCAAACAACAAGCAAAACAAAATAAAACAAAATGACGCTCCAAGCAAAACACATATCATGTGGTGAATAAAAATATAGCATCGAGTAAAGTTACCGATGAACGAAAACGAAAGAGGGGATGCCTTCCCGGGGCATCCCCAAGCTTAGGCTTTTGGTTGTCCTTGAATTTTACCTTGGGGTGCCTTGGGCATCCCCAAGCTTAGGCTCTTGCCACTCGTTATTCCATAGTCCATCGAATCTATACCCAAAACTTGAAAACTTCACAACACAAAACTCAACAGAAGACTCGGGAGCTCCGTTAGTATAAGAAAATAAAACCACCACTTGGGTACTGTTGTGAACTCATTCTAAATTCACATTGGTGTAATATCTACTGTATTCCAACTTCTCTATGGTTCATACCCTCTGATACTACTCCTATATTCATCAAAATAAGCAAACAACACATAGAAAACAGAATCTGTCAAAAACATAACAGTCTGTAGTAATATGTAACTTTCGAATACTTCTGTAACTCTAAAAATTATGAAATAAATTGGTGGACGTGAGGAATTTTTCTATTAATCATCTGCAAAAAGATCAACTTAAAAGCACTCTCCAGTAAAAAATGGTAGCTAATCTCGTGAGCGCTAAAGTTTCTGTTTTTTTATAGCACGATCACATAAACTTCACACAAGTCTTCCCAAAGGTTCTACTTGGCACAAACACTAAATAAAACATAAACCACATCTAAACAGAAGCTAGGTGCAATATTTATTCCTAAACAGAAGCAAAATCAAAGGAAATAAAATTGGGTTGCCTCCCAACAAGCGCTATCGTTTAACGCCCCTAGCTAGGCATGATGATTTCAATGGTGCTCGCATAAAAGATAAGAACTGAAACATTGAGAGCATCATGAAGAACATGAATAGCACATTTAAGTCTAATCCACTTCCTATGCATAGGTATTTTGTGAGCAAACAACTTATGGGAACGATAATCAACTAGCATAGGAAGGGAAAACGAGCATAACTTCAAGATTTTAAGCACATAGAGAGGAAACTTGATATTATTGCAATATGTAGAAGCATATTATCCTCTCTCATAATAATTTTCAGTAGCATCATGAATGAATTCAACAATATAATCAGCACATAAAGCATTCTTTTCATGATCTACTTGCATATAAATTTTACTACTCTCCACATAAGCAAATTTATTCTCATCAATAGCAGTGGGAGCAAGCTCAACAAAATAACTATCATGTGAGGCATAATCCAATTGAAAACTAAAATCACGATGACAAGTTTCATGGTTATATTATTCTTAATAGCATACAAGTCATCACCATAATCCTCATAGACAGCAACTTTGTTCTCATAATCAATTGGAACCTCTTCCGAAATAGTGGATTCATCACTAAATAAAGTCACGACCTCTCCAAATCCACTTTCATCAATATAATCGTCATAAATAGGAGGCATGCTTTCATCATAATAAATTTGCTCATCAAAACTTGGGGGACAAAAAATATCATCTTCATCAAACATAGCATCCCCAAGCTTGTGGCTTTTCATATCATTAGCATCATGGGTATTCAAAGAATTCATACTAACAACATTGCAATCATGTTCATCATGCACATATTTTATGCCAAGCATTCTATGTAATTCTTCTTCTAGTACTTGAGCACAATTTTCCTTCCCATCATTTTCACGAAAGATATTAAAAAGATGAAGCATATGAGGTAACCTCAATTCCATTTTTTTGTAGTTTTTTAGAAACTAAACTAGTGATAAAACAAGAAACTAAAAGATTCGATTGCAAGATCTAAAGATATACCTTCAAGCACTCACCTCCCCGGCAACGGCGCCAGAAAAGAGCTTGATGTCTACTACACAATCTTCTTCTTGTAGACGTTGTTGGGCCTCCAAGTGCAGAGGTTTGTAGGACAGTAGCAAATTTCCCTGAAGTGGATGACCTAAGGTTTATCAATCCGTGGGAGGCGTAGGATGAAGATGGTCTCTCTCAAACAACCCTGCAACCAAATAACAAAGAGTCTCTTGTGTCTCCAACACACCCAATACAATGGTAAATTGTATAGGTGCACTAGTTCGGCGAAGAGAGTGTGATACAAGTGCAATATGGATGGTAGATATAGGTTTTTGTAATCTGAAAATATAAAAACAGCGAGGTAACTAAAGATAAAAGTGAGCATAAACGGTGTTGCAATGATAGGAAACAAGGCCTAGGGTTCATACTTTCACTAGTGCAAGTTCTCTCAACAATAATAACATAACTGGATCATATAACTATCCCTCAACATGCAACAAAGAGTCACTCCAAAGTCACTAATAGCGGAGAACAAACGAAGAGATTATGGTAGGGTACGAAACCACCTCAAAGTTATCCTTTCTAATCGATCTATTCAAGAGTCCGTGGTAAAATAACACGAAGCTATTCTTTTCGTTCAATCTATCATAGAGTTCATACTAGAATAACACCTTAAGATACAAATCAACCAAAACCGTAATGTCACCTAGATACTCCATTGTCACCTCAAGTATCCGTGGGTATGATTATGCGATATGCATCACACAATCTCAGAAACATCTATTCAACCAACACATCGAACTTCAAAGAGTGCCCAAAGTTTCTATCGGAGAGTCAAGATGAAAACGTGTGCAAACCCTTATGCATAGATTCCCAAGGTCACGGAACCCGCAAGTTGATCACCAAAAAATACATCAAGTAGATCACGTGATATCCCATTGTCACCACAGATAAGCACATGCAAGACATACATCAAGTGTTCTAAAATCCTTAAAGACTCAATCCAATAAGATAACTTCCAAGGGAAAACTCAATTCATCACAAGAGAGTAGAGGGGGAGAAACATCATAAGATCCAACTATAATAGCAAAGCTCGCGATACATCAAGATTGTGCCATCTCAAGAACATGAGAGAGAGAGAGAGATCAAACACATAGCTACTGGTACATACCCTTTGCCCCGAGGGTGGACTACTCCCTCCTCGTCATAGAGAGCGCCGGGATGATGAAGATAGCCACCGGAGAGGGATTCCCCCCCTCCGGCAGGGTGCCAAAACGGGTCTAGATTGGTTTTCGGTGGCAACAGAGGCTTTAGGTGGCGGAACTCCTGATCTAGGTTATTTTCCGGAGGTTTTGGTATATATAGGAGGTGTTGGAGTCGGGGGCAAGTAAAGGAGGTCTCCGGGCTGTCCACGAGGCAGGGCGCGCGCCCAGTAGGGGGGGGAGCCCCCTACCCTCGTGGGAAGCCCGTGGATCTTCTGGCCCCCCTCCGACACTTTTTGGGCTTCTTCTGGTCCAAAAATAGCCTCCGTTGAATTTGAGGTCAATTGGGCTCCGTTTGATATTTCTTTTCTGCGATACCCTAAAACAAGAGAAAAACAGAAACTGGCACTGGGCTCTGGGTTAATAGGTTAGTCCCAAAAATCATATAAAAGTGTATATAAAAAGCCCATAAAACATCCTAGAATGATAATATAATAGCATGGAACAATCAAAAATTATAGATACGTTGGAGACGTATCAACAGACTGCCAAATCTGGGATCCACCAAACCTAACGCAATAGGCGAGGGGCTGTCCGCGTAGGTATTTACGACGCACAATCTGCAACCACAAGCCTCTATCGCCATTAGCAGTGCGCCAGAGCCAACGAGTGAGAAGGGCCAAGTTCATGCGCTTGGAGGACATGATGCCAAGGCCACCTTTGTTGCGGGGCTTGCAGATTTCGGTCCAGCGGACCCCTATGGTACTTCTGCTTGTCACCCTCGCCAGCCCAATAGAACCGGGCCTTGTCACCCTCGTCTACTAGTTTTGGTCTCTTCGTCTTTTCTTCTATTCCCTCCTCGGTTGTCTCGAACTCTAGATCCCTGACTCCCACAACGACGAACAACGACAAATTTTTTTCATTCGTGAAAGATGATGCTAGCCGACCGTCCGCAACTACATAATCTCAAAACTCTAAATTGTGACGATGTGGTTGGAACATACCTGCCAAGATATTCTGCTAAGTGTTGGTTGCGCTCCTCTTCGTCTCTTCTGGTCTTCCCAGTTCCTAGGTAGCCATCTCTTTGTCCAACGCACAAACCACACATGTCTCCTGACGACCGATTACAAATTTTTAGTTTTCGTGTTTTGATGCAATCTGGGTGGCGTGGCAGGGATTTCAAGGCGATTAGACCCAAGACACTGGTACTACTACTCCGGCAGAAATTAAATTGGATGAACTCCCTTTGGTCTGGGTAATCGGAAAAGAATGTCACGGTATACTCAAGGATGGAGCTCCCGTGTGGCCGCTGGTGTCAATGACACCAATGGCATTTGGTATTTCAGCTACTAACGTTACATAGAGTAGTCTCAGACCCAACCCAAAAACTTGGTTGATCCCAGCCCAGCGGTAGTGCCCACTATCTCAGCCCATAAAAGACGAAAATCTGAATAAAAAACCATGTAACACGCACCAACACACAGCGCCAGCACACAAGGCCCATTCAGGGCCGGCCCTGGGGTATGGCCGATGGGGCGACGGCCCAGGGCCCAGGCGAGGGAGGGGCCCATGCTGGAGTATATATATATACTATAGCCCAGTAAAAAAATGCAAAGGAAATAAAGAAAAAAATGGGCTAGGCCCATCAGATAGCTAGCTAGCGATCCTCGATCAATTACAGAACGCGAAGCGTCAAACGTCGTGACTCACACCAGTTTCCACGCACACGACTGCTCGTTTTCCTTGGTAGGTTCGTCAATCGTGATTCGTGGACGCTGAACTATCGCCCGTGATGCCCGTCGGTCTCCTTGCTCGGCGCCTTGCCACGTCGCCCTCGCTTCGGTCGCCGCTGTCTGCGTCGGTGCCGCACGGCAGTCCGGCAGCCCGGCCATCCGGCATCCGGCAAGGCGGCACCGCGGTAATACCTATACAAATATACATCCGACCGACTGCAAGTCTTGATGAAGTCTGCAACGTGGCTGTCCCCAATCCCTGAATGTCTGCAAGTCAGTACGTTTGAACATTTCCATCCATGTTCCTCAGTTTTCGTCCATCCCCAAACCCTTGACAATTTCAGTAGGTTATTTATTCTTTATTTAGTATGTACGTATTCAACTATGCATCCATGATACATCCTCCAATTGCAGTATGCACAAACTTTTAAAACTTTCTAATCTAATCTATCAATTTTTTGTCATTCTATATACATGTCTAGGGTTCCAATCACCCGATGTATAAATTCCTAATTCTTTGTATCCTCTTTTGATCTTCTCTTCGTGATTTTAGAACATTAGCCTGTCATGTTACCTAAGAAGAAGCAATTGTCGGGTGCTGAAAAAAGGAGGAAAAACAAAGAAAGTGATCCGAGAATTCTACCATTAAAGGATTCTTATTGTTGATGGAGTCAGTCTAATTTGGTTCTTATTTGAGGTAATTATGTCATGTTAGTTTCATTTTGTGATCTTTTTAGTATTATTGTTGTTGATGGAGTCAGTTCGAATTTGGTTATTATTGATATCGATGGAGTCATTTGAATTATTATAGTCAAATTTTAAACTAGAGATGTGTGGTTGATAGTTAGTTTTAATAAGGCACACAACACGCATACATATATACGGTCTTAGGACTTAGGACATAGGGTCCCATGTGGTCAAGTTCGCCTAGGGCCTCCCGAAACACAGGGCCGGCCCTGGGCCCATTGGCATTGGCTGAATGCATAACGATGTGGCTAGCTTAGCCTCACACACGCTGGCGTCTCCAATTCCATGTCGTACATGAACAACCGACGCTTTTTCACTTCGTCTCTTCGTCTAGTAGGCTTGGTCTCTTCGTCTTTTCTTCTGTTCCCTCCTAGGTTGTCTCCAACTCTAGATCCCTGACTCCCACAATGACGAACATCGACAATTGTTTTTCCATTCGGTGAAAGGTGATGCCAGCCGGCCGTCCGCAACTACATAATCTCTAAACTCCAAACTGTGATGATATGGTTGCAACATACATGCCAAGATATTCCGCTAAGTGTTGGTTGCGCTCCTCTTCGTCTCTTCCGGTCTTCCCACTTCCCAGGTAGCCATCTCTTTGTCTGACACACTAACCACACATGTCTCCTGACGACCGATTACAAATTTTTAGTTTTTGTGTTTTGATGCAAGCTGAGTGGCGTGGCAGGGATTTCAAGGTGATTAGTCCAAGACATTGGTACTACTACTCCGACGGAAATTAAATTGGATGAACTCCCTTTGATTCGGGTAATCGGAAAATAATATCACGGTACACTGAGAATCCTAAGAACCAAGATGAACATTGCCAAGAGTGTTCATCGTAACAAAATAGGTGACCAGTTCATGAGTGTTTTCTTGATTTTCTATGTGGAGAAATATGTATTTGCTATGTCGGTCGTAGAGACACCTCAGCCGTAATTCAGCGAAAAAGTTTTTTTTACCGGTGCCGGGAGCTACCGGTGACCACTAGCCAATAGCAGTGCTCCAGGCCTGTCGTATTTGAATCATTCTCTGTCGTATTTGATTCTTTTTCTAATTTTTTATCTGTATTTTCTTTACTCTGGGATCCATGCATGAAAGGGACATTACTAACACATGTATCTTTTTTTTGCACATAGTACTGTACACATTGTCTTTTTTCTCTTATACAACTCATCGCTTTTGGTTTCATGTTGACAATTTAGATGGTTAATATTTTTAAAACCAAAATTTAATTTTTGAAACTTTTAATATATTGGAACTCATGATTTCAAGATCTTTAGAACAAGCTTTATTTTGGATACTTTTTGAACATGTTTGAATCCATTTATTTCACTGAATATGTTTCAATTATTTCAGAAGAACTATTTATTTCAGTTATTTCGAACCACTAATTTCCATTGATTTTCTGAAATACATTTTCAATTATTTAAATCGTTGTAAAACACCTATTTCACACATTAGAAAACATATATTTTCAATCGTTCCAAAAGAATTGGTTCCCTAATTTCAGAAATCCGATTTCACTCATTTCGCAAAGCTCATTTCTTTATGTTCAAAAAATCAATTTCATTCTTTAGAAGAAACTGATGTCACTAATTTCAATAATAACAATTTCACTCGGTTTAAAAGAATGATCTTGCTCATTTCGGAAAATGATTTCACTCATTCTAAAAAGTATGTTTCACTATGTAAAAAAATAGATTTTGCTCATTTCAAAAGATGGATTTATCCTCATTCAAAAAACTTATTTAACTCGTTTTAAAAAAAAATATTTAAATCATTTCAACATAATTGATTTCACTAAATTTAAAAACATATTTCACTCGGTTTAATGGAATGCACTAAATTGAAGAAAACATATTCCATTCAGTTTGATAGAATGGTTTTATCATTTCAAAATAAAATATTTCACTCATTTCAAAAAGTGATTTCACTCATTTTAACAAACATGTTTCACTCATTTTAACAAACATGTTTCACTCATTCAAAGCACTGTTTTTACTCATTTGAAAAAATTGAAACATTTGAAAACGGTTGATCACTAAATTGAAAAAAAATCACTCAGCTTAATAGAATGATTTCCTTCATTTCAAATAGTGAGTTCGCTCATTTTAATAAACATGTTTCACTCATTCAAAACACTGGTTTCACTCATTCCAAAAAAATTAAATTATTTCAAGACGGTTGATTTCACTCAATTAAAAAAATATTTCACTAATTCCAAAACACAGATTTCATTCATTTCAGAAAATAGAGTCGACTCTTTTCAAATGGTAGATTCCACTTGCTTCAAAAACAGATCTCACTGGTCAATATATATTGAAATGGAAATATGTTTGAAATAATAAAACTCAAATTAGATGAAATATGTTCAAGATTGGCCTTGTTTTAAAGATCTCTGCGCTAAAAGTTGAAATATATAAATAGTTTCAAAATTAAATGTTGGGTTTAAAAGATAAAAAATGATTTAAATTGGCAAAGGTAAAATAAAAATATGGATTTGTTGTGTAAGAGAGGATAGAGAGACTCCACATGTACTTTTGTTGCCATGCATGTGTCCTACAGTACGTGAGAGAGAGGATCATGCATGCATATGATCAAAGGTAGGACCATGTAATAATTTTGGTGGGGTTCATTCAATGTACTTGGTCAGGTATAGATGTTCTATGGCAAAAATTGGAAATAAATATGTGGCAGCTGCACTAATCTTCGCGCACCCAATGGAAGATGGATTACTAACCGGTTCATCCTGGTTCCAGTAAAAAGAGCTTTGCGCGTAATTCACCCTTCCGCCAAGCCATTCAGATGAAAGTGGGGCGAAATTTTTTGCTCTCCTCTAAAAAACAACCCCCCCCCCCCAAAAAAACCGCCTGCATCGCTAATCTTGGCGACACGGGCGACGACCCGATCTTCACCACCTCTGGCCCCGTCGCCTGCTGCTTCCCCTCGCCGCCGTCGGATTCCATGGCCAGGCGAAGCCTGCACGGCAGTGGCGGCGGTGGGGCCTTTCTCCCACCTTGTTTTGGTGGCCTGATGGTGATTGGAAACTCCTCATGCGGGCTACTGGCAACGGCAATGAGATCTTTGGACCATGGGGTTGCATCATCCCCATGTCCATTGTGTGATCCTGGTGGTTGGCATCATCTCTATGTCCTAGTGTGTGCTCTAGAAGATGTGTTCCAGCCGTTCCTGGACGCGTACAGAGAGATGCGATGCACCATTGTTCTACTGGCTTCTCTGCGGCTTTAGTTCCTGATCCGCTGCTCGATCGCCACACCACAATGCTACCCGATGGCAATGGTCAGCTCCTATGCCTGCTAGTGACGGGCTGGTCCGGTTGGTGATAGCTTGCGAGCGCAACGACAACAATATCGATCGTTTGTAGATATGCGGTTATGAAGCAGGATCAGCACGCTGTATGAAGGCTATGTTTTGCTAGATCTGGCTTATCCATCTTCGGTGGTTGTTATAGCAATGGTGACAGCACCGATTTCTAAAGGCCACCGAAAGATCTTTGTGTGAGATCCTCTCTATAGGTCCAGTGGTTGCTTTCAATGGTGTGTTGCAATATACAGACGAAGACTTGATAGAGAGGGCATGATTGTGCAGCATGGGAGTTGGTTTTCTAGCACAACGCATGTAGCTGTTGGAATCATAGAAAAGTGTTGGCGACAACACATGTTTGGCTTCGATGAGCTCTGGGGTGAAAACCTTGTTTGACCCAAGTTGGTTATCACTTGCGATGGCGATGTTTCTGCATCATTACCTTATTAAAGGCATTGCTCCGGCATGCTCGGACTAGTTCTTCAGGTGAAAACCTAGAATCTGGCCTTTGGTGGTTGGATACGGTGACGGCGTCGCTTGAGCGTCGCTCCCTTCTTGAAGGTGTTGCCGTTGAAGAACCTGGTTGCCCTTATGGTGTTATGATGTTTGGTGCGGATATGGTCACAGTTGTAGTTTATCGATCATAGATTTGATCATCTTGGGGTTTTTCTTTTACCTCGCTTAGGCATAGCTTTGGTTATATGATTTTGCTATTTGCCAACGTTTTGTGTGTGTGTGCGCGTTGGTGTTGGCTCTGTGCATTCTAGTTATGCAGAAGCCGGTGTGTGCTCATTGTGTGTTGTATCCTACCGATGCTTCATTTTGAGTCAGTAAAATCCACTTTTTTCAAAAGAAGAGGATATCCCACATGTTGCTATAAAATTTAGTTGCAATATATTTCAATGATATTTGGTTATACAAACATAAAAGGAACAAAAAATAATAATATATACCAAAAAATAATAATATATACATATATATACTTATTTTTTGTACTCCTAGGAGACTTCCATCTTCAATATACCTCGTATACACATTGATTATACCTCTATCATTCTCAATATACTTCATTAAATTTTCTAAGATACCCCAACACAAGTTTTATTGAATAAACATCATTTGCCATGTACTTCTTCTAATATACCCTTTTTCACGTGCAAACAAATTAGTAAATACGTAAACCTTTGAAAATATGAGACACCCGTGATTTTTTCCAAGAAACTAATTTTGGTGTATCTAGTAATTATTTATGAAGTATATTAAAAATAATAATGAGGTATAAAAGATTCGTCTATGTGGTATATGAAGAGCGAGAGTACGTACTGCTCGGGTGAAGATTCGTGATCACGAGATCAGAATAATATTTTGATAACTACCTGACCCATCGTAGTAGTATTAGTTGAACTTCACCCAATGAGAGTTTGAACTTCCTCGAACCTTGTACAAATGGGTCTTGCGATATACCGTTGGAAAGCTGTCGACACATGGATCACAACTTAAGTTAATTTATTGTAAAAAATTACACGAATTAAGAGCAGTTTTACAAACCACTTTTTTCAAAAAAACGTGAATCGTCTTTTTGAGACCAATTCTAAGACATTTATGGGAATGAGGCAAATAATACAACGTTGAAAAGCTACTGCAAATCTTCTCAATCCTGATATATAAAGTTTTCCCAAATTCCCCACGGTTAAAGAGCAATTTCAAAAATGTCAAAATTTCTCAAACCGAACAACCGAGCTCGTTTTTCTAGAGTAATTTGAAAACGGGAAGTCCGATTGATGCAAATGATATGATGTTGGAAAGCTTATGAAAATGCACTTCTTTTCCATATAGAAAGTTTTTCTAATTTTGAATGGTTTAAAAGTAATTTAGAAAACAGTCGAAATTCCTCCGAGTTCATATTTTCCTTTTTCCAAATTGGTTTGTCGCAATGGAGCAAATAATATGGCATTGCAAAGCCTAAACAAATGCGGAAAAAAATTATATAATGTTTCTTCCAATTCTATATGGTTCTAAGTCAATTTTAAAAATGGATACAAATGTTTTTTTGGCTTTAATGTTTGCAGACTTTGTTGGAATGGTGCAAATAATATACCGCTGAATAACTATAAAAAATGTGAAACTATTTCATGTAGATAGTTTTCTCTAATTTCTAACCATTTTTATGTAATTTTAAAAACAGCGAGATCTTGCGTTTTGCCTTCACTGCGAAAACAGAGTCTTCAAAAATGCACTGCGTGAAGACGTTGAACTTGTGGCACATGTTTGTTTGAACTTTACTCCGTTTTCATGTGCTGTTTTATTCCCGCAACTCCCCGACCACTTACCGGAATTGGACCAATGATATACCGATGGAAAGCTGTTGAAACATGCAACTTTCCTGTGTTGAACATTTTTTCATACTCGCGACGGTTCTAAAGATTTTTTTAATACATAAAAACACGTTTTAACGGCATACATCAAACTTTTAAACCGTTCATTGGAATGTAGCATATAATATATCGTTGAAAAGCTTATGAATAGAAGCAACATTTTCATCTAGACGGTTATTACAAATTCATTGCCGTTTGAGAGCAGTTTTAAAATGGCACAAGCAACGTCATTTTTTATCTTTTTTAAACATGTAATTGAAAGTCATACGTCTCACAATATAAATTTTGAACCATGCAGGAAGGAGGATGTGGACTTCTTGCAACAAACCTGTTAGGCTTTTAGTTTTTTATTCTTTTATTCTCATCTGAAACATATCCCGTGTAGCAATTGAACTGCTCGCTATTTTCAATTTGAACTTTTGTCACGTATTTCGTAATTCCTCACCCGCTCCAACAGAATTACACAAATGATATACCATTTAGAAACCTTTTGAAAAGAAGCAACCATTTTTATACGTTAAACTTTTTTTTCGAACAACATACACCAATTTATTATAACCGTTTTTTTGGAATAAGAATGTTACATACCCTTTGTAAAGTTGTTGAATATGAGAAACTTTTTCATATACAGCATTTTTGTTTCAAATTTGTAATGGATTGAGAGATTTATTTTAAAACACCAAAAACAACCTTTTGTGTGTGTTTTTGAATACGTAAATACACGGTGAACCTCTCTCAAAAGAAGTTTTGAACATTGCCATGCTGAGCACCTCAACTTCTATCAACAACCTATCTATACTTTGCCTTTTTATTATTATTTTCTCATATGAAAACACTCACCATGGAGTACGTGGACTTCTTGTTGTTTTAAATTTGAAGTGATCTCTAATTTATCCCCCCTAACTCCTAAATCACTCATCGATTTTAAGCTAATGATACCAATAGAAAACTATTGAAAAGTGTTTTTCACAAAATCATGATGGGTTGGGAGCATCTTTTTGGACATGGTAAAACTTATTTTGAGCGATATACACAAAACATTCAAATTTTATTATGTGAATAACTCGTATGATATACCGTTACAAAGCGAATAAGGATATGTTTTTTAATCAAATTTTCAAGTACACAATTTGTTCAGATTCATTGCCATTTATGAGTAGTTTTTAAAATGCCAAAAATGGTGTCAATTTTTTTACATGTAAATCTGAGTTTTTTTTATAAACTTCACACTTCTCTGTTATTTTAACTTGAACTTCTTAGTTCTATTTTTATAGAATAAAAATTATTTTTTCTAAAAAAGCATAGAAGTACTTTTTTCAATTGAATTAACTATTTTTTTCTAGAAACGAGAAGAATCTGAGTTTTCTGTATACATCAAGTTGCTCCGTGATTTTAATTTGAACTTTTTGATGTTATTATTTGCTAATGAGGAAAATTTGAGTTTATTTAGAAACGCCAAAAATGACGTCTATTTTATTTTATTTTGAACTTGTAAATCCTAGGGTTTAATCTGCTTTGAACTTTTGTGTTATTTGAATTTGAACTTATCATTTTTATTTTTTATTGAAAAAGTGTTTATGGTTTTTAAATAAACATTGAGTTTCACCATTTTTTCAATTTGAACTTCATGGTTGATTATTTAATATTAAGGTATATCTATGTATTTTTATAAAAACATCGAACCACTTCGTTATTCTCCTTTGAACTTCTACTATTTTTAGAAACATGGAAAATCTATTTTTAACTTTTTTTAGTTGTTCCTTTTTTCTAATTTGAACTTCTTCGATTTATTCTTTAGTAACAACAAAAAACTGAGTTTTTTATAATCTCCGGACTTCTCTGTTATTTCAATTTGTACTTCTTAGTTTATTCTCACGAAAATATGTTTTTTAAATAAGCATCAAACAATTTTCTTAAAATTGAACTTCATACTTTTACTTTTCCTAGTAACAAAAACAATTTGAATTTGTCGTATACATCGAACTACTCCAGTTTTTAATCTAAACTTCTTGATTTTATTTATTTATTGAAAATGAAAAATCTGAGTTTTTTCATAAATATTAAAGTGCTTCATTTTTGTAATTTGGACTTCTTGGTGTATTTCTTTTAGTATCAGAAAAATTGTAGTTTGAAAATAAATACTGAACTGATCCTTTATTGAATTTCAACTTCTAATTTTTTTAATTTAGAAACAGTGAAAATCCTTTTTTGACTTATGAACTCCTCTACTTTTAAAAATTGAACTTCTTGTTTTATGATTTAGAAATGGTGAAATATCCGCTTCAAAGTGCTCCGTAATTTTTGTACTGCTCTATTATTTATTTGAACATCTTGGTTTATTCTTAGAGAAAAATATGATGGTTTTTTTACTTATAATTCCTAGGTTTTAATATACTTTGAACTTTTGTGTTATTTTAATTTGAACTTCACATTTTATATATGTGTGTGTAGGCAAAATTGTGTCTATCATATAGCTTGCTAGGGAAATTTTAAGACATTATAACTTAGCACCCTGGGAGCTCCCTCCCACTATCAGCCTTTGGAGCCGTCCAATTTCTCGTTATGGCCATCTCTAGCCGTTGGATGCGTAGTGAACTTTTATGAACGCTTCTCACCTCGCAGCTTCGTGAGGGCAGCTACTCTCGTAACTTTTTTTGGAGCAATGTGGTTAATTAGGCCAAACAGCCGACCTAGCATAGCCGCCGGCCGAAGAGAGAGAGAGAGAGAGAGAGATAGAGAGAGAGAGAGAGAGTATTTCGTGAGCGATTAGTATGCTTGCTAACCACATTATAACTCGGCACGCTAGGAGCTCCCTCACGCTATCAGCATTTGGAGCCGTCCGATTTCTCGTTATGGCCATCTCTAGTCGTTGGATGTGCAGTGAATTTTCTTGAACGCTCCCATCCCCGCATCTTCGTGAGGATAGCTACTCCCGCAACTTTTTTGGGAGCAACGTGGTTAATTGGGCCAAACAGCCCACCTAGCATAGCCGCCGGCCGAAGCAAGAGAATATTTTCGTGAGCGGTTGATGTGCTTGCTAGCCCAAACCAAGGCCAGCGGTGATGGCGGCGATGAATTGGGCCAGGTCCCGTTTAGCCGTTTTGGTAGCAGGCATGCCGTGATGATTGTGCCCCAACCAAGGTTGCCAAAATGGATCCCACCCTAGGTCACAGGTGCCGGCACCTCAGCGAGGACATGATAGTCATCAGCCGCGAGGGTAGACAAGAAGGCAAGATCTCATCATGGTAACTGTAACTCCTTCTCCATCTTTCTTTTTTCTGCCCTAATTTCTAGGATTTTTGTATTTATTGAAATGATCGTCGGGCTGCTCATGGCGGCACCGTAGGGAGTCCATGTCCTAGCATGTCTCAAGCACCACAGTAGCCTTCCCCACCGCCACACTATTCCAAGAAGCTTTGCATGGTAGCTGAAAGGGGTGGCATGGAGAGGAAGAGAAGGATGTGGTGTCGTGTTGGCAAGCAGAAGGATGACCATGGCAAGGTTCCAGCAATTCATGGTGAAGATCTTGGTAATCAATTATGTGCTACACACCTTTCATGGATTCAAGTTTTTACTCAGTCTCTCTTTATTTTCTGGAAATTTGTGTTGGCTAAAGTGTGAGATTGATGATGATGTTTTGTATAACAACTCGCTTGGTATAATGTGACATTGATGCATGTCCCCATTAGGTTTAGTTCTTTGTTGACTAATGATGTTTTAGATATCCTAGCAAAAATATAATCTTTTAGATGATAATTCTCAACAATGTGTGTGTTAGATTTTGCTTCATTACTAAGGTTGTAGGTTTTTAAGAACGTGATTTCAAGATAATTAGTCATGCCTTCTACAAATACAAACAATGCACCACTGGTACAGTGAGGTGCTATACAGACGGTGTATAACCCCTTTCCGCGATGGCATTTGGAACCGTTGCCAAGTGAGCGATTGCGATAGGGGAGTCCTTCCCACACGACCCAGAAACTGTCGGGATAAGTAGCCACCTAGACGCTGCATCGTTGCAACTCATTTTTGTTCGCATTGCCATCGCAGACGGTATTCTGTGGTGCTACATTTACGATGCGAGACCATCACAAACGGTTCATGATTATATTTTGTCTGACATCGCACACGCTTTGCAAACAACAACTGTGTGCATGCTTGCACACAATTTCTCTATGTGAACCGTGTCGGATTATGGTGTATATCACAAACGTTTGTGTTTTACCAACCGTGTTCGTCGTAACGACCCGGAGAGCGTAATTTCACAGTAATTTAATTACCGCTATTTCAAATTGTACCGAAGTTGAATTTGAATGTATGAGTAAATAGTTGCACATTAATCTCGCTTGAAGCTACGTCGGTATTTCCCTAAAGAGGAAGGGATGATGCGGCACAACTACGGTAGGTATTTCCCTCAGTGATGAAACCAAGGTTATCGAACCAGTAGGAGAACCACACAACACTAGGTAAATGGTACCTACACAAAAAGAACAAATACTTGCAACCCGACGTGTTAAAGGGGTTGTCAATCCCTTTCGGGTAACGGTGCCAGAAATTGCCAAGTTGGCAGAATAAAATTTGTAGTAGATTGAAAGATGCAAATAAAAGCAAATAAAACGCAACAAGGTATTTTTTGTGTTTTCAATAATATAGATCTAAAAATAAAAGGTGCAAATAAAGGAAAAGGCAAATAGCAATATAGATCTGAAAATATATGATCGGAAAATAGACCCGGGGGCCGTAGATTTCACTACTGGCTTCTCTCGAGAAAAATAGCATACGATGGGTACACAAATTACTGTTGGGCAATTGATGTCGGCATTCTGGGAACGGGGGTACCCAGACTTGCCTACCTTCGCCCCAGGGCGTGGCTCATCAGGCGGCCTGGTATAACCCAACCTCTTTAGCAACAACTCAAGACCCTCGCAGGGGGCCGAGCCTCGCAAGCCGGACGACGCAAGACCTTCCCTGGGGCGGCCTCACTAGGCTGGCTCCTGAGGAGCAGAGATATCAAGGCAAGGGGCACCTTGTGAGGTCCTCGTGACGTGAGCAGTGATGACCAAGGTTAGGCGGGCGCCAGCGGGCGCAGGGTGCCAGTTTCCTCTTTGGGCTAAAGGAGCAGGCGCAGGCGAGGAGTCCCGTGGCATCAGGCAAAGGTTTCCATATCGGTGCAACAAGACCAAGACCAGCAAGACGGCAGAGCGGAGGTCATCGTGGAGTCCACGACGGCGTCACCACGAGAGCCTTTGGCAGGAGAAGACCACCTTTTGTCAGGATTGCTTGTACTAGCTATCTCCCTTCAGATTTGGCTGTTGTGGGATCCCTTCCCGCTCAATATTTGGGAAGAGGACCCGGGCCACTATAAATAGGACTTGCCACCACCATTGGGATCATCTCATCTTGAGTTGGTCAGATAGAAGGCCACACACTCACAAGCTCGCTCGAGCACAGGAACACCTCTCCTTAGGAGGCTGTTTGCCCCATGTACTAATTCTTCCTCAGCCTACAAGGCAATCCACCACAGCACACTAGATTAAGGTATTACACCACAACGGTGGTCCGAACCGGTATAAACCTTGTGTCTTGTTCTTCGGATCTGACGAGCTAGGCCTAGGGATCGGCGAGTAGACGAGCTAGGGCGGGAGGAGAGATCTTCGTGCGCACCCCAGAGTTCGAACCACAAGGGTTTTGCGGGAACCAAAGATCCGACATTTGGCGCACCGGGTAGGGGTGTGCAAAAACTTCCCTTCCGTCGATCCGCGCTCCATCGTCCCACCGGTTCCATGGCCGACGCTCGCAGAGCCCGTGCTGAGCGGCGGTTGCCCTTGCCGCCCGCGTCGCTCACACAGCTCCTGTCGGCGGACCAACCCGCCGTTCTCCCTCGCCTGCTGCCAACGCCGCCACCGGCCCGGCGCGGCACGAACAGCAGGCCTTGTCCCTGCACCCCTCCGTGCGGTGAGACGGACGCACCGCGACCCCGTCACTGACCCCAGCGGTCTCGTCGTCCCATGCTCGCCGCGGACCCGTGGACGCGTTGGCTGCGTTGCTCATGGCACGCGAGCTCCTGCGCTACCGCCCCGTCGACGACTTCTACGAAGAATGGCTCGAAGGCATCGCCGAGCTCGTCAGCGCCGCTGGGGGCTCTCCAGCGTCGTCCCTCTCGCTACCTCGTCCGCCTCCCCGTGTGGACGACGTGGCCCATGAAGCTCCTCTGTTACCTCCGCATCAAGGTATCGCCCATGACCCAAGGCACATGGCCCTGCGGCGTGATCACCCACGCGTGGCTCCAGTGCAGAAAGAAGGAAGCTACCAAGAGATCCAGCAGGCCCGCAGAGGAGTGCCAGCGCTCCCCCCACTATCGCGTCGAGACCGCGCACCCCCCGCCGCGGTGGCGCGCTAGGACCAAGACCAAGGTCCACCTCCCCGACAAGTTCCGGCGTCGACAGCAAGCTGCAAGGCCCTCGCCCCCGAGCTACGCAACGTCAACTGGCCTCGGAAGTTCAAGCCCGACCTGCCTCCACGCTACGACGGCACCCCCGACCCTGCAGAGTTCCTGCAGCTCTACGAGCTGAGCATCGAAGCGTCTGTCGGCAACAAGAAGATCATGGCGAACTGGTTCCCCATGGCCCTCAAAGATGGCGCGCGCTCGTGGCTCCTGAGCCTGCCCGTGGGATCGATCTCCGCCAGGAGCGAGATGCGGGAGCGGTTCATCGCCAACTTCCAGGGCACCCGAGGACGCCTCCCGGCCGCGGGTGACCTGCGGGGTATCAAGCAACAACCAGGAGAAACTATACAGAAGTTCATCCAATGCTTCAACATCATCCGCGTCAAGATCCCCAAGGTCACGGACGAGGCCATCATTTCAGCATTCTCAGATGGTGTCCACGACGTCAAGATGAAGGAGGAGCTCGCCATCCACGAAGATCTGTGCATGTCCCTGGAGCTATTCAACCTCGCGACCAAGTGTGCTAGAGCTGAGGAGGGGCGCCTCTCCCTCGTCGAGCTCCCCGCTGTTGAACCTGAAGACAAGAAGGCGAACAGCAAGGACGTAAAGCGCAAAGGAGCGGCAGTGCCCGTGGCTCAACCAGAAATGAAGCACGGCCGCGACTACCCAGAGTCATCCAAGAGTAGTCGGGCGTTCTGCGCCTTCCACAACATCCACAGCCACAACACTCACGACTGTCAAGAGCTCAGGGCCCTCCCCGAAGGACGCGTCGGTCAACGCCTCGAGCGCAGCAACTGTGGCTACCACCATGGGGGAAGTTGGACCGGGGGATGCTGGGATGACCGCGGCCCCCTCCAGGAGTGGCGTGACCAACCTCGGGAGGACCATTGGCACGATTAGCCTCGTGAGGATGCATGAAGGGACCAGCCCCGTGAGGGCACCTGGAGGGACCAGCCTCATGAGGACTGCCATCAGGGCAAGGCTAGCCTTCCACCTCTGCCGCCACCAAGGAGGAACGACGACCAGGACGAGGGGGCTGGGGGCTTCCAGGAGCCTTGCGCCATCGCGAGCATCTTGGGCGGAGCACAAGCCCCAGCCTCTCAGCGCCTCTTCAAGCAGTTCGCCCGGGAAGTAAACGCGGCTCTCCCCAAGCTCGAGGCTACTCGCCCACTCAGGTGGTCCAGATGCCCCATCATCTTCAGTTCAGCAAACCAGCTCAAGTGCGCGGCTACGGCCGGCGCCCTCCCGATGCTTTGTTCGCCCATCATCAGCAATGTCCAATTTACCAAGACTCTCATCGATGGCGGCGTAGGGATCAATGTCCTATCCGTCGAGACATTCGACATCCTCCAAATACCCTACGATCAGTTACTGCCTACCAAGCCCTTCTTCGGAGTGACTGACGGCTCCACCACCCCCGTAGGGCAGGTCCGCCTGCCTGTCACCTTCGGCAAGCGCGACAACTACCACACTGAGCTCATCGACTTCGACATCGCCCACATCCATCTGCCTTACAACGCCTTCCTCGGGTACCCAGCCCTGGCCAAGTTCATGGCAGTGACTCACCATGGCTACAACGTCCTCAAGATGCCGGGGAGCGGCGGCGTCATCACCATCGCTTGTGAAGAGAAGGACACAGTGTGCTCACTCGAGCACGCTTACCAGGCGGGAGCTGTCGAGGATCCAGGCAACGATAGCATCATCTACCCTCCTGAGGTCGTTCCCAAGAAGAAGAAGCAGTTGCTCGCCCTGGAGTCTCATGAGGTTGCAGCACCTGGTGGCAACACCTTAGGACCTACACCTAGGGAGGGGCCGCCTCCTTCCCTCGCATAGGAAGGCGCACCCCGCGCCCCCCTCAGGCTGGGCTCGGGGGCTCTCCTCTAGAGGGCCTCTGACTTAGCCAATGTCACGAGGGAGGCGCTCGGGCACCATGTGGAGGCGTGCTTCACCGCACATTTCCCTCCGGAGGCCTCAAGGCGTGAGGCACCAAGTGCTCAGGACTTCATCAGCCAGACCATTGAAGATCTACATGTGCTAAGGGCAATGCGGGGCGAGCGCCGCCCGACACCTCGGAGTGCAGTTGTCACCCCAGGCTCAGGCGACAGGCTGCGCGTCTACGTCAATGTCCCCGCGCTCAAAAGGATCGCATCTCAGGAGCTATAGTGGCCTTCCCAGGTGGGCCGGTGTGAGGGTCCCCATCGCAGCTAAGTTCGCATACCTTTCGGCCTGCCGAACCAAGCGACCCTGCACTAGCGCCATATGCGGGAGGTCCTGGTGACTCGCGAGGCCAGGCATCAGGAGATCCAGGCGGAGTTGGACTCTGTTCTCCGCGAGATCTGGGAAACCCCAGAGCCTCGCAAGGCGCCGGAGCCAGGCGGCGCATGAGGAGCAGCGTCTGCATCAAGCGTCTTCAGCTACATCGACACTACTTCAGCAACTGTGCTAGGTGACATTTTCCAGTTTTTCAACTGGGAGCGCCCCTCGGGCTGCATCATTCCCAGGTCGCACGGGCCTATCCCTGCAGCGTGTATCCTTCTGCATCTTTAGTTTACCTTGTTGGGGGCGCCCCTCGGGCTGCATCATCCCAAGGCCACACAGGTTCGTCCTTGTGGCATGTATCGCCCTTGCATCTTACCTAAGCTAGCGTTACCATTTCTGTCAGCTGCATTAGAATCGTTCATTTGCCTGACCTCACCCCGACGCCATGAACATTGTGTGCCCTCACTAGCTTGCTTGCACCCACCTTATGATCAAGGGCAGGCACGGCGTCTGTGCTCGGGTCCGTCCCTGCAGTGTCACCAAATCCAAGCGGCCGAGCTCTGGCTCGCAGACCAGCCCCGTGTATGTCACCTCCCGTGGCCCTTGGTGCCTCACCCATGCTCGAGCTGGATGCTAGCAGGTAAGTTGGGGCGCACAATATGGTGCCCCATCGCTACAGGAGCCGCGCGCTGGTTGTCTTTTCTTAGGGCATCCACATGAGAAGACTAGGCACGGCGTCTGTGCTCGGGCCCGTCCCTGCAGCGTCGATAAACCCAACGGCTGAGCTCTATCTGGTGGGTCGGCCCCGTTCACGTCACCTCCTGGGGTCGTTGGTGCCCGGATTTCTCGTGTGGTAGCCTCGCGGGATTCACCCGGCGCAGGTTGCTTATCCATCTTGCAGGACCACCTCAAGCGTTCTCACTCAAGACCAGGAGCATCCCTCCTAGGGGTAGGGCCTCGTGAGTCCCACGCTGGCTCACGGGTGCCCAGATACACCTTGTCTAGCCCTACCGTGCAAGCCACGTGTCAGGGCGGGGCTGTACACCCCATGGGGCTCTACGCAGTACGGAGTCCCCTCCCACGTTCCAGTGGAAGCACCATGCTCCGTGCTGGCAGTCGACACGGTTGAGGAGCGGCTATGCCCGTTTAAGAACGGTAGAACCATGCTCCGCACTGGTGATAAACAACTAGGGGTGGCCTCATGGCCGCATTAACCTCAGGGAGCCCCTCGGCTCAGTGACCAGCCCCACCGCGCTGCGCTCCCCTCAGGAGGGTAGCGCGAGGGGGCTGGGCACGGGGGCTGCGCTCAGGTCACGCCTGGCGTATGCCCCACCAGGTCCCCTGGGCCTGGTCGACACGCAACCCTCATGAGCACAAGCCCGGCGAGGACATGTATGAGGTCTGTTCGTATGTCAAGGGGGACCCTTGGGCATCGCGACCCAAGGGCCTAACTGGTCCCGTAGCCCCTCACTCCCTGGTCTTGTCCTGGTGATCCGGCCAAGCCAGCGCGGCTGAGATACGCGCGGGACCGGGCCCTGCCGACGCAGATCGCTAAGGCCGGCTCGCCCACTACCTTTCTTAGGGTTGTTCGTACGTCAAGGGGGACCCTTGGGCATCGCGACCCAAGGGCCTAACTGGTCCTGTAGCCCCTCACTTCCTGGTCTTGTCCTGGTGATCCGTCCAAGCCAGCGGCGGCTGAGATACGCGCGGGGCCGGGCCCTGCCAACACAGAATGCAAAAGCCCTGCCTAGCGCTTCCTACCTAGGGACCGTTTGCACGTCAAAGGGGACTCCTGAGCATCGTGACTCAGGATCCTAATTGTCCACGTAGCCCCTCACTCCCAGGTCTTGTCCCGATGATCCGGACAAGCCAGCGGCGGCTGAGGTACGCGTGGGGCTGGGCTCTGCCGACGTAGAATGACAAATAGGAAGGGAACCACGGCAGATGTCCTAGCAAAAGGACTTAGTCGTGGAGCCATCGCTACGGGTTAGCTTAAAGGGGTTAAAGCTGACAAGGACGCAAGGGTTTTTATACTAGTTCGGCCCCTTCGATAAAGGTAAAAGACTACGTCTAGTTTGGTGTGGTATTGCTAGGGTTTCGATGACCAGGGAGCGAATCCGCTTGCCTGTGTCTCAAATTGTTGTTCCCCGTCCCTGAACCGTCGCTGGGTTGTCCCTTTATATACGCAGGATGACACCTGGTCCGGTTTACATAATCCCGAGGCCGGCTCATAAACGTGCCCGGCTTGGTCTCTATCTTTCCTATCTTACAATACAAGTTACACGCCGTATGGCGGTTTATACTTATGGGCCCTAACACTTCTTGGGCCCTGGATCTCTAGTTTGTTACAATAAAGTGCCATGTTCTATGCCTTGTTGGGCTTCAGTAGAAGTAATCCTTATGGGCATAAACCGGCCCCTCCCTGGGCGGTTTATACCTAGTAGTTATATCCCTGACATTAGGCCCCAGATTGATTTGAACCTATTCATGTCAATCTTCAATGCCTTGTGGAAGCTTGGCCCTCCGTGGCTTCAAATATTTCGTAAACCGCCATGACGTCATCTTCCTAGATCACATTGAACCGCCGTGACGTCATCTGTTCATTTAATGCTTGTACCTATTTTATTCTTTACTTATTAAAATCTCCAAAGATTGAGGCGACGGTATCGTCCCATATCCACGTTTTGGGCTCCTTGATTCCCGTGCCTACCGTTTCACCTTTCATCTTATAAATAGGGCGAAGGGTCATTTCCTTTTCCCCCCTCATCTCTTCGCTTCTTCTTCTTCTTCCTCACGCTTGCCCGTGCTCAAGCACTGCCGCTGCCGTCGACCTTTGCACCTTCGTCAACTCAGGCCGCTGCATTGACCTGTTCGGACTAGAAACTTGCCAGCGCGCCTTCTCACCCATCGGCTCCGGTAAGTTCCTTCCTTATTTCTTATATAGATCTCATTAGGGTTTCTGCTGTGAGTTCGTCATGGCTAGGGCGATGTTCTTCGTCGTGGCTCCGATAAGTAGTTTAGATCTGATGTCTTCGCCTGCGATTGTATTAATAACTCCGCTCAATTAAATGCTTATCCTCCTTTATAGTATTCCCCTTGTCTAGATCCATCTGAACTGCTGCACGGTCTGATCAGTATTAATCCTGAATATTTCTGAATTTCTGATATGCCGTAGATCTGTAATTCTGTTGCTGATTTTGTGAAACCTGTTTTTCCATAACTTTAGATCTGCACCTTTCATCCTCTCCCCGGCAGTTTAACTTTAGAAAAATCATAAACCACTAGATATCATTAGGCCCCTCTTAAACCGCCGTTTGTAGTCGCTCTCGTAACACTTCCGGTTTATCATTGCATAAATCATAAATCGGCCCTTCACTATATTTTCAGATTTTTCCTTCAAAATGGCAAAGCAAGCCAAGCAATTTACTTCCTGCAACCGGGTCGAGTCCCGGGTTACTAAAGAGGAACTGCATGATCGGGCTGAAATTGGCGCTTTAGGCAAGAAGGATATCCTCCGTTGGAGAGTCCCTGGACCGGAATGTCCTCCAGAGCCCAAAGATGGAGAGGTTATCATATTTGTTGATCATCTATCCCGAGGGTTCAGTCCTCCCAGATCAAAACTCTTTCGTGACGTGCTGGCTAGCTTTCAGCTCCACCCTCAAGATATCGGACCGAATTCTATGTCCAACATCTACAACTTCGAAGTATTCTGTGAAGCTTATTTGCAAGAGGAACCTTCAGTTGAACTGTTTAGGGATTTCTTCCATTTAAACCGTCGCACAGAGTTCACCGATGGGCCCAACACTGAACTTGGCGGAATGTCCATCCAAAAAAGGAAGGATGTTAGCTTTCCTCACGCAAAACACCACAGTCACCCTAAGGATTGGAACCAGACCTAGTTTTACTGTCTAGACAGTTCTCCAACTGCCAGAAATCCTCTGCCGGGTTACCGTTCTTATCGACTTTCTGAGAACCATCCTTTCCCTCAATGGCTAAGCGCCCAAGAGCGAGCCCAATACGCACTGTAGCTTTCAAAGCTCCGGGCCTTCACCGCAAACTGCTTGACAGGCATTAACTTTGTTCGCTATTGGATATCTTGGAGTATTCTCCCGCTAAGCCGACGCTCCGGTTTAATGTGTGAATATATTGGAAACCCCAAAGATCCTATACGCCATACTGAAGCTGTGCTGTCAGAGAATGAGGTCAATGAAGCTGTTAAGAAAATATTGAATGAATCGGTGGATGCCTGCAGCAAAACCGGGCTGGCCCCTTTATGTGAGTCCAACAAACTGCCATCGGTAAGTCTTCTTATATCGTTTGCTTTATTTCAATTTGTTTTTAGTATCCTTTATGAACGACCTCACAATCTTTATCAGGGCAATGATCCGTTCTGGAAGAGGAAAGTCCAGGATAAACCGGTAAAGGCAACTCGCCTCAAAACCAAGGTTGTTAAGAAAAACATTAAGAAGAAAACTACTGAAGCATCTGAATCCAATCTTGATGATGATGATGGAGCGGCCTCAGAGGTATCACTTGATTTCCTTGGCTCCCTTTTCTTGCATCTTATTGACAATGATTATACTCAGGAAAACGCTGATGGCAGCCAGGCTAGGATGTTGAGGTAATTACCCTTTCCTCCGGTTCAGATCCTCTGCCAACACCGAAAATTCATTGAGCAAGCCGGAAAGTACAATTTTCTCACCCTTTTGCTTACTTGGATCCAAACTTTATTTTGAAGAAACAGCAACATGAAGCTCGCCGCAACATGCGGCACAGTGGTCAAGTTATCGAATCCACCGGTTTACCACAGACACCAGCCCGGAAACGTCGATCAGAGGTCTTGTATATTCTAGATGTCCTTATCCCAAAGCGGGTCATATTCTTCAGCCTCTTAATCCGTGTGACTCCAATTATCAGGATACTCCTCGTTCGTCATCTGGCGAGTCAACAACTACACAACTTCCTCCTCTCAAAACTGTTCCTGGGTAAGTTTTCATTTTCATGTTAATCTTTTTCTTTTCATTCCACTGATTTATCTTTAGCTTCAAATTTTGCAGTAAGCCAAAGCCTAGCAAGAAGGCTAAATTGAATAAACCAGCAGGTGATAATATAAATCCTGAACCGGAAAAGAATCCTGAGCCAGCCGAAGAAAATGCTGATGTCTTGCATGACGATCCTCCTCCAATGGATCATGAAATCTTTACTGAACAAGAAGCTGTGCCAATGGACCTTGGCGGTAATCCGACTAGCCCAGTTCGAGCCAGTAATACTCCGGCCAGCCCTGCCAAAGCCGCTGCCGCTTCAACAGAAGATGTCCAAATTACTGGTTTTGGTTATACTGCTCCTGGTGAACCCGTTGGTTAACCAAGCATACTGCTAAAGAAGAAGTATCTGGGAAAGACAAAGGCAAATGGAATGCCGATTTGTCAAGCTATGCTCAACTCAACGCCCAAGAACTTCATTCTGGATATCTGAACCGGTTGTATACCAGCCGTGATTATGAAGCCGGTTTAGTTAATCTTATGAAGGAACGTTATGAGGTAAACTACTGCTTAATTTCCTTCAATCTCATTCTTGTCTAAGCCCAATAGCTTGTCTCCACTCCACCATATCCCCCAAGGGCCGGTTTATCCCTTCAGGATGAACCGGGACTTCAGAATTCCCATTATGTAATTATTCACGTGTAGTCCCCAAGGGCCGGTTTATCTCTTCAGGATGAACCGGGACTTTTATTTTGTAACCCTCTTTGAACAATAACGTATTAGCCCCCAAGTGCCAAGTGTATAACTTGTTATGTTCTTGGGACTTTATTGAATATGCCTGATAACTGCAAATATGCATTGGCCCCTAAGTGCCAAGTGTATAACTTGTTATGTGCTTGGGACTTCCAATATGCTTTACCAATGTATGATGTGTGCTTCTCTCTGCAGGCTGATCTGAATCAGAAAGAATCTCAAGTGGCTAAGCTCCAAGACAATCTCTTTGCAAAACACTGCTTCCAAGACCAAGGACGAGCTGACCCTTGGTTTAGCCAGCATGGAAAAAATTGAAGAAAGACTTCCAGAAGGAACGGGCGGATCGGGATGCAGAAAGAGCCGCTTTAGAGAAAAGGGTAGTCGATGTAGAGGCCGCTCTCAATCCAGTGTCAGAAGAGCTATCTGGATTAAAGCTGCAGATAAACGCCATGACTACTGATGTCTTTGGTAAGTACTCTTATCATAATTCCGAAAATGATATCTCCACAATCTTCCGGTTTAACCCTAGTTCCATTGACGCAGGAAAACATACTGCTCATCTTGGTGCTGATATGCAGAAGAAATTGAAGGCTGCATATACTCGTATAGAGCAGCTGTATACCGGCGCTCAAAGGATCATTTGTGCTGCTTCTCATAACAAACTGGCTCCCAAGTTGATCAATGAGACATTGGAAAAGTTATCAGTGCTACCCGCCCGGTTTGGAGAGCTCAAGAAATCAGCTGCCAGGGCGGGCGCTTTAATGGCATTAACTCGGGCGAAAGCTTGGGTACCTGATCTTGATCCGGCCGATGTGATGAACGGCTATCCAAGCATGAAGGAGGATGGATCGGAGTTCACAGATGCAGACTTGCGGGCTTTAACAAGAGAAATGCAGCCCTTGGCCAGCAAATTAGCCGATGAAGATGATTTGTCCCGCTATCAGGTGGGTTACGATGCTGACAATCGCCGGGTTAATACTCCGATCTATGAAGTGGAAGATCTCATCCTGCCCGTCCGTAAGCATACCTACGCCCCTAACGTTAAACCGTCTGAACTCATAAGCGATGAAGCTATTTTCCAGGCTTTGACAAAGATCAATTGGGCAACCACTGACTTCCAGCTGCTGGATGAGAACGAAGAAAAGACGGCGCAGGATGATCCACAACCATCTAGCCGGGCTGAAGCAGAGATATGAACCGGTGCTGGTTTAACATTCATTGTACCACAATTCTTGGCGAGGAGCATATATACTTTTGGGCTAAAAAAACGCCTTGTAATAGGATAGTCGAAACATTTGGTTATGTCTTCATGCGTATTACTTCTTCATAACATTGCTCAATCTGGCAGTTTCATAGTTTTTCTGCTTATGATGTTGAACAGTTTTATTCAACCTGTTTCTGCAGAAGACAAAATTCAAAGGGTCCTGGCAGTTTATTGCCGGACGGGTCATAATGCCCAAATACATGATCTAGGTTTATAACCTGAGCTGTATTAAAATATGAAACACATATCATACATGTGATATATAAATCGTGTCATTGGCTTAACCAACGTTTTGTAGTAAGGGCGATGATCCCAACTTGTGAGTATTGATGACTCCTGCAATATTTTGCCGGTTCATGATGAAACCATACCGGGTTGTGATAAACATTGGTTTAGCTACAAATTGTACTAGCGATTTGTAATCAAACCAGACCAGGTTCTGTGAACGCTGGTTTTTTAATGCTGGCGACTTGTAATCAACCACTCTACCGAATCAATGGATATCAGATTAACAATCTCTTTGAGAAGTAAAAAATCAGCAAGCAAAGAAAATGAAAACTTGTAGTCGAGGCTTTTTACGAGCTGCGAGGCTCAAAATTCGAGGCTTTTCATGGGCTACCAGGCCACTGAGTTGAACCATTTCACAATGCCTGTTAAGATGGTCCTCAATCCTTAACAAATCGTCGTTTTAACGTTGACAAATTCAGGGTCTGTTATAAGATTGACTTGTCAATCGTTCGATAGGTCATACCAGGTTTACCTGGGCGGAGTGACTTACTTGATGCAGGTAGGTTAACCCGGGGTTTTAGGTGTATACACCAGGCTTCCAAGCCGTGGCTTGATAGCCTATTACAAGGGCCTTAAAAGCTTGTTGCCGCTGTGCGATAAGAGCCCCCAAGTAACATTGTGAGCTGTACTCATCGGGTGCCTATGTTTGAGTTGTGCTATGCATCAAGCTCTCTTTTGCCCCTTACCATCATGTTGGCTTGATAGCCAGATTACCGAAGTGACCAGAGCTGTGCTCTTATGATGATATTGGCTTGATAGCCGGTCTAAGAGGGCCATAGGAACTCCGTCTTTACACACATAAGCCCCCATGTGACAAACTCTTATGAAAAAAGCAGCAGATACCCCGCTTTAACGGGGATGCCGGTTTATTATATTGATTATAATATATACATTGCGAATATATGTACATAAAGCGGAGCCTATGGCTCAGGTGTAGTAAGGCCGAAGATGAGCGATGTTCCACGGCCGTCGGGTCTCCTCCTCCGTGGTGCGTGAGTCCTTGTGTTCTCGAACGTCGACGAGGTAGTATGACCCATTGTGTAGATTCTTGCTGACCACAAAGGGTCTTTCCCAAGGCGGGGATAGCTTGTGCATATCTGTCTGGTCTTGGATGAGCCGGAGCACTAGATCACCTTCTTGAAATGTTCTGGTTTTAACTCGGCGACTGTGGTATCGACGCAGATCTTGCTGATAAATCGTCGATCGAGCTGCTGCAATGTCACGTTCCTCATCCAGCCGGTCCAACGCGTCTTGCCGCGCCTTCTCGTTATCAGCTTCAACGTAAGCCGCCACCCGAGGCGAATCATGACGGATGTCACTAGGGAGAACTGCTTCAGCTCCATATACCATGAAAAAAGGCGTGTAACCCGTGGACCTATTGGGTGTGGTGTTGATGCTCCATAACACAGAGGGCAATTCCTCCACCCAACAACCCGGCGTCCTCTGCAAAGGGACCATGAGCCGGGGCTTGATGCCTCTCAAGATCTCTTGATTGGCTCTCTTAGCTTGGCCATTGAACTGGGGGTGAGCCACTGAAGATACGTCAAGCCGGATGTGCTCTCGTTGACAAAATTCTTCCATAGCCCCCTTGGATAAATTGGTACCATTATCAGTTATCATACTGTGTGGAAAGCCAAACCGGAAAATCACCTTCTTGATGAATTGAACCGCCGTCGCTGCATCACACTTGCTGACTGGCTCCGCCTCGACCCACTTGGTAAACTTATCCACCACCACGAGAAGGTGGGTCTTATTATCTGGAGATCTCTTAAAGGGCCCAACCATGTCTAGCCCCCAAGTCACGAACGGCCAAGTAATTGGAATCATCCTCAATTCTTGAGCCGGTATATGAGCATGCCGTGAGAACTTCTGGCAAGCATCACACTCTTTGACCAGGTCCTCTGCATCAGCATGAGCTGTGAGTCAATAGAACCCATGAAGAAAAGCTTTAGCTACCAAAGATTTTGAACCGGCGTGGTGACCACAATCTCCTTCATGTATCTCCCGAAGAATCTAGTAGCCCTCCTCTGGTGACACACAGCGTTGAAACGCCTCGGATATACTGCAATGATGCAGTTCTCCATTGACAATAGTCATCGATTTGGATCGCCAGACTATCTGCCTAGCCAAGACTTCATCCTCTGGTAACTCACCTCGGTTCATGTACGCCAGATACGGGACTGTCCAATCCGGAATAGCATGAAGCGCCGCCACCAATTGAGCCTCCGGATCAGGAACAATCAAATCCTCTTCTGAAGGTAATTTCATCGATGGATTATGCAATACGTCCAGGAAGACATTAGGTGGAACCGGTTTACGCTGGGAACCTAGACGGCTTAATACGCGAGTCGCTTCATTCTTTCGCCGGTCCACGTGATCCACCTGATAATTCTTGAAACGTCCAGCGACAGCGTCCACCTCTCGATGATATGCTGCCATGAGCGGGTCCTTGGAGTCCCAAGTACCAGATACTTGTTGGGCCACCAGGTCCGAGTCACCGAAGCATTTAACCCGGCTTAGATTCATCTCCTTAGCCATCCGAAGACCATGGAGAAGAGCCTCATATTCGCCTGCATTGTTAGTACAAGGGAACATTAAACAGAGGACATAACAAAACTTATCACCTCGTGGGGAAGTTAATACAACTCCAGCCCCGAGCCCGCCAATTGCCTGGATCCATCAAAGTGAATAGTCCAGTACGTATGATCCTGTTTTTGCTCCGGTGCTTGCAACTCCATCCAATCGTTGATGAAGTTCACCAGCGCTTGAGATTTGATTGCAGTGCGAGGCAAATATTTTAGCCCATGTGGGCTAAGTTCAATGGCCCACTTGGCAACCCAACCAGTTGCTTCTCTGTTTTGGATTATATCTCCCAGAGGGGCAGAACTGACCACATTGATTGGATGGCCCTGAAAATACTGCTTAAGCTTCCGGTTTACCATGAAGACTCCATATACCAATTTCTACCAATGCGGGTATCTCTGCTTCGACTCAATGAGCACCTCGCTGATATAGTAAACCGGCCTTTGAACCGGATATTCGTTTCCTACCTCCTTGCGCTCCACTACAATGGCAACGCTTACAGCTCGGGCATTAGCAGCCATGTATAACAACAGTGGCTCATTATCAACTGGTGCAACAAGGATAGGCGGCTCTGCCAACTGCTTATTTAAGTCTTCGAACGCAGCATCAACAACATCACTCTAGACAAAGCGGTCTATCTTTTTCATCATTTGGTAATGTGGGATGGCCTTCTCTCCTAAACGGCTGATAAACCGGCTCAGTGCCGCAATGCGGCCTGCCAGGCGCTGGACATCGTTGATGCACGCCGGTTTAGCCAAGGATGTAATAGCCTTGATCTTCTCCGGATTAGCTTCGATTCCCCTATTTGACACCAAGAACCCCATGAGCTTGCCTGCTGGTACACCAAAAATGCACTTGGCCAGATTAAGCATCATCTTATAAACCCGAAGGTTATCAAAAGTTTCTTTCAAGTCAGCTATCAACGTCTCTTCCTTCCTGGATTTTACTACAATGTCATCCACATACGCATGAACGTTCCGCCCAATCTGCTTATGAAGACAATTCTGGAGACAACGCTGATAGGTCGCCTGGGCACTCTTGAGCCCAAAAGGCATGGATACATAGAAGAAGGCTCCAAAGGGAGTTATAAAGGCTATTTTCTCCTAGTCTTTAATTGCCATCTTGATCTGATGATAACCGGAATATGCATCCAAAAAACTTAAGCGCTCACAACCCGCCGTAGCATCAATGATTTGATCAATACGGGGAAGGGCAAAAGGATCAGCTGGGCAAGCCTTGTTCAGATCTATGTAATCAACACACATTCTCCAAGTGCCATTCTTTTTAAACACCAGCACCGGATTAGCCAACCACTCAGGATGAAATATCTCAACTATAATACCTGCCGCCAAGAGCCTGGTCACCTCTTCACCAATAGCCTCGCGCCTCTCTTCATTGAAGCGGCGGAGAAACTGTTTAACCGGTTTAAACTTCGGATCAACATTAAGAGTGTGCTCAGTGAGTCCCCTCGGTACACCTGGATGTCATAAGGTTTCCATGCAAAGATGTCACGATTCTCACGGATGAACTCGATGAGCGCGCTTTCCTATTTCGGATCCAGGTTAGCATTGATGGTAAACTGCCTGGATGAATCGGCAGGAAGAAAGTCAACCTGCTTGGTCTAATCAGCTGATTTGAACTTCAAGGCCGGATCATGCTCCGTAGTCGGTTTCTTCAACGGAGACATGTCTGCCGGATCAACATTATCCTTGTAAAATTTTAATTCCTCGGTTGCACAAACCGTCTCAGCATAGGTTGCATCACCTTCCTCGCACTCCAAAGTAATCTTATGGCTCCCATGGACCGTAATAGTTCCTTTATGACCTGGCATTTTGAGCTGCAGATAAACATAGCAAGGCCTCGCCATTAATTTAGCAAAAACCGGCCGCCCGAACAAGGTGTGATACGGGCTCTTGATTTTTACCACTTGAAAGGTTAAAGTTTCCGACCTTGAGTCATGCTCATCTCCAAAAGTGACCTCCAGGCCTATCTTACCGACCGGATACACCGATTTACCAGGTACCACGCCGTGGAAAAAAGTGTTGGACCGTCTGAGCTTCTTGTCCGTCAACCCCATGCGACGAAAGGTCTCATAATACAGAATATTGATGTTGCTTCCTCCGTCCATGAGCACCTTAGTGAACTTGTAACCCCCAACCTGAGGCACCACCACCAGAGCCAACTGACCTGGATTATCAACCCGGGGCAATGATCCTCCCGACTCCATACAATGGGCTGTTCCGACCAGCGCAAATAACGAGGCAGCACCGGTTCAACAGAGTGCACTGCCCTCTTATAAACCTTCTGATCACGTTTACATAAGCTTGTGGTGAAGACGTGATATTGCCCGCTACTCAGCTGCTTCGGATTTCTCTCATAGCCCGATTGTTGTTGTTGCTGATGATTGCTCTGATTATTATAACCGCCCTGGCCGTTCTGCTGGCTATGCCCGTTTTGATTGCCGTGGCCGCCCTGATTACCTTCGAATCCTGGACCGGAACCGCCTCCTTGATAACCCGGCCCGTGGAAGCCAGGGCCTGAACCACCGGACGATCCATGATCGTATTGGAACCGGTTTCTGAACTCCCTCATAATAAAGCCGTCCTTCCAGAGGTGCGCAGCTGGCTTTTCCTTCGTGACGTGCCTAGGGCAAGGCACATTCATCTAGCGCTCCAGATTAATGTTCGAGCCTCCGCCCCATGGTGGCGGTCTACCCTTGCGACGCTGGCCATCATCCTGTGCACTAGTGTTAGCCACAAAATCTGAACTGCTATCTGCCTTGCGCTTACCACTGTATCCCTGATTCGCCGGATTAGACTGTGGCGTTTTACTGTTTTTCTTTCCTTTCCCTGACTTCTCGTCATCAGACTCCGGATACTTGGTACTATCTAAATCTGCGTACTTCACTAGAGCGCCCATAAGTGTTCCCATGTCATCGCAATTATGTTTGAGCCGTCCCAACTTCAGCTTCAGAGGCTCGAACTGGCAATTGCCTTCCAACATCATAACCGTTGTGTCCGGATTGATGCGATTGGAAGAATGCAGGATCTTTGACACCCGGCGCACCCAATGACTCGTCGATTCGTTCTCCCCTTGAACGCAGGCAGCCAAATCTACGATGGACATGGGCTGCTTGCACGTGTCCTTGAAATTATTGATAAACCGGCGGCGCAACTCGGCCCATGATCCGATGGAATTGGGTGGTAAGTTTTTTAACCAAGTGCGAGTTGTGCCCTCTAACATCATGGTGAAGTATTTAGCACATGCCTCATCATCTACGTCCAGCATCTCCATTGCCATCTCGTAGCTTTCAAGCCATGTCTCGGGGGATAGATCTGCAGTGTAGTTGGGCACTTTGCGCGGTCCTTTGAAGTCTTTAGGCGGTCGTACATTGCGTAAAGCGGGGGTGAGACATGGTACTCCCAAGGAGGTGGAAGTAACCCCTGGCTCGACTGTGGTAGACGGACGAACCGGCGTCGGCTGGCGGTCTTCATATTGCGCTGCTAATTCGGCCTCGTGGAGCTGTCTGCCTTGATTCACCACCTCTTGAGCATTTGTACCCCCACCCGCTGGGTTATCTTTCCGCGGCGGGTTACGATTCCGTGCGCTACTTGACACAGCCGGTTCATCCATATGCCTGCTGTAACTCCGGCTTGGGTGTGGAGTAGAATGAATCCTCTCACGACTATGAGAGTAAGCCTGCTGTTGAGTTAAAGCTGTCTCCAGAAACTCCCTACCTCATCGCGCCTCCGCTGCTATAGGGGATCCCCCTTCAATGGGAAGGGCTGCCAATCGTGAAGCGGCCGCAACTATGTTATCCAAAGGGTTGGAGTAGTGACCAGGAGGCGTTGGCGCATCCTGTGATGGGACGACCTGACGGGCTGGATCTGCGGCCTATGGCTGGACCGATGCCCCTGTGCCAGGCACCTCTCCCCGGTTTACCCCCGGCTGGTTGCTGGTTCCCGCTCCTGGCGTACTGAAGAGGTTCCTCGCTTCGTAAACCAGTGGTAGGCAAGATTGGCGCCTTCTCCTCATTACGTCATTCGATGCAGTCTGATCCAATAGGAGCCGATAAGCCTGAGCATCTAGCTCGGCCTGCCTTGCGATCATCCTAGTATTCTCAGCAGCCAGGTCCAACTTAGCTTGATCTATTTGGCCCCTCACCTTAGCAACTTCTGCGTCGTGTTGTACCTTCTCGGCCTGGCCGACCTCCGTGGTTAGCAGCGCTGTAAAAGTGCCAACTAAAGCGGTCAGAACTTGAGCCGGTGGCTGAACAGGGCCTCCTGCCCCAGCTATCCCCGCCGTCGCCAGGTCGGATGTTAACGCTGCCGCAGTTGAAGATTGTTGCATAGATTATGATCCGGCCATGAAGACTGCGACCCGGCTCGGCGGATCAAGGGTGTCCGGAATACTGTCGCCATCGGAGCAGCCCCCAGCCCGGCCATCCTACAATAGATATAAAGACTCGGTCTCTCAAGTGGATGACTCGTCGTCGGAATAAACTATGGTATCGCCACCAGATTCAGATCCATCCTCAACTTGCGCTCCGTGAACCGCTCCCACGAAGACACGCTTCATGGCAAGTCGAATCCGGGATGGTCTCGCACGCTGAGCCGACTCGACGATGTTGGAGCAGATGTCCGGCTCAGGTCCCGGTTCGCCGATCTTGCCGATGAAAACGTGGATGCCACCAAAGGGGACCCGGTACCCGTACTCGATTGAATCGACCTCGGGACCCCAGCCTGCATCGTTGATGTAGAACTTGCCACGACGACTCTTAGTCATCCGTCCCACTGCATAGCCCTTGAGCCCTTCAAAGCTGCCCTTCAAGAACTCAAAACCATCGAGCGATAGCCCACGGTGGGCGCCAACTGTCGTGGTTTTGTCACTGCAGATGTCCTAGCAAAAGGACTTAGTCGTGGAGCCATCGCTACGGGTTAGCTTAAAGGGGTTAAAGCGGACAAGGACGCAAGGGTTTTTATACTAGTTCGGCCCTTCGATGAAGGTAAAAGCCTACGTCTAGTTTGGTGTGGTATTGCTAGGGTTTCGATGACCAGGGAGCGAATCCGCTTGCCTGTGTCTCGAGTTGTTGTTCCCCGTCCCTGAACCTTTGCCGGGTCGTCCCTTTATATACGCAGGATGACGCCCGGTCCGGTTTACAGAATCCCGAGGCCGGCTCATAAACGTGCCCGACTTGGTCTCTATCTTTCCTATCTTACAATACAAGTTACACGCCCTATGACGGTTTATACTTATGGGCCCTAACACTTCTTGGGCCATGGATCTCTAGTCTGTTATAATAAAGCGCCATGTTCTATGCCTTGTTGGGCTTCAGTAGAAGTAATCCTTATGGGCATAAACCAGCCCCTCCCTGGGTGGTTTATACCTAGTAGTTATATCCCTGACACCCTGGTCTTGTCCCGGTGATCCGGACAAGCCAGCGGCGGCTGAGGTACGCGCGGGGCCCGGCTCTGCTGATGTAGAATGACAAATAGGAAGGGAACCGCGAATATCTAGCAATTATTACAAGCCAAATTGTCCTTCAAGCATCAAACAGAAGTTTTAAACGCCTCCACGAGGCCCGTAACATGTCGCAAGAAAATGAATATAGGGAGGAGCACCGTCACTCACCAGCAGGCCCTTCCTTCAGCCTTAGGCGCCGCTACCAAGAAGCACTTCTCCGCCGAAGGCATTGCCACGCCCTGAGGAGTCGGCCTTGGCCACGGGATCGGTGGTGCCGTTGGCTGGGGGTGAGGGGTCGATGGCGAGGAACTTCTTCAACAAGGCCTACACATGGTCCTTCACGGCTTCAACAGCGGCCTCGTAGCTCTCCGCCTCCATGGGCTCTAGCAGTGCCCCAAGGTCGGTGTTGGAATTCTGCCAGCCAGAAACCACCTCCAAGCGCCCAGCCGTCAGGCGATGGTCGGCGCCTTGAAGGTCATCCTGGATCTGCGTCGGCGTGGAAAAAGCCTCCTTCAGGGTGCCGGGCGGAGCCGGAGGGCCGCGAGCTAGCGGCACGATCGGAGTAGGGGGATGTGGCGTGGTCAAGACCTCCTGAGCCCTGGCAGCGCCAGCAGAGGAGCTGATGATGGGTGCCTCCGGAGCCCGCTCAACCAAGGATGTGACCCCCACCTGAGGTTCGTCGACTGGGCCTTGTGACAGCAACCGAGCAGCAGAAGCAGGCGCTCCTCCGCCACCCGTCTGTGTCAAAGGGCGCGAAGACAAGCCACGCTGCTGGGCCTCTGATGCGGCTGCCTCCTCCCTCTTCTTCTTCGACAACGGAGTTGGCCTAGCAATGCAGGGGAAGACGTCAGGAATCAACAATGGAATCAATAACGAAGACAAAACTAGGCCAAAGTACTCACTGGTCCACGGCGGCGAAACCTCGCGGCCTCTTTAGAACCACGGAGCCCAGGGGCCCCGCAGCCTGCGCCGCGGGAGCGCGAGCCCCCAGAGCAGACGAGGCCGTATCAGCCGGCACAGTAGCAGCGTCGGGCGGTGCAGAAGCCGAGGCGCCACCTCGAGAGATTAGCACTGACCTTCCCTTCACCGGGACCCCAGCCGGCGGCTTCTTCGAGGGGGTGAGCTTGGACCTCATGACAACCTCGGCCGGGGGTGCCGCCTCCTTCACCGGGTGGTCGTCGGCATCATCGTCATCAGGCAAGGCGTGAAGGAGGTCGGCCTTGCATGGAGGGGAGGACACCCCGGTCCCCTCCGCAGTCACCTCTGAGTCATCTTCCCCCTCGAAGACAGCTCCACCGGTTCCGCTGGCACCTGCGCTTCAGGGGGCGCCAGGGGCACGAGCCCGCGCCCGTCGAAGGTGGGCACGGAAGCAACCACCGTCACCCCATCTTGGCGGCGGTACAAGGGGACATGAGTAGTAGGCGGATATCCCAGATCGTCCCCAACCAGGATACAGAGAGTTGCCCCAAGCTGTTCGACGGACAGTGCGTCACGGCGCAGTCGGAGGTTGTCTGCCTGGTCCCCGAGTGTCCACAAGGGGTGCGAGTGTGACGCCCGGGTAATCAAGCTACACTAACTCTCTAGTATGATGCCACGTCACCTCAGTTACTGTTGATAATCTCGCGTTACTTCAAAACCGATTCGAAATTCAAATTCAAAATAAAGGCAAACAACAAAAGTTTTGAAACATTAAAACTCAAATGTTCAGATTGTGGCAAATAATCCATACAAAATATTGGTGAATAAACCACACTTCTGTAATGAATTTAAATGCACTATATTAAGTAAAACAACAGCAAAACTATTATTTAAATGCTCTTAAAATAATAAACAAATACAAACTACTTTATTTAATGTGCAAACATATTTGTGGAAGTGGCATAATTACTAATGCTAAATTAGGTAGAACTTTCGTATAAAACAAAATTAAACTGGTAAATAAAATAAAACAGAAAAGAGAAAAAAACAAAAAAAACAAAAAATAAGAAAGAAAAACAAATAAAAGGAACCCCCGACGCTAACTGGGCCATGGCCCAGCCGGCTGACCCACCAGGCCACCCGCCAGGCCCAGCCCACCTCCACCTCTCCTTCCTCCTACAGAAGAAAGGTGATCGTGGAGGGCATCCAACCGGCCACGGCCGCGCCATGTCGCGTGTTGGCTATCCGCCACACCCCGACGTCCTACAAGACGCCCCTGTCCCCCCTCGACGAACCCTAGATCTCCATTTGCCCCTCTCCCTGCCCCCTCTCCTCGATCTGGAAGGACTCAAACTGCCGCCGCCTTGGAGCCCCTGCCCGCGTGGCCATCGTCGCCCCCGAGTTGTGAGAGGTTGTTCACGACAAGCGTCATCGTCTACTGCATCATCTACAAGGAGCAGCTCGAGCTCCTCGCCCCTGCATCGGGCTCTGTGTCTCCATCTTCAACCTTAGGCACCGAAGATCCCCGCCTTCGACCCGCGCCATCTCGAGCTTCCCTACCTTCCTCGAGCTCGCCTCCAACATCTCTGTGAGCCCCTCCGCCGCTCCACCCCGTCCCCCTGTCTCCCTATCACGGTAGTCTCCATAGCACTGTCCGTGCTCCCGCCTGCTCATTCCGCTCACGGTGCGCCCGCGCGGCCCATAGCTACTGCTGCTTCTAGCCGCTGCTCCGGCTAGCTGTCGCCGCACCGGCCAGCCACACCCCTCCGCCTCCGCGGGTGCCTGCTGTTCGCCCACGCCCGCCCGGCTGCGTCACCTAGCTCCGTTCGCCTCACCGCGCACCTGCGAGCGCGCCCAGCCACGGCGACCCGGCTCGCGCCGTGCACCCCCCGGCTTGCTGCTGTTGCTGGCTGCCACCGCCGCCGCCTCCTGCCAGTCATCCGCCGATCGTCGTTGACGGTCACGCCCAGCGCCCCCACCTCCCTATCTGGCCGCGCTGCCTTGGCCACCGTCGGTCGCTGCCGCGACCACCGCCCGGGCTCGCCCCGACTGGCGCTGACCGCGCCCCCGAAACCGCACGCCCGTTAGGCCTAGCTGGGCGTATGACATATGGGTCCAGCACCCCCCCAAATAAAAAAAATAGTTTTAATAATATTATTAATTAATTGGTAATTTAATTAATTAATTGCCAAATTAGCTAACTAATTAGTTAGTTAACTTAATTAAGCTAATAGATAAACCTAAACAGTCAATGACACGGGCCCCCACCCCCTGATTGACCAGTCAAACATTGACTGGTCAACTGGGCCCCCCTGGCCCACATGTCAATCTTTGTATACATTCTGTGTACACAGGGCTGGGTACCCATAGCATTTTGTCTATTAATTTCGAATTAATAATAATTTCAAAAAATGAATAAAACTATGAAAAATCATAGAAAATAATCCGTAACTCGGATGAAAATAATTTATATATGAAAATCGATCAGAAAAATATGACGAATCCGAATACGCCATTCGTTCGTTCACCACACGTCCCTAGAATAGCGAACATGCAACAATCCACATTCGGTTCATCTGTCCGGAAACGACAAACTTCAGGAAAACATTCCCGGATGTTTTCCCCCTTCGCCACTACCGCCTAGTACCGCGTTAGGTGACACGTAGCACTGCATTTTGCCATGTTATGCTTTGTGGTGCATTGTTTGCTTTATATTTATTGTTTCTCCCCCTCTTCTCTCCGATAGACATCGGGACTGAGACTGCTGACGGTGCCACTATGATCGACTGCTTCGACGATGACCCCTCCTTCTTGCCAGAGCAACCAGGCAAGCCCCCCCCCCCCCTTGATCACCAGATATCGCCCATTCTCTCTCTCTTATTCTTGCATTATAACTGCTACTGTTGATGAGTCGATGGCTCCTATTCTGTTGCATAGCCTGTCATTGTTGCTACAACTGTTGATACCTATACCCTGCTATCCTAATGATTAGTATAGGATGCTAGTATTCCATTAGTGGCGCTACATTCTTGTCCGTCTGCCATGCTATACTATCGGGCCATGATCAATCGGGTGGTGATCACGGGTATATACTATATACATACTTTACATGACACATGATGTGACTAAAGTCGGGTCGGCTCGATGAGTACCCGCAAGTGAATCAAATGTGGGGGCTGAAAGGATAGGTGGCTCCATGCAGGTAGCGGTGGGCCTGGGTTCCTGACGGCCCCGAGTGGATCTTTGCGGCGGAGCGACAGGGCAGGTTGAGACACCCGGTCGAGAGGTGGCCTGGCCTTGGTCGTTGTCCGCGGTTATTTTAGAATAACACGCTTAACGAGATTGGATATTTGATCTGAGTCCGGCCATTGGCCTATATGCACTAACTAGCTACGTGGCAATAGTTATGGACTCTCGACGTCGTGGTATCAGCCGAAGCCTTTTTGACGTCAGCGACTGAGCGGCGCGCGCCGGGTTGGACCGCGTAATGTAACTTCCTTAGTAATGGAGGTTGCTAGGTCTGCTCACTGGCCGCATACGCAATGTGCAGGTGTGCGTTGGGCGATGGGCCCGGACCCCTGTGCGCCTAGGGCTTAGACCGGCGTGCTGACCTCTCTGCTGTGCTTAGGTAGGGCAGCGACGTGTTGATCTTCCGAGACCGGGCATGACCCAGGAAAGTGTGTCCGTCCAAATGGTATCGAGCGTGCTGGGTTATGTGGTGCACCCCTGCAGGTAAGTTAATCTATTCCAATAGCCGTGTCCCTCGGTAAAAGGACGACCCGGAGTTGTATTCCGACCTCATGACAACTAGAACTGGATACTTGATAAATCACACCCAGATGAGTTCCAGATATAACTCGGTGGTTGCTCTCTCACAGGGTGATGAGTGGGAGGATCGCCGAGTAGGTTTATTGTATTCGATGTTACCTGGTGAACTTACTATCTATTCTATTCTATTGCTGCAAGACGAGGGCTCCGAGAAGCGAGGATACTTGTTACTTTCCAGCTACTCTCATCTACTGGTGCAAGTTGGAGGCTTCCAGAAGCGTAGCCTTCTATAGGATTAGCTATCCCCCTCTTATTCTGGCATTCTGCAGTTCAGTCCACAGATTTTACCCCTTTATACAGATACCATTGCATATGTAGTGTAGATCCTTGCTTGCGAGTACTTTGGATGAGTACTCACGGTTGCTTTGTTCCCCCTTTTCCCCCTTTCCCCTTTCTTCTCGGTTGATGCAACCAGATGGTGGAGTCCAGGACCTAGAGGATCCCAAGGATGTTTCTACGTGGAGTTTGGCTTCGAGGAGTAGTTAGGAGGTCCCAGGCAGGAGGCCTTGCCTTTTTGATCATTGCTGTTTTGTGCTAGCCTTCTTAAGGCAAATTTGTTTTAACTTATGTCTGTACTCAGATATTACTACTTCCGCTGACTCTTGTGTAACCGAGCTTTTGTATTCAAGCCCTCGAGGCCCTTGGCTTGTAATATAAAGCTTGTATTATTTTAATTTGTGTCTAGAGTTGTGTTGTGATATCTTCCAGTGAGTCCCTGATCTTGGTCGTACCCATTTGCGTGCAAGATTAGTTTACGGTCAAATCGGGGGCATCACAAGTTAGTATCAGAGCCGACTGCCTGTAGGAATCCCCCTTTCCAACTCCTTGGCTGAAGTTGAGTCTAGGCTCTGAAAAACAAATTTACTAACTTGTTGTGTGGCTTACGGGCCCACAACACCATTGGGTGGTATTAGGATCTTTTATTTCTCGACCTATACTCTGGGACTCTGATCTCTCTTCTATTCGGGTTAAAAGATTTTACTAACTCTGACTCTAGGTTCTCGTAACTATTTCTCCCGGATAGCCCTTATTCCGGAAGATCACGTGCTTCGTCAGATGATTATGAGGATATGCCTCGATATTTTCCCGAGACCCTTGTGCTCATCGCCTTTGTAAATCACTACCACCGATATATCCCTATGGATATGTGCATGCACTTGTCATTCTCATGATCATTCCTCGTCGCTCTTGTTATTACAAGATGCCTCGAAATATTCTCCATGGTTCCGAGAATCCTTTGAGTTTACTGTCTTGCAGTTTTATTCGCATGAAAACCCTTACGGTTATTTCCTCACATTTATCGAGGACTGTCTCACAAAATTATTCGGAATACTTTTTGATCTTTCGAAAATCCTCTGCCACATGTTACTCTTGAAATTCTTGCCTGCTTGCATTATGGTTAATTCCATAAGACTAGTAGTCTTTGTTAACATCCCTTGTCTTAGCCATTTTGAGCCTATTGATTCAATGTGTGCGTATGCACGCAGTCATCAGGTTATCCTTTTTAAAATTATCTTTCCGGCTCAGCCGTCATTCCGGACATGAGTTGGTTTTTGGCAATTCAAACCTTTATTGATTGTCCAACTAAGTGTTTTCAACTTATCCATCCTTGATCAGAGCGTCTGCTTCTGATCCTTCGTTTTGGAAACCATAATTACTTTCTATTTAAGCATCAGACTAATAAGGTGATTCTTGAATCTAAGGCCTCTGCATTCTTTCTTCCTCTGAGTGAGTACCGATACTCACATCAGCTCCGTTGTGGATCGCCCGATCCATTGTTGGATTGTTATCCGACAATGTCCTTCATATTCAATCACCTTGTGAGTTCATCCCCTGATACATAATGCCTTTGGTAAATTGTATCCTCTGCTTGCCCAACCATGCTCTGCTTTCGAGCTTGAGTATTTACTATTGAAACTTGTGGTATATGTTACTAAGATGCCCAACGGGTTGAACCTATGCCTTCCCCTAATCCGTGAGAACCCAAAAGTTTTCACTAGTCATACTCTTCCGGTGTTCTACCAGATAAAATTTCAACACTACAAAGGCGAGAGGTGAATGAAATAATATGCATTAAGGAAGTGGGAGTCGACCTTGAACTTTGTGTTCATGCCCATGAAAATGATGTAGACCGTCTCAGAAGCTTCTTGCAAAATGATTATCCACCTGTATGATTCTTTCAGTATTCTTGAATTGATTCCTTACAGTTATGGTTCCGACCATGTTGTCCTGATCTAATATATCTGATGGGAATTCATTCCAGTGCCTCATCTATTTTGGCAAGGTTGAAGTATCTACTGTCGCAGGCCAATGACCCAGTTCTACTTCTGTCATGTTCTACCTTCGAGTATTACCCCCTGGTATCTCGAAGATGTCTTGCCATTACACCACCTCTTGCTAACTTTGTTGAAGTAATGTCTTTCCTTGTCATAATCACTCTACGGGTTCTGGGTTGTTGTCAACCGAGGACACCGACTAGTGAAATTATTCCGCACTACAAGTCAAATACCCCTAGTATTTTTATTGGGAAATTATGAACTCAAGCTGGTCATTCCTAGACTATCGACTGCATCCTGGTCTTGCTATCTTTGACTGTGCTACCTCGTCCTTCTCTGGTGCACGAATTCTTTAGTGTGTGAGCACGACTTACGTCGAGCTTTCAACATCATGTTGCTTGTCTTGAACGTTAACTTTGGTTCCGACCTTGCATCTTATATATTGATCCTATAACTTGCCATTCCGTCATTCCCTTGCTTGTTGCCGTTGTTGTTTGATTACATCCCCTTGAAACCTCCCGGCAAATATGTCGGATCTCCTCCAACACTTTGACTTCTTCCGAGATGTAAAGTGTGTTCATGATGAGAAATACCCTCCTTTCCCTCGATGATTTTTATTATCATCGACAACACCCTTGACTTCCTTTCATCGCGAACTTGTCCACGTTATGAATACAACTTGCTCTCCAGCTAGTGTGGTATTCTGCCTTGAAGTATTATTGTATTTTATGTCGAGAATGTTGAGGGATTGTTCCACCTCTTAGAAATCTCGGTACGATGATATTTCTCACCATCGCCATTCTTCCTTGGTCCCCGTGTTGTTTTTAACCGGGATACCAATATGCTAACGATGCTGCTTGAGTTATGTACTTCTAGCAACCCTATTGTAATGCCCATGATGGGACTATATCTCCTACGTGTCGAGGCACGACTTAAAGATATAAGCCCATTCTAGAATGATCGCAAGTTTGGTACCTTTGCACATCTCATGTAAAAATAGGGATGGAAAAAACTGAAAAGATAGTTGGCTTACACTCGCCACGTCACACAAATTCATTACATGTCCAAACATCATTCAAATAAACATCACAACCCATCTAAGGGTAAGATCCAAATGACAAGATACCAAACATAACATTAAACCACAGGTCTAGATCGAATCCTAGTAGAAGCTCAACTGATCAACCGGATAGTTCACGTAGTAACGGCTACGCTCCTCGTCGTACTCCCAGTCTAGCTAAGTGCCATCGCCTGTGTAGCCCACCATCGTACCTGCAACTTGGGTGTTGAAGTAACTGTGAGCCACAGAGGACTCAGCAATCCCGTTCTCGGGTAACACGACTATTCAAGCCTTGGGTGTGGGACAAGGCTGAAGAAAGAACAAGAGTCTGCAGCAGCACTAGCCTAGCTTACGTAAAAGAGAGCGAGAAGAGAAGGTGCCTCGGTCGAGAGATGATCACGAAGTGATCCTAACTAAAGCAAGTCAAACATAACCCCACCGTGTTCACTTCCCGAAACCCTTTCGGAAAATGACCGTAACGGTACTCACGCTGGTAGTGTATTGGAACATGGTGTCAAGTTTTCTACAACCAGATATTAACAAGCTCCCATCTGCCACATAACCGCGGGCATGGCTTTCAGAAGTTCATAACCCTGCAGGGGTGTTCTAACTTGGCCCATGACAAGCCCACGATCCGCGGAGTCGCAACTCCAAGGTGGGAAGGCCCGAGTATTCTCGGAATCCTGTGCTCAAGATACTCCGACTAAGGTAAGGCTAATCCAGCAAATCCTCCCGGCGTGCCGACACCCTGACAATAGCCGCGCGTATCTAGTCTCAGGCTACGACCGGATGAGACATCCTACAGGTGTATACCAATCCTCGAGTTTCCTCGTGGTGGCCCTGCAGTCCGCTCAGTTCGGACCAACACTCATGTGGAGCACTGGCCCGGGGTTGTTGATTAAGAACTCGGGTTTGCAAGACCCTATGCAAGTTTTTAGTTGTTAGGCGAATAGTACCAATGTTGGGACTTGCTGGAAAAGACTTAGCACTTAGCGGTTTATCGAGGGGGTCCCATAACCCCAACCGTGTGAGGAACGCATAATCAAGGAACATAACACCGGTTTATACGGTTCCTAGGGCGGCATGAGTGGAACAAAACACCAAGCAAAAGGCTTAGCCTTCCACCCATTACCAATATATAGATGATTTCATTTAATAATTAATATAGTGTGATATAACCCAACAAACTTCAACAAGAAGCAAGAATCTTCAATCTTCACTTGCAACTAGCAATGCTATAAGAGGGGCTGAGCGAAGCCTACGTATAGCCAATCAATGGTTTGCATAGGTAGGGTGGTTAAACAGGTTCATGGTTACAATAGGAGGCTGACAGGAAAACATGGGCATCGAGGCAAAACTATAGATTGAGACTTCTAGCAATAGGCAAAGATAGTAATGTTATCGGGGTTCGGTCATCTTGCCTGAAGAGTTGTCAATGGGATCGTAAGAGGGGTCCTCGTTCTCAACCTCGGTAGTAACCTCGTGCTCGTACTCGTACTCGGTCTCAGCTTCCGGCTCTACTCAAACACAAGAACACAAGGCAACGAATCAAACAAGATGCAATGCGCAGAAAAATTACTGGATGCATGACTGATGCACTATGGAAGCAAAACAGATGCACTAAGGAAGCACAGAAAGTCTACTTAGGAAGGACAGTGTTACAGCACAACAATATGCATCAAGCAAAATGCTTCAAAACATGATAACATGAGGATATTATGAATCTACATGCAAAAACACACAAGTTACATATAGGACTTGCTCAAAACGGAGCAACGGGCTAAAAGTTACACCCGAAACAATAAATAAGCACAAGCTGAAAATAACAGCCACATAGCAACTTCGGGGCAAGAGATAAATGGCCTACAGCACTCAAACATCATGGCTAGGAGCATGGACATAAACTAGACATACTCTACAACAAACAAATCCATTGGAGCATCCCCAAAGGAGCCATGGATCAATAGCAACAAGCTATGACATATTGAACTTGACAACAAAAACCTGACAGCAGTAATTTGTTGCAACTTGGGAGCAAGAGTTAAATATGCTACAGCCACCCAAATAAGCATGTGAGAGCATGAATGGATAGCCAACAATATATACAACAAGGAATCATCAAGAGTCATCCCAAAACTAGCATGGATTTGCCTAGAACAACAAGCAAACATGGCATCTGGAAATTAAAGATTCCAGACTTAGTCAAATTTCACTAAGTGTTAAAACAACAGTTTCATCATGGCATCTCTGAGAGCAAGTTTAAGTCACCTCAAAGCAAATCATGGCAAGTGGTAAGCACCACATCAAAGTACACATGATGGTGAATCCAAAACATCTAAGCATGCATCAAGGGGACAAACACATCAATAGCAATGAGCTCCTCTACGAGGCATCTCGTAACAAGTTTAACGACATAACAGCCACATAGCACTTTGCAAAGGAGATAAACATGGCAAGATGAAATCTATCATGCAAGCTAAAGCACCCAACTTGTAGAGCATTTCATGATGAACATGTGGACATATCATTTGCATCATTTGGATAAACATGCACCAAGTTATCACATTGCAAAGATGGCATGAAAACAACTACAAACAGCAGTTTATAACGAGTAGCCCTCTTCCCACAGATATTTAAGCATCTATATGGCCTCAAACATGCATGGCACAATGGAACAAAACGTAGTACATGTCTCCACGATCATTCTGACATATCATTTGCTCAAATCGGACCATCACACAAAAAGTTATCACCATTGCAAAACAGCATCAGACAACTAAAATCTACAGGACTTAGTGAAAAAAACTACCTCGGTCAAAGTCAAAGTGGGCTGGAATCGCGGATCGGGCCGGGGTTCGCGGATCGGGCTGGATCCACCGCGGCCTCGTGCGGATCGGGCGGGATCCGGGCGAGCGGTTAACGGGCCCGTAGCCCACTAGGGTTCGGCCCAGGCGGGGCGACGAACTGGATCGGGGCAGCTGCTTCCCTTCGATCCGATCTGGTCGCGGCGGCGGCTCTGGCCCTGCGAGCTCGGCGGCGGGGCCGGTGGGTGGAGCGGTGGAGCGGCCCTGGCGGGAGCGGGGCGCGGCGGTGGAGGCGGCCTGGCCCGGTGGCGGGGCGGTGGCCGGTCGCTGGCGAGGCGAGGTGGCCCGGCAGGAGGCGTGGTGGTCGGAGGCGGTGGCGGCCGGAGGCGAGGAACGGGAGGAGGCGGCGGGGACGGCGCCGGCCGGTGAGGCTTGAGGAGGCGGCGGCGAGCTTCTCCGGCGGGGGAGGCCGGCGGCGGGGAAGAAAGGGGCGGCGGCCGGAGGTAGGAGATGAGTCGGGCACGGGCCCGCGCGTCAGATCGGAAGCACGGGGGCGGCATTACGGAAGCACGGCGACGAGCTCGGAAGCACGGTTTCTGGGACGTCGGAAGCACGAATTTTCAACGATGGAAGCACCGCGGATCAACGGTGGAAGCACCGGCGGCGCACTGTGGAAGCATTAGGGTTTCAGACGCGAAAATTGGGGGAGATGGACGTTTTTATAGGCACAAGGAGCTAGGGTTGTCCAAATGAGGTGAGGTTTTCAGCCACATGATCACAATTAGATGGCCTAGATGAAGGGAGGGGTTTGGGTTGGTTCGGTGGGCTGTTGGAGGGGTGTCTTGGGCCTCAAAGAGGGGGTACTTTCAGCCCACGAGAATAACTGTTGGGGTAGCAGACGAACTCCAAACGCGACGAGATTTGACAGGCGGGTTACACACACCAAAACAACAACACACGACAAGACTCACACCAAAACGGAAACTTTACACGGCCAAACACCAAAGTAGGTCTCGGGATTCCACGGACACGTGAGAGAGCTCCGGAACTCGAAACGAACAACTGAAAGGAACGAGTGGGACCGGATGCAAACGACAACACAAATGCAATGCAATGCACATGACAACATGATATGAATGAATGAACACACGCACACGACAAAAAGACGAAAACCCGAAAAGACAAAGAACCCGGAATGGAATAGATGGAGCCAAAGATATATATATATATATATATATATATATATATATATTGCCCAAAAGGGAAAGTATTACATCCGGGGCATTACAAACTCTCCTCCACTACAAAAATATCTCGTCTCGAGATCTAGGACTGGAAAAAGGAAGGGTACTCGGAACGAAGTTGATCTTCTTGTTCCCACGTAGCTTCTCGGTCGGTATGGTGTGACCACTTGACTTTCAAGAATTTGATGGACTTGTTGCGGGTCTTGCGCTCGGTTTCTTTGCGAATGGCAACTGGATGCTCTCGGTAAGACAAGTCTTGTTGAAGATCAATCTCTTCAAACGGAATCATGCGTTCAGGAGTCTTGAAGCACTTGCGGAGTTGAGACACATGAAACACATCATGAACATTGGCGAAGTTGGAAGGGAGCTCAAGTTGATAGGCTAGATCGCCTCTTTTGCCAAGGATCTTGAAAGGCCCGATGTATCTAGGAGCAAGCTTTCCTTTGATACCGAATCTTTGGGTGCCTTTCATAGGAGAAACACGGAGATAGACATGATCACCAATGTTGAAGGCCAAATCACGATGCTTGCCGTCATAGTAGCTCTTCTGACGCGACTGAGCGGCCTTGAGATTCTCACGTATGAATTTGCACATTTCTTCGGCTTCTGAGATCAAGTCATTGCCAAGAAGTTGACGTTCACCAGTCTCGGACCAGTTGAGAGGGGTACGGCACTTTCTGCCATAGAGGATTTCAAACGGAGCTTTGCCGACACTTTCTTGAAAGATGTTGTTGTAAGAGAACTCGGAAAATGGAAGGCAATCTTCCCATTTCATGCCAAAAGATATGACACAGGCTCTGAGCATGTCTTCTAGAATCTGATTCACTCTCTTGACTTGACCACTAGTCTGAGGGTGAAAAGCAGTGTTGAACCTGATCTTAGTGCCCATGGCAGACTGAAAGGAGTCCCAGAACTTAGAAGTGAACAAACTTCCACGGTCTGAGGAGATAACTTGAGGAATTCCATTTAAGGACACAATTCTGGAAGTGTACAACTCTGCCAATTGAGCTGCATTGATTGATTCTTTGACTGGAAGGAAGTGAGAGACTTTGGTAAGCTTTTCAATCACCATGAAGATAGAATCATTCCCTCTCTTGGACTTAGGAAAACCAGTGACGAAATCCATTTCAATGTGGTCGAATTTCCACTCGGGAATAGGAAGAGGTTGGAGAAGACCGGCTGGACGTTGATGCTCTGCCTTCACTCTTCTGCAGACATCACATTCATTCACGAATTGGGCAATCTCCCTTTTCATGCGTGTCCACCAGTAAGATTGCTTGAGGTCTTGGTACATCTTGGAACTGCCAGGATGAATGGACAGGAGGGAATCATGTGCTTCGTCCATTATGAGCTTCCTGAGATCACCTTTGGGAACCACAAGTCTGTCCTCGAAGAACAAGGTATCTCTCTCATCAACGCGATAGCACTTGTATTTTGGAGTACCCTTTGCAATACCATGTTTCACCTTCTGCACCATAGCATCACTGAGTTGGGCGTCACGGATCTGATCTTCCAAGGTAGGAGCAACTTGAAGATTTGCAAGAAAACCTTGCGGAACAACTTGGAGGTTGAGCTTCCTGAATGCTTCACAAAGCTCAGGCTGGAACGGCTTGATAAGAAGGCTATTGCAATATGCCTTTCTGCTCAAAGCATCTGCAATCACATTTGCCTTACCAGGTGTGTATTACTCTTGGATCATCTCAACCCAATGAGTCTGGCGGAGGTTCAGATTCGGCTGTGTGAAGATGTACTTCAAGCTCTTGTGATCGGTGAAGATGTTGACTTTTCTGCCCAACAGAAGGTGTCTCCACGTAATCAAAGCATGTACCACAGCTGCTAGTTCAAGATCATGTGTGGGGTAGTTCTTCTCACTTGGCTTCAGTTGACGAGAAGTGTATGCCACAATTCTCTTATCCTGCATAAGCACACCACCAAGTCCTTGAAGAGAAGCATCACAGAATACTTCGTAGGGCTTGGACTCATCTGGAGGAGTTAGAACTGGAGCAGAGATGAGCTTTTCTTTGAGAGTTTTGAATGCCACTTCACAATCTGGAGACTAGTAGTACTTGACATTCTTCTGCAGCAAGTTGGAAAGAGGCTTGGCAATCTTGGAGAAGTTCTCAACGAACCTTCTGCAATAGCTGGCAAGACCAAGGAAGCTTCGGAGTTGCTTGACGTTCTGAAGAGGTTCCTAGTTGACAATTGCTTCAACTTTCTCGGGGTTTACCGCAATACCGTCAGCGGAGATGATATGGCCCAGATATAAGACCTTATCGAGCCAAAATTCGCACTTGGAGAACTTGGCATAGAACTTATGTTCACGGAGTCTGTCGAGAACCAGACGGAGGTGCTTCTCGTGATCTTCTTCATTCTTGGAAAATACCGAAATGTCATCCAAATACACAAGCACAAACTCGCCGGTGTAGGGGTTGAGAATGTAGTGCATCATTCTCGAGAAGGTAAGTGGAGCATTGGCGAGACCAAAAGACATGACTGTATACTCATATGAGCCGTAGCTCGTTCTGAAGGCAGTATTGGGGATATCTTCTTCTCGAATGCGAATCTGGTGATAGCCCATTCGGAGATCAAGCTTAGAGAACACTTTAGCTCCTTTGAGCTGCTCGAACAGTTTGTTGATGTTGGGGAGCAGATACTTGTTCTTTATTGTCTTCTTGTTCAATGGCCGGTAATCAACACAGAGGCGCTCCGTGCCATCCTTCTTCTTGACAAATAAGACACCACAGCCCCAAGGAGACGTACTAGGCCTGATCAGACCCATACGCTCCTGTTCATCAAGCTGTTTCTTCAACTCCTTCAACTCTTTAGGAGAGAGCTTGTACGGACGCCGACATGCTGGCTCAGTACCAGGCTCGAGTTCAATGACGAATTCCACTTGACGGTGTGGAGGCATGCCTGGAAGTTCTTCAGGAAAGACGTCTTCGTATTCGTTAACCACCGGAATTTGAGATATGGCACTCATTTCGCCCTTGTCATTGAGAGAGAAAAGCCTAATTGTGTTTTCCCGAGAGGCGAAGATAATCACATCTTCATCGGAATGAGTCATCTTGACTTCCTTGTTTGCACAATCAATTTGAGCATCATGCTGAGAAAGCCAGTCCATTCCGAGGATAAGGTCGATGTCGGAATTGCCGAGAACCACCGGAGAGGCCAGAAATCGATAATCACCCATGCGAATAGAAACATCCGGAGCATATAATCTTGAAGTCATGCATTTGCCCGGAGAAATAATTTGCAACTCCTTTGGTAGGGCAATGGTGCCCACATTGTACTTGGATGCAAATGGGAATGACATGAAGGAATGTGAAGCACCCGAATCAAACAACACTTTTGCAGGAAAAGAGCTCACTGGAAGGTTACCCAAAATCACATCAGAAGAATTCTCCACTTGGGCTGCATTCATCAGATTCACTCTTGCTGCCTTCGGATCATGCTTGACCATAGCGGTACTGACAGGAGGAGGAGGCGGAAGGCGCCTCGGGTTGTTGCACTTGTTGGAATAATGACCCTTCTGGCCACACTTGTAGCAAGTGACCTCAGAAAGAGGACGAGTAGGAGGAACACTTGGTCTTGGAGCTTGGAACTGCGACTTGGACTGCTTGCTTGGGTTGGGTGGGTAGGAGAAACCACGACCACCAGCTGAGTTCTTGTTGTTGTTGTAGGGAGCTCGGATCACTGGAGGAGGAGGAAGCCAAAATTTCTGTTGCTTCGCGACCACTTGAGAAGATGAGGAGGAGTGAACAGCATCTCGAATCCTCTTTTTGGAAGCCTCCATCTTGAGCTGGGCTGCCTCTTGCTTAAGCGCCATGTTATAGTATTTATCAAACTCATCAGGCTCGAACAAGGTGAGAGCAAGTTGAAGTTCATCCTTCAGACCTCCACGGAACTGATAGTTCTTGCTCTTGGCATCTGGTATGTCTTGCTTGGCATAGCGGGCAAGGTTTTGGAACTTCACATTATACTGGTAGACAGTCATAGAGCCTTGCTTCAGGTTGCGGAATTGCTCACGCATACCCTCGATGACACTTGTTGGAATGTGGTGAGAGCGAAAATCCTTGCAGAAATCATCCCAAGAGATCACACGCCCTTCTCTAGAGTCTTTGTACTGCTGCCACCAGTCAGCTGCTTGGTCCTTGAGTTGGAAGGCTGCAAATTTCACATAGTCCTCAGGCCTTACGTTGCTGCACTCAAAATGCTTCTTGATATCAGTGATCCAATCTTCAGCATCGAGAGGGTCGACACAGTAACTGAAAGCCTTTGGTTGATTGGCCAAGAACTGGTTGAGCGTAGCATGGTGCTGTTGGTTGAAGAAATTGCCTTGGTTCCCTGGAGCACCCTGATTTGCTTGATTTGCTTGCATTTGCTGCATCATCTGCATCAACATCTGGGTGTTCTGGTTCGTAGTTTGCATAATCGCTCTCCAGGCCTCAGACGGAGGAGGAGGGGAAGGAGGACGGTCAGGAACCTCTTCACCCTCTGGGTTAGCGTTGGGAACTCGTTTCGAAGCCATCCTGAAAGAGATGACCACCAATCAGCAATTTGATTGAAAGAAGACATAAGCTGAAACAACGGATAGAATGCAACATAGTCTTCACAAGAATCATTCGAACAAGAGGAACGAATGAAATTCTCAGCTTAATGATAACAACAATCTTCACGAGAAGCCACTGGGAGAAAAAGGTAAATAAGAAAAACAACAAGGTGCAGATAGAACAAACACAAGATAGGAGCTTCATTCGACATCTTTGTGCTGAAAGCTTATGGAACGTGTTACGAAAGGATTTTGCAATCCCCGGATCAGCATAGCCAAGGACCCTTTAAGATGCAACTCCCGATCGGAACATCGGCCATAAAACCACTTCACTCAATGTAGAACCCCAAACTCCGTAACCTGCATTCGTTGGAAGAATGCCTACGATCTACTGGATGAACCCACCTATTAATTTCCGAAAGTTTCCAGTTATGCAATCAGGTGTTGGGGATACAGGGGAAGCATCGCGCACACAACTCTAATCCTACATCCAGCTGTATCCATCCTTCAACACATAACCAGTCTTTCTCGGAAATCGTCTACCTCGGACCTTCGAAAAGCATCAACTATACAAAGCTATGGCAATACTCCCGAACTACCTCCCCAGTACTTGGTGATGTCGGGGTTATCTTACCACTAACCGTATAAGAGAGTTTTCGATGTCGGCCGTCTTAAGTATTCTAGTACTGTCGCGATATGCTTGTGACGACAATACCCCGAAGCTCAACTCCCCGGGACACTGCCACAACCCCTAATGTCGGGAGGCATCGAGAACAATATTCTCGTCACAAAGACATCGAAACAATCCAACAATACTCGCGAGATTCCTAAAAAAAAATTGGTGCAATTTTTGAAAGTAGAAGAGGCAAGAGTAGTCGTCAGGAGTCCTCACCAGAGTGAAAAGAGATGAGGAGCAAAGAATTCCTACTCTCCGATATAAATATAGGACTCAAAATATTTTAAGTGTGTGTCTAGACTCGACCGTCAACGATTCGATCAATCAGTGGGGGCTTCTAGGTCGGAGAAGGCTCTGATACCAACTTGTAATGCCCAGGATGGGACTATATCTCCTACGTGTCGAGGCACGACTTAAAGATATAAGCCCATTCTAGAATGATCGCAAGTTTGGTACCTTTGCACATCTCATGTAAAAATAGGGATGGAAAAAACTGAAAAGATATTTGGCTTACACTCGCCACGTCAAACAAATTCATTACATGTCCAAACATCATTCAAATAAACATCACAGCCCATCTAAGGGTAAGATCCAAATGACAAGATACCAAACATAACATTAAACCACAGGTCTAGATCGAATCCTAGTAGAAGCTCTACTGATCAACCGGATAGTTCACGTAGTAACGGCTACGCTCCTCGTCGTACTCCCAGTCTAGCTCAGTGCCATCGCCTGTGTAGCCCACCATCGTACCTGCAACTGGGGTGTTGAAGTAACTGTGAGCCACAGAGGACTCAGCAATCCCATTCCCGGGTAACACGACTATTCAAGCCTTGGGTGTGGGACAAGGCTAAAGAAAGAACAAGAGTCTGCAGCAGCACTTGCCTAGCTTACGTAAAAGAGAGCGAGAAGAGAAGGTGCCTCGGTCGAGAGATGATCACGAAGTGATCCTAACTAAAGCAAGTCAAACATAACCCCACCGTGTTCACTTCCCGAAACCCTTTCGGAAAATGACAGTCACGGTACTCACGCTGGTAGTGTATTGGAACATGGTGTCAAGTTTTCTACAACCGGATATTAACAAGCTCCCATCTGCCACATAACCGCGGGCACGGCTTTCAAAAGTTCATAACCCTGCAGGGGTGTTCCAACTTGGCCCAGGACAAGCCCACGATCTGCGGAGTCGCACTCCAAGGTGGGAAGGCCCGAGTATTCTCGGAATCCCGTGCTCAAGATACTCCGACTAAGGTAAGGCTAATCCAGCAAATCCTCCCGGCGTGCCGACACCCTGACAATAGCCGCGCGTATCTATTCTCAGGCCAAGACCGGATGAGACATCCTACATGTGTATACCAATCCTCGAGTTTCCTCGTGGTGGCCCCGCAGTCCGCTCAGTTCGGACCAACACTCTTGTGGAGCACTGGCCCGGGGTTGTTGATTAAGAACTCAGGTTTGCAAGACCCTATGCAAGTTTTTAGTTGTTAGGCGAATAGTACCAATGTTGGGACTTGCTGGAAAAGACTTAGCACTTAGCGGTTTATCGAGGGGGTCCCATAACCCCAACCGTGTGAGGAACTCATAATCAAGGAACATAACACCGGTTTATACGGTTCCTAGGGCGGCATGAGTGGAACAAAACACCAAGCAAAAGGCTTAGCCTTCCACCCATTACCAATATATAGATGATTTCATTTAATAATTAATATAGTGTGATATAACCCAACAAACTTCAACAAGAAGCAAGAATCTTCAATCTTCACTTGCAACTAGCAATGCTATAAGAGGGGCTGAGCGAAGCCTACGTATAGCCAATCAATGGTTTGCATAGGTAGGGTGGTTAAACAGGTTCATGGTTACAATAGGAGGCTGACAGGAAAACATGGGCATCGAGGCAAAACTATAGATCGAGACTTCTAGCAATAGGCAAAGATAGTAATGTTATCGGGGTTCGGTCATCTTGCCTGAAGAGTTGTCGATGGGATCGTAAGAGGGGTCCTCGTTCTCAACCTCGGTAGTAACCTCGTGCTCGTACTCGTACTCGGTCTCAGCTTCCGGCTCTACTCAAACACAAGAACACAAGGCAACGAATCAAACAAGATGCAATGCGCAGAAAAATTACTGGATGCATGACTGATGCACTATGGAAGCAAAACAGATGCACTAAGGAAGCACATAAAGTCTACTTAGGAAGCACAGTGTTACAGCACAACAATATGCATCAAGCAAAATGCTTCAAAACATGATAACATGAGGATATTATGAATCTACATGCAAAAACACACAAGTTACATATATGACTTGCTCAAAACGGAGCAACGGGCTAAAAGTTACACCCGAAACAATAAATAAGCACAAGCTGAAAATAACAGCCACATAGCAACTTCGGTGCAAGAGATAAATGGCCTACAACACTCAAACGTCATGGCAAGGAGCATGGACATAAACTAGACATACTCTACAGCAAACAAATCCATTGGAGCATCCCCAAAGGAGCCATGGATCAATAGCAACAAGCTATGACATATTGAACTTGACAACAAAAACCTGACAGCAGTAATTTGTTGCAACTTGGGAGCAAGAGTTAAATATGCTACAGCCACCCAAATAAGCATGTGAGAGCATGAATGGATAGCCAACAATATATACAACAAGGAATCATCAAGAGTCACCCCAAAACTAGCATGGATTTGCCTAGAACAACAAGCAAACATGGCATCTGGAAATTACAGATTCCAGACTTGGTGAAATTTCACTAAGTGTTAAAACAGCAGTTTCATCATGGCATCTTTGAGAGCAAGTTTAAGTCACCTCAAAGCAAAGCATGGCAAGTGGTAAGCACCACAGCAAAGTACACATGATGGTGAATCCAAAACATCTAAGCATGCATCAAGGGGACAAACACATCAATAGCAATGAGCTCCTCTACGAGGCATCTCGTAACAAGTTTAACGACATAACAACCACATAGCACTTTGCAAAGGAGATAAACATGGCAAGATGAAATCTATCATGCAAGCTAAAGCACCCAACATGTAGAGCATTTCATGATGAACATGTGGACATATCATTTGCATCATTTGGATAAACATGCACCAAGTTATCACATTGCAAAGATGGCATGAAAACAACTACAAACAGCAGTTTATAACGAGTAGCACTCTTCCCACAGATATTTAAGCATCTATATGACCTCAAACATGCATGGCACAATGGAACAAAACGTAGTACATGTCTCCACGATCATTTTGATATATCATTTTCTCAAATCGGACCATCACACAAAAAGTTATCACCATTGCAAAATAGCATCAGACAACTAAAATCTACAGGACTTAGTGAAAAAAAACTACCTCGGTCAAAGTCAACGCGGGCTGGAATCGCGGATCGGGCCGGGGTTCGCGGATCGGGCCGGATCCACCGCGGCCTGGAGCGGATCGGGCGGGATCCGGGCGAGCGGTTAACTGGCCCGAAGCCCACTAGGGTTCGGCCCAGGCGGGGCGACGAACTGGATCGGGGCGGTTCCTTCCCTTCGATCCGATCAGGTCGCGGCGGCGGCTGTGGGCCTGCGAGTTCGGCGGCGGGGCCGGCGGGTGGAGCGATGGAGCGGCCCCGGCGGGAGCGGGGCATGGCCCGGCGGCGGGGCGGTGGCCGGTCGCCGGCGAGGCGAGGTGGCCCGGCGGGAGGCGTGGTGGCCAGAGGCGGTGGCGGCGGAGGCGAGGAACGGGAGGAGGCGGCAGGTATGGCGCCGGCCGGTGAGGCTTGAGGAAGCGGCGGCGAGCTTCTCCGGCGAGGGAGGCCGGCGGCGGGGAAGAAAGGGGCGGCGGCCGGAGGTAGGAGATGAGTCGGGCGCGGGCCCGCGCGTCAGATCGGAAGCACGGCGGCGGCACTACGGAAGCACGGCAACGAGCTCGGAAGCACGGTTTCTGGGACGTCGGAAGCACGAATTTTCAACGGTGGAAGCACCGTGGATCAACGGTGGAAGCACCGGCGGCGCACTGTGGAAGCATTAGGGTTTCAGACGCGAAAATTGGGGGAGATGGACGTTTTTATAGGCACAAGGAGCTAGGGTTGTCCAAATGAGGTGAGGTTTTCAGCCACATGATCACAATTAGATGGCCTAGATGAAGGGAGGGGTTTGAGTTGGTTTGGTGGGCTGTTGGAGGGATGTCTTGGGCCTCAAAGAGGGGGCACTTTCAGCCCACGAGAATAACTGTTGGGGTAGAAAACGAACTCCAAACGCGACGAGATTTGACAGGCCGGTTACACACACCAAAACAACAACACACGACAAGACAGACACCAAAACGGAAACGTTACACGGCCAAACACCAAAGTAGGCCCCGGGATGCCACGGACACGTGAGAGAGCTCCGGAACTCGAAACGAACAACGGAAAGGAACGAGTGGGACCGGATGCAAACGACAACACAAATGCAATGCAATGCACATGCCAACATGATATGAATGAATGAACACACGCACACGACAAAAAGACGAAAACCCGAAAAGACAAAGAACCCGGAATGGAATAGATGGAGCCAAAGATAAATATATATTGCCCAAAAGGGGAAGTATTACATCCGGGGCATTACACCTATTGCTTGAAATTAACGATCGACGGTTCGTTCTTAGACTGTTGATTATTGAACCGTCACTCTAACATTGATCTTGCTGCCTAAGGTCATATTTCGGGCACACCTTTCAACTAATGATTAATGGTGTATGTTTTCCTCGAGCATACAACATTATATCATTAGAATTGACAAGTATCATCTTCTTGTTCATATTATTGTGGAAATCCACCCGTTTGGAATTTTTGATGAATTGTCACTGAGCCCATCAGCCACCTCCTCATCCTCTCCTTGGTTTAATAATGAACTATTGATTCGGGAACCTGCTCCCACAGTTCATTTCCCGGGAATCTTACAATGTCATTTCGTCGATTTGTGTTGCACCTTTTTTTCTCGAACATCCTGAGTCTGAGGTATCATGACACCAATCAGATCTGAATCTCGGTCAGATATGATGGTTGGGACAACTTTCCAGTAGTTATAATGTTGGTCCTCTGATGACCCGGTAATATGATGTCATGCCTAGCACCCCTGGCTGGAGGACCTATCATTATAATTTCTTTTGCAAGGATAATCATTCTTCTAGGAGGAAATTGTAAGACTTATCTTATAAGTTGCTCCTGATGGATCATTTGTGTACCCAAGTCTGACCCTTGATTGAAGCACCATATCATTGCTACCTCGAAGCATGACTATGATACCCCGCTCATCAACAAGAACATTGGAGGCGCGATGCTAAATGTTTCTTGGTCAGTTATCCAAACACCGTTGTCTGGGTAACATCTTGATTAATCCTTGCCACTTTATCTGAATGGTTGGGTACTTGCTCTCCTACCCTGTACGCCATGTTCTTCTTGTCCATGGGAAGGATATACTCCTAATAATTGTGTGTAATCACAATTTTCCTTTCCATTTGTTTGTTTAACCTTTCTTCGATCTACATATAATCTAAGCAGTAATAATTCTCTACTTATGTAAACACCTCGTTGTACAACTCTGTCAGTAAGACCTCGTTACTATTGTGGTAACATTCCATTAACTGCCGGTGAACGAGAACCTTGCCTATTGGTTCGCCTCGTTACAATGAGCAAGAAAATGGTTCTCTTTGCCCCCCGTCCTTGGTACCAACATTGTTGCCAACTTAGCTGACAGACTATCCTCTGGCATGCCTTGCTTTCTGTGCAAGATGTCATCGCCCTTCCTGCTCTTAACCCACATGGTGGGCCCATAACCCACAGGTCCACGGGATCGAAAGCTGACGCTCCTGTACAACCTTGATTCTAATGTATTCTTTGCACTTGGCTTCGTGTGTAATTCACGAGCTAAATTCTATACCATTATTCATCCTGGAATCAAACACCATGTTATTCTCGTTGTTCAAGCCCCATTCCAGCTTCTGTCTAGGCATCAAATGATTGCCTACCCACCTGAAACTTTGGTACCATAGTATATGCACTCAACGAATTCACTGAAATACAACTCGTGGGGTACCTCGTGTATTTCCCATTGAGCTCACCGTCAGATGCCCAACTTTGTGGAGATGCGTTCTTCCAGAGTTTTTCAACCTGGTCGCGTTCGTAGGACGATGGAGATCCCGAAGAAAGGATGACGACTTGATCACAATGAAGTGAAGCACAGAAATGAAGACACCAACACAAGGAACCTACCTCTTTGAGAAGGGCAACCAAGGCCAAGAAGACCTGTTAGAATTTCGCAACCAGAACTTCCCCCGTTACTCCACCGCTTAAATCTCGGGACGAGATTTCTTGGAGTGGAGGAGAATTGTGACGCCCGAGTAATCAAGCTACAGTAACTCTCTGGCAATGATGCCACATCACCTCAGTTACTGTTGATAATCTCGGGTTAATTCAAAACCGATTCAAAATTCAAATTCAAAATAAAGGCAAACAACAAAAGTTTTTAAACATTAAAACTAAAATGTTCGGATTGTGGCAAATAATCCATACAAAATATTGGTGAATAAACCACACTTCTGTAAGGAATTTAAATGCACTATAATAAGTAAAACAACGCAAAACTATTATTTAAATGCTCTTAATATAATAAACAAATACAAACTACTTTATTTAATGTGCAAAAATATTTGTGGCAGTGGCATAATTACTAATGCTAAATTAGGTAGAACTTTCGTCTTTTATAAAACAAAATTAAACTAGTAAATAAAAGAAAACAGAAAAGAGAAAATAAATAAAAACAAAAACTGAGAAAGAAAAACAAATAAAAGGAACCCCCCAGGCTAACTGGTCCACGGCCCAGCCGGCCGACCCACCAGGCCACCCGCCAGGCCCAGCCCACCTCCACCTCTCCTTCCTCCTACATGAGAAAGGGGATCGTGGAGGGCATCCAACCGGCCACGGCCGTGCCATGGCGCGTGTTGGCTATCCGCCGCACCCCGACGTCCTACAAGACGCCCCTGTCCCCCCCTCGACGAATGCTAGATCCCCATTTGCCCCTCTCCCTGCCCCCTCTCCTCGATCTGGAAGGACTCGAACCGTCGCCGCTAGGGAGCCCCTACCCGCGTGGCCATCGTCGCCCCCGAGTCGTGAGAGGTTGTTCACGACAAGCGTCATCGTCTACTGCATCATCTACAAGGAGCAGCTTGAGCTCCTCGCCCCTGCATCGGGCTCAGTGTCTCCATCTTCAACCTCAGGCACCGAAGATCCCCGCCTTCGACCCGCGCCATCTCGAGCTTCCCTGCCTTCCTCGAGCTCGCTTCCAACATCTCTATGAGCCCCTCCGCCGCTCCACCCCGTCCCCCTGTCTCCTTGTCGCGGTACTCTCCATAGCACTTTCCGTGCTCCCGCCTGCTCACTCCGCTCACGGTGCACCCGCGCGGCCCATAGCTACTACTACTTCTAGCCGCTGCTCCGGCTAGCTGTCGCCGCGCCGGCCGGCCACACCCCTCCGCCTCCGCGGGTGCCCGCTATCCCCCCACGCCCGCCTAGCTGCATCACCTGCCTCCATACGCCTCACCGCGCACCTATGAGCGCGCCCAGCCACAGTGACCCGGCTCGTGCCGTGCACCCCCCCGGCCTGCTGCTGTTGCTGGCTGCCACCGTCGCCGCCTCCTGCCGGTCATCCGCCGCTCGTCATTGATGGTCACGCCCAGCACCCCCACCCCCCTGTCTGGCCGCACTGCCTTGGCCGCCGTCGGTCGCTGCCACGGCCACCGCCCGGGCTCGCCCTGACGGGCGCTGACCGCGCCCCCGAAACCGCACGCCCGTTAGGCCTAGCTGGGCGTATGACATGGGTCCAGCGCCCCCACCCAAAAAAAAAGAAATATAATATTAATAATATTATTAATTAATTTGTAATTTAATTAATTAACTTAATTAATTGCCAAATTAGCTAACTAATTAGTTAGTTAACTTAGTTAAGCTAATAGATAAACCTAAACAGTCAATGACAGGGGCCCCACCCCCTGATTGACAGGTCAAACATTGACTGGTCAACTAGGTCCCCCTGGCCCACATGTCAGTCTCTGTATACATTCTGTGTACACAGGACTGGGTACCCATAGCATTTTGTCTATTAATTTCGAATTAATAATAATTTCAAAAAATGAATAAATCTTTGAAAAATCATAGAAAATAATCTGTAACTCTAATGAAAATAATTTATATATGAAAATCGATCAGAAAAATATGACGAATCCGAATACGCCGTTCGTTCATTCACCACACGTCCCTAGAGTAGCGAACGTGCAACAATCCACATTCGGTTCATCTGTCCGGAAATGACAAACTTCAGGAAAACATTCTCGGATGTTTTTCCCCTTCGCCACTACCGCCTAGTACCCCGTTAGGTCACACGTAGAACCGTGTTTTCCATGTTATGCTTTGTGGTGCGTTGTTTGCTTTATATTTATTGTTTCTCCCCCCTCTTCTCTCCAATAGACATCGGGACTGAGACTGCTGACGGTGCCACTATGATCGACTGCGTCGACAACGACCCCTTCTTCTTGCCAGAGCAACCAGGCAAGCCCCCCCCCTTGATCACCAGATATCACCCATTCTCTCTCTCTCTCTCTTATTCTTGCATTAGAACTGCTACTGTTGATGATTCGATAGCTCCTATTCTGTTGCATAGCATGTCATTGTTGCTACAACTATTGATACCTATACCCTGCTATCCTAATGATTAGTATAGGATGCTAGTATTCCATCAGTGGCCCTACATTCTTGTCCGTCTGCCATGCTATACTATCGGGCCGTGATCACTTGAGTGGTGATCACTGGTATATACTATATACATACTTTACATGACACATGATGTGACGAAAGTCGAGTCGGCTCTACGAGTACCCCCAAGTGATTCCAATGTGGGGGCTGAAAGGACAGGTGGCTCCATCCAGGTTGCGGTGGGCCTGGGTTCTTGACGGCCCCCGAGTGGATCTTTATGGCGGAGCGACATGGCAGGTTGAGACACCCAGTCAAGAGGTGGCCTGGCCCTGGTCGTTGTCCGTGGTTATTTTAGAATAACACGCTTAACAAGATTGGATATTTGATCTGAGTCTGGCCATTGGCCTATACGCACTAACCAGCTATGTGGGAATAGTTATGGGCTCTCGACGTCGTGGTATTAGCCGTAGCCTTTTTTACGTCAGCGACAGAGCGGCGCGCGCTGGGTTGGACCGCGTAACGCAACTTCCTTAGTAATGGAGGTTGCTAGGTCTGCTCACTGGCCGCGTACGCAACATGCAGGTGTGCGTTGGGTGATGGGCCCGGACCCCTGCGTGCCTAGGACTTAGACCGGCGTGCTGACCTCTCTGCTGTGCTTAGGTAGGGCTGCGACGTGTTGATCTTCCGAGGCCGGGCATGACCTAGGAAAGTGTGTCCGGCCAAATGGGATCAAGCGTGCTGGGTTATGTGGTGTACCCCTACAGGGAAGTTAATCTATTCGAAGAGCCGCGTCCCTCGGTAAAAGGACGACCCAGAGTTGTATTCCGACCTCATGACAACTAGAACCTGATACTTGATAAATCACACCCAGATGAGTTCCAGATATAACTCGATGGTTGCTCTCTCACAGGATGATGCGTGGGAGGATCGCCGAGGAGGTTTATGCTATTCGATGTTACTTGGTGAACTTACCATCTATTCTATTCTACTGCTGCAAGACGGAGGCTGTAAGAAGCGAGGATACTTGTAACTTTCCAGCTACTCTCATCTACTGGTGCAAGTTGGAGGCTTCCAGAAGCGTAGCCTTCGATAGGATTATCTATCCCCCTCTTATTCTGGCATTCTGCAATTCAGTCCATAGATTTTACCTCTTTATACAGATACCATTGCATATGTAGTGTAGATCCTTGCTTGCGAGTACTTTGCATGAGTACTCACGGTTGCTTTGTTCCCCCTTTTCCCCCTTTCTCCTTTCTTCTCGGTTGATGCAACCAGATGGTGGAGTCCAGGACCCAGAGGATCCTGAGGATGTTTATACGTGTTTTTCGGCTTTGAGGAGTAGTTAGGAGGTCCCAGGTAGGAGGCCTTGCCTTTTCGATCATTGTTGTTTTGTGCTAGCCCTCTTAAGGCAAATTTGTTTAACTTATGTCTGTACTCAGATATTATTGCTTCCACTGACTCTTGTGTAACCGAGCTTTTGTATTCGAGCCCTCGAGACCCCTGGCTTGTAATATAAAGCTTGTATTATTTTAATTTGTGTCAAGAGTTGTGATGTGATATCTTCTAGTGAGTCCCTGATCTTGGTCGTACACATTTGCGTGCATGATTAGTTTACGGTCAAATCGGGGGCGTCACAACGAGCGTGCCTGAAGTGGAGCTACGCGGCGTGCCAAGAATTCTTTGACGATCAGGGCCCCCATCATCTTCGCCACCTTTGGATCATGAGGCTTCAAGTCTACGGTCATGTTCTCTAACACCTCTCTTCCCGGTGATCAGTGAGCTTCGTGCTGAGCCACCTATCGCCCGGCTCGGGCATAGTCGTCGGCAGCGCCAGCCGAGGATGGGAGCACTTGGCGTCCACGACGACCCATTTGTTCCTGAAGTTCTCGCCCTTCTTCCCGACCTTCGAGATCACGTTGGCCACGTTCGCCGCGATGAAATTGGCACTCCCGGAACAAAGTTTGCCCTTGTTCCTAAGGTAGAAGAAGTGGCGAAGCTGCGCTACGGATGGCATCACCCCAACGAATGCCTCACAGTAGAACGCAAAGATTGACAGGAGCAGGACATAATTGGGATGAAGATGAAGGGCGTGCGGCTTATAGTGGCTAAGGACGGAGAAAAGGAAATCAGAGAAAGGAGGGACAAGCCCCGCAACAACACTGCTCATAAAGAAGGGATAGAAGGTACTCTTGGAGTCCTCCGGCTCGGCGGAGGCGGCTCAGACCGCGGTCTTCCCCTTCTCGTTGGTGTCCTCCTCCGTCATCAGGAGCACGGCGGCATGGTTCGTCTCCGAGACGTTGGGCGCCGACAAGGCCGGCTCGTACCAGGCGGATAAAGCAGCGGCCTTCGACTTGTCGGACGCCAGCTGTGAGCTCGGAGGGAAGACGGATGAGATATGGAGTCTTGTGGAGGAGAGAAGCAAGAAAGGGGCTCTGGAGCAAGGCAAAGGCTGGCAATGAAGGCACAGCAGCACACACTTGCCTTTTTGTCAGCCTTGTGGTTGTCGAGGCGGCGTGGGGAGTGCAGACGCCCATGTCCAATCAATCGCCACGCGTTAGTCAAGGCTGTAGGCTTCTGCGGCCCGCGGTGCTCCGCACTTGACCCTTAGCTTCGCCGCAAAGCCAAGCCCGAGCGCACCTTGGGCCCGGGGGCTATTGTCGGTGTTTTGGGAACGGGGGTACCCATACTTGCCTACCTGCGGCCCGGGGCATGGCTCATCAGACGGCCTGGTACGGCCCAACCTCTTCAGCAAACAATCAAGACCCTTGTGAGGGGCCGAGCCTCGCGAGGCGGATGACGCAAGACCTCCCCTGGGGCGGCCTCACTAGGCTGGCTCCTGAGGAGCGGAGATATCGAGGCAAGGGGCACCTCATGAGGTCCTCGTGACGTGAGCAGTGATGACCAAGGCCAGGCGAGCGCCAGTGGGTGCAGGGTGCTAGTTTCCTCTTTGGTGCTAATGGAGCAGGCGCATGCGAGGAGCCCCGAGGCGTCAGGCAAAGGTTTCCATATCGGTGCAACAAGACCAAGACCGGCACGACGGCAGAGCGGAGGTCATCGCGGAGCCCATGGCGGCGTCACTACCAGAGCCTTTGGCAGGCGAAGACCACCTTTTGTCAGGATAGCTTGTACTAGTTGTCCCCCTTCAAATTTGGCTATTGTGGTATCCCTTCCTGCTCAATATTTGGGAAGAGGACCCGGGCCACTATAAATAGGACTTGCCACCACCATTGGGATCATCTCGTCTTGAGTTGGTCAGATAGAAGGCCACACACTCACAAGCTCACTCGAGCACAAGAAAACACAACGGTGGCCCGAACCAGTATAAACCTTGTGTCCCTTATTCTTAGGATCTGACGAGCTAGGCCTAGGGATCGCCAACTAGACGAGCTAGGGTGGGAGGAGAGATCTTCGTGCGCACCCCAAAGTTTGAACCACAAGGGTTTTGCCGGAACCCAAGATCCGACAATTGATAGAAAAGCAAATAATTATCACGATATCCAAGACAACGATCATGTATATAGGCATCATGTCCAAGATTAGTAGACTGAATCCTGCCTGCATCTACTACTGTTACTCCACACATCGACCGCTATTCAGCATGCTTCTAGTGTATTAAGTTCATGAAAAAATTGAGTAATGCAATAAGAACTATGACATGATGCAGACAAGATCTATTCATGTAGGAATAGTCCCCATCTTTTTATCCTTAATAGCAATGATACATGCATGCCTTGCTGCCCCTTCTGTCACCGGGAAAGGACACCGCAAGTTCGAACCCATTACAAAGCACCTCTTCCCATTGCAAGATAAATATATCATGTTGGCCAAACAAAACCCAAATATCAGAGAAGAAATACGAGGCTATAATAATCAAGAATGCATATTAAATCAAGGCAAGTATGATTATAAACTCACAATTCATCGGATCCAAACAAACACACCGCAAAAAGTCATTATATGAAATAGATCTCCAAGAGACCATTGTATTAAGATACAAAGAGAGAAGATGCCATCTAGCTACTTCCTACGGACCCATAGGTTTGTAGTAAAATACTCACGCACCATCGAAGAGGCACCGATGAGTATGATGAACCCCTCCGTGATCGTGTTCCCCTCCGGCGAAGTGCCAGAAAAGGGCTCTAGATTGGATCTCGTGGTTGTGGAACTTGCAGCGTTTGGAATAAATTTCGTCGACTCCCCCATGGCTTCTGGAGTATGGAGGTATTTATAGAGAGAAGAGGTAGTGCGGGAGGCCACTGAGGTGGGCACAACCCACCTGGGTGCACCTGGGGGCCCAGGCGTGCCCTGGCAGGCGCGCCCAGGCATGCCTTGGTGGGTTGTGCCCTCCTCGGGTCACCCCCAGGTGCTTCTCTGGCCCACTACATGTCTTCTCGTCCAAAAAAATCCACAAAAAGTTTTGCTCAATTTGAGACTCCATTTGGTATTGATTTTTTGCGATGTAAAAAACAAGCAGAAAATAGAAAGTGGCACTGTGCACTATGTCAATAGCTTAGCCCCAAAAATGATAGTCCAGTTTCGACATGAAGATTTCAATACTCAAGCATACCAACAAGCACCCATGTCTTACGAAATATCAATACTAAAGCAAGTTATCCCTAGCCCAGCATGCTTAATCATTGATCCATTCATGAAACACACTCGCATATTAGCTACAACAAATGCTCAAGTATGATCACACTGCCCCTTAGTTGATGCTTTATAAGAGAAGATGGAGACTCAAGTAAAAATAAAATTGCATAAAGTATATAGAAAGGCCCTTCGTAGAGGGAAGTAGGGATTTGTAGAGGTGCGAGAGCTCAAAGCTTAAATTGAGAGATAAATTTTTTGGGACGTGATGACCCACAAGTGCAGGGGATCTATCGTAGTCCTATCGATAAGTAAGAGTGTCCAACCCAACGAGGAGCAGAAGGAAATGATAGGCAGTTTTCAGTAAGGTTTTTTTTGCAAGCATTAAAATTATCGGTAACAGATTTTTTTGTGATAAGGTGATTGGTAGCAAGTGACAAATAGTAAAAGTAAATAAGGTGCAGCAAGATGGCCCAATCCTTTTTTTTAGCAAATGACAAGCCTGGACAAACTCTTATATTAAGGAAAACGCTCCCGAGAACACATGGGAATTATCGTCAAGCTAGTTTTCATCACGTTCATATGATTCACATTCAGTACTTTGATAATTTGGTATGTGGGTGGACTGGTGCTTCGGTGCTGCCCTTACTTGGACAAGCATCCCACTTATGATTAACCTCTATTGCAAGCATCCGGAACTACAAAAGAAGTATTAAGGTAAACCTAAGCATAGCATGAAACAAGTGGATCCAAATCAGCCCCTTACGAAGCAACTCATAAACTAGGGTTTAAGCTTCTATCACTCTAGCAACCCATCATCTACTTATTACTTCCAATGCCTTCCTCTAGGCCCAAACAATGCTGAAGTGTCATCTAGTCGACGTTCACATGACACCACTAGAGGAAAGACAACATACATCCCATCAAAATATCGAACGAATACCAAATTCACGTGACTACTTATAGCAAGACTTCTCCCATGTCCTCAGGAACAAACATAACTACTCACAAGACAGAATATTGTTCATGATCAGAGGGGTATTAGGGCCTGTTCTGATCTCCTCCAACTTCACAAAACTCCACATAACCAGCTTCTCACGCTAGCTGCTCGCTCTGCCTGGCGATCTCAATCTGTTCGGCTCGATCGATAGCTTCTTCGAGCGATTCATTGGCTGGCAGCCCAGCTAGACCAAGATCTGGCCTGTTCGGTGGCATTTGGGCCGGCTCAAACCAGCCCAATTCGAGCGAGAGAGGAAAGTTTATGTACGAGGAAGAGCGAACCGTTTTCTTTACGAGAGAAGCAACAAACCATTTTCGTAAGCGGTGGCACATCGGCCGTAATATCATCGAACTTCATCTTTTCGATTCTGTGGAGCTGGGCCGACCTGGCTCCGGTTTTTTGCACTGGGATCGCCCAAAGCTTCGCGAAGCTAGCTTCCAGCAGCAAAATCGTTCGGCTCTACTTCGCTCCAGAATTTTGTGAAGCTAGGAGTGGGAGGAGATCAGAACAGGCCCTTAATATGCATAATGGATCTGAACATATGATCTTCCACCAAGTAAGCCAACTAGCATTAACTACAAGGAGTAATCAACACTACTAGAAACCTACAGGTACCAATCTGAGGTTTTGATACAAAGATTGGATTCAAGAGATGAACTAGGGTTTGATAGGAGATGGTGCTGGTGAAGATGTTGATGAAGATAACCCTCCCCAAGATGGGAGAGTTGTTGGTGATGACGACGGTGATGATTTCCCCCTCCCGGAGGGAAGTATCCCCGGCAGAACAGCTCCGCCGGAGCCCTAGATTGGTTCCGCCAAGGTTCCGCCTCGAGACGGTGGGGTCTGGTCCCGAAAGCCTCCTTCTGATTTTTTTCCAGGTCAAAACACCTCATATAGGAGAAGATTGGCATCGG